>JBAMBK010001253.1:0-418015 GCA_037043435.1 Drosophila suboccidentalis | reverse complement strand
TTTTAAATTTCTTATGTTTATTTAATTATTCTGTTATTATTTACAACAACTTAAATTAAACTTATATGCTAGCTTCTAATACAACCTAGTCAAAAGGCTAGGTAATGCTGCTAAGTTACTAACAAAGTTGCCTAGTGGCAAGATCAATTGGGTGATGTCGCTTCAGTCTTATTCAAATTTGCTAGATTTCATATAATATACGGGGGTGCCACAGAAATCGCTTTCGCTTGAATTTCACTGGAATTTGTATGAAATTTAAGCGAAAGCGATTTCTGTGGCACCCGTGATAATTATTTTTGTAGCTACTAATTTCTAATAAAAATCAAATGATTGATGCTTTTTGTGCATTGTGTTTCTCATAGAAAATATAGCATATTTTTATGGGCCTTATTATTTCAGTGACTTAAAAATTCAAAATTAATTTGAATTTATTTCAAAAATTAATATTTTCAGACTGGATCATTTTAGCTTGAAATAAAAAACGCATTATTTAAATATTTATTCGTATTTGAAATATTTATTTCATATTTCGTAGACAATTTGAAATATATTCTTGCTCATTTTGACCTTTATACAGAAATATATTGTTTTAATATATATTATAAAGTAATAAAAACACATGTCGACTGCTGGAAATATCATGCCTAATACTTGTAGAAGGTGTCATCAGGGGGAAATTTGATTACAATATTGTATTACGGATAAAAAAAAGTAAATTTTACAATTGATATTTGCTTAATTTATTCGGTCGTTGATTATGATAATGATTAATATTAATTTTATATATATTTTCATAAAAATATTAAAGCAAATATATATTCTCGGTATTTGTTTTTATTATAAATTTTTATTTTTTGCCTTGAGTCGTTCTAAAAATTGCTGCTGCCTGTGAAACAGTTTCTAACTGTACAACTTCTCGTTAATTATGTTTAATTAAAACTAAGGGGAAAAAAACTGCATACTAATTTGGCACGCATGGGAGTTGGAATTGGGGGATTTGTCAGAGAAACTGCGTATAATATATACAATTAATTAGAGAAAGAGAGAGGAAGAGAAATATAGTTAGGGGTTGCTATGTTACAGAATTAAGAACGCGTTTTTTTATAAATATTCATTACAAATGATTTGTATAACAAATTGCGCCTTAGAACTAATTAAATATTTATATTTTTAAGATTATTTTTTATGATATATGTATGACCAAATTTTGGTAGCAACTAAAAACATAAAAAACCCTTACTCAACTCTTTACACATACAAAGCAACAAATTTTACACTCATACACACTCACACACGCACACACTCATACAGAATTGCTCGTTCTTTTAGTTATATATTTGTAGTTGTAGTTTTAGTTTCAGTTTCAGTTTAATTGTTAACTTGGCGAGACTCAATTGGCTCAGTCGACTTATAAGCATAGTCCTAGATAAAACTATATATAGCCCATATATTTATGTATATATATATATATTTAGTAGCTGTTTTAGTTAGAAAGGGAATGAAGATTCCTTTTTTCAAATTCAATCGTTGGCCATGCAATAACCCGAATAGGTTTGTATATTATCCTCCAGAAAACTCTCGCCCGCCAGGACACCCGACTGCGTATGGTGGCTGGGACAGCGATGACCCTTGGGACATTGACACAAGGAATTGATGTTGACCTCGTCCAAAAACTCCTGACGTTTTCTCACCGTAAACAGCTTGCAGGGCTGTTTGCGTTGACAGCGAAGGCGCTATAAAAATAAAATACAATTAGTTGGAGTTTAGTTTGGAGTTATAGAAGTTAAACTTACCGTCAGCGGCGAGCAGGCGAAGCGATAACGATAGGCAGTGCTATCATTGGAGACGGGTTCACGTTTGGTCAGATACGTGACTGAATTCTTGGGACAACGACAGTGCACAATCTGCTCGGTGACATTCAACTCCGCAGCTGTGGTCAGAGTCCAGGTGTAATCACGAAAGTGCCTAAGGGGAGAAAGTGGAGAATGTAATTAGTAAAGGATTCAGTTTGTAAGAGAATGGGCTGATGAAAATGAGTATTATAATGCATATATATATATTTTTTTTTCTTCAATTTATTCATATTTGAATATTTTTATCTGATTATAACTTTTAGTTTATAGCAATCAAGGAGATACATATTATAAAAATTACTCTTTTTTTAATTCTGATTATAAAATCATACTAATATAATTCTAATTTAAAATTTTTTATAAATTTTTAAAATTTAAAACTAGAATCACACTAGCATGATTTGAATTTCACTTCAATTTGTATGAAAATTGCCACAGAAATCGCTTTCGCTTGAATTTCACTTAAATTTGTATGGAATTTAAGTGATTTATCCATTCATCCTGAAAATATTTCTTTTAAGTTTTCTTTTTTTTTTTAACTCATAACTCATATAGCCGATTATTTATATTTTGATCAAAAATATGAGTTTAATTTAATTTGTATAATAAAAATTTTTGATATATTTCAGTTTTTTCCATTTATCCTGAATGCATTTTAAAATTTTATTTTTTTAGACTCATATCTCATTTTTCCAATTGTTCATATTCAAATAAAAAATATGAGTTAAATTTAATTTTTATAATACGAGTCCACAAATATTATTTAAACAATTTTTCCATTCATTTTAGATTCGATATTTTTTTTTTTAAATTCAACTCTTGCCAATTCCTCATTTTACTCACTTGCAAATGGGCAACTTGTGCACCGGTTGACATAATTTGTAGTGTCGTGTTTTGTCCGCAATCGTGTGTCCATCCTCGACGCCCAAACTGCTCGGACAGCCGCCAATGAAACTGGCTGTCTCCTTCAATCCCCGATGTCCCGAGTGCCGCAAATGGGCCGAGCCACGTGGCGGCTTTTGTGGCAACTCATTGTCCGCCAGCTCCTCATAGCCCGATGCCATTGGCAAGGCTTCGTTGTAGTCCGGCGAACGTTCCAAGTAATCGCCCGACTGCAGTTGCAAATCATCCTCATAGACAGCGCCCAATTTCTGCATCAGTTTCTTGAGATGCAAACTCTCGAATTTCTTGTCCTGAAACTCGCCGAGCAGCAAACGCTTGTGCTGCATTAATTTCTCCTTCTCGTAGTAGTTGCGATACTTCTGTGGATGCTCATGATGATGCACGATGACATTGTTGGGCATCCGATTCGATTCCGGGCAGCGACATTGCCTCTCAATCCAAGGTGTCTCATAGAGGTCGATTTTGGAGCACACAGCATTCGGTGCGCACACGGGCAAATCTTCCTCAGAGTCCTGAAATTCAGTTAGAAAATAGAAATTAGAAATAGAAAATCATTGATGGAAAACTAAAATGTTTTAAGATATACAAACTATTAAAGAATCATTACAAACTTATTTTTTATAAAAATTATTTAAAAAAAATTTCCCAAATTAAAGCCAAAAAAATTGGAAAAACAAAACTAGAAAAATTGCCATTAAGAAATAAATGTTGAATGACCAAAAATTACTTTTGAGTTTTATAAATTTACTCAAAAATAATGATTATCATTAAGTAAAAAATAAAATATAATCATTAAAATGTAATTTTTATAATATAACTTATAATGATTACAGTCCCAGATATAAATTAAAGGGCAAAAATTAGAAAAAATCAAAACCAAAAATATATTATAAAAAAAAACGTTTATTTTGATATCTTTAAAACAGTTTAAATAATGAAATTATCAATTTTTTGCTCTGTAAAAATATATAAATATACATATTTTTTAAATAAAAGTCAATGTTGGTTGATATTTAATACGTGAGGACATTTTAATGACAGGCACACAAACATTTTTGAGGCACTGTAAATGAGCTTTAATGGAAAAACATTTGCATAAATAAGTGACGAGTCGAGAGAAGTCATTGAAATATAATTTCATTCATTGGATTTGCTTGAAGTCTTTTCAAGTGGCCATTCACAGCAGCATTCACAGCACATTCAGGGTGTTTTTCCCTTCCCTTTCCTTCCTTACTTTTCTTTCCTTCTCCATCAACTGGGGATTCCCGCACTTTAGACATGATTAACATAGAAATCCTATCTAAAGTCTGTGTGAATGTTTGTGAGTGTTATTATGAGTGTTTGTTTTGGGCTACTCTGTAGTTTGGCACAGATACTTTTCATTAATTGAATTCTCCCAACGTTGAATAGACTCCCAAGTTTTCATATGTATATGTATATGTTATGTTGTTGCTTGTTTACCTAATCCTTTTTTGGGTCCTTTTGACACAGTTAACCATAAAAGCTTATGTTACTAGCTGTTGTTGTTGTTGGCCATAAACATAAAATCCAACTAGCAACTGTGGACTTTAGTTTTTTGTTGTCTTCCCTTTCGATTCGCTTCGTTTTTTATTATGTGATGTTATTGTGTCTTCTTCTTAAACATTGTCCTTACTCATTTGATTTTATTGTATGGCACTCTAGTGACAACAGCAACAACAACAACAACAACCACAAGAAGAACAACATCCACATCCACAGGTTTCCAATGAAATTATCGAATGCAATCAATTTTTTAAGTGGAACTGTTTTCTGTTTTTCAACTCGTACCTTTTAGACATCTACTCTTCTTCTTCTTCTTCTTCTACTCGCTCTGCTTCTTGTTGTTGTTGTTGTTCTTTTGTTCGGTTTCGATTTCAATTTGATTTTGTGTTATTTTCTCTTTTCTATTTCTTTCTGATTTGTATTCAAATTATTTTTATATTGAAATCAATAGGCATCGTTTTTTTTTTTCTTTTTTACTTTTTTGAGGTTGTCAGTTTGCACCTGCCCATGTTTTTTCTCCGCTACCTGAGCGTCCTTTAACCTTCCGCTCTCCACTGTCCCTTGTCCTAGCTCGGTTTTTGGTTATCTTCTTAGCGCGTCCGTGACGAACCGGAAGTCCGGAAGTGATTTAGTGCAGACGAGCCAACGGATGTAAATAAATGAAATAAGTAAGTGCTGAACACACACGCACACACACATACTTACACACATTCACACACACAGACACACACACTCACACACATGTTTGTCTTCAAAAGGGATTAGCACTGTGTGTTTTGGGCAGGAACAGGAAGTAAACCAAAGCCAAAGCCAAAACAGGTTGCCTGTCCTCTGACCTTTTACCTTTGCCACTAACTCATTCTCCCTCTCTGTATCTCTCTCTCTATTCTTAACACTCCCTCTCCTCTTTTGCGGAAGTAGTCTGCCAACTTCCTTGTTCTCTTTTTTTCGGCTTCTTCTTCTTCTTTGCTGCCGCTCTTTATTAGTTTTATTTACTTCCGTTCCGCATTTACTTCCGCATCGCGCGTTTCCCACGCGTTTTTGACCTACTTTTTTCCGTTTTTGACAGGATTTCAGTTCAGTTCAGTTCAGTTTTGTTCGCAGCTGCACCTGCCCCTCTGCCCCCGATTGTGATCCCGCAACCGCCTCCGTTTACGCCTCTGGCAACAGCTGCATTCTGTTAGCCAGTTCCTGTGTGTGTGTGTTTTGCGGCCCAGCAGGCAAAGGGTATAAAGGCTTATGGGCTTGTGGCCATATCTGTCTGTTCTATATCAATCAAAGATAATAATAAATTCTAATATAATATTAAAACTAAACATTTTTTCGATTGCCAAAATTTGGAAGTAATGAAACTATATAAAACTTTTAAATTGTGATCAAAACTATATATTTTAGCAGAAGACTATTCGTGTGCTTGGTGGTCTAGGAGATAGACACGAACTTTAATCCAAGAAAGGTTGCCTTTTATTTTTTTTTAAATATTTATTTTAATATTTTTTGGTATATTTTTTCTTTCTTATTTTGTTTATTGTTTATTAGTTTTTTTTAGGCTATTGTCGTTGGGCGGATAATACCGATTACGAATTCAGGAATCCCCTTTTTACATAATGCTTTTAGTATTTTTTACCTAAACGTTTTTTAACCTATTTTTTTTTTTTTTTTTTTTTTCCTATAATGTTGATTAAATCAAACATAGGCTACGAAGCTGCTGGGCACCCAACAGTCGAGCTGCTCGCCAGTTGCATTCTTACTTGCTTGTGAGCCTTAACCCTTTGTTGACAGTTTTGTTGTTTTGAGCACTGCACAGATTCAAACATTTTTCCATATTCCCCCCGCTCAGATATTTAGGATTCCTAAGGATTCGAACCGGGGGTCGGGGGTGGCACTTGAGGGGGAAACCTTTGTCGTGCTACAGGCAGGATATGCTTATGTTATGTTATGTTATGTAAGGAGCTGCCTCCTTGAGGAGACGACGACGACGACGATGACGACGACGCTGTAAGCAGCGTGGGAAATTCTTTGAAATTCGATGTCGTCTTTTGTTTTAATACTATACTAAGGGAACTGAACTGGAAGTGCCACTTGAGTGTGAGGGAGGAGAGAGAGAAAAAGAGAGAGAGAGAGAGAGTGGAGGAGAAGGAAATGGAATAGAGAGTTTTACTTATTAATAAGCAAATGTTTCTAGTATTCTAGACAGACATTTCAATGGCATGTGCTCAGTTTGCAGTTCGTTAAGCGAAATCTTTAGAATAGAGATAGAAGAAAGAGAGAGAAAGAGAGAGAAACACTAACTATAATAGCCTTTATCACGTCTTCTTTGCAGAACTATCGCTCCCCTTCTTGAAAAGGAATTTATTTATTTAACATTTGAATTTGTTTAGAATTACATATAATCCACTTTACAATATTCGATTTTTTATTTTTATTAATTCAATTTTTTTGATTAAATGTTATTTCTATCGAGAAATATTACTAGTATTATCACTACTACTTATACTTTCTGAATTGATTAAATTTTTCTGGGTTATCCTCAATCCATGCAAAAAATTACTTTTAATTTTGTAATATAATATAATTTTTTTTATTTTATCAGTTCAAATTTAAATTTATATATTATACAATTTAATAATATTAATAAATTTAATATCGTATTATGTTACAGCATTTTATTTTAATTTTTAAAAAGTCAACTGCTTTTAGTTGACATTAAATAAATTTGAAATATAAATATAAGAGAAAAGTTCCAGCCAAGAAAGTTTGTGTTAAGAAAACAGTAAAAGTTGCTGCTCAAAATAAGAAATAGCAAACACAGAAAGAGCGAGAGAGAGATAGAGATAGACATTCACACCGGATTTCCGGTTTAACGCGGCAAAGAAGAAGAAGATGAAGTCAAAAGGGGAGATGGGAGAAATGGAAGCTGCTGTTGTTGTTGCTGTTGTTGTTGCTGCTGCTGCCACAGCGACACTTTATAATTTGCTCTCGCGCGTGCTCCACAAACAATTAGCCTCATGTGTCAAAGTGCAAAGAGGACAAGGTGAAAGGGGGAGTGGGGTTAACGGAAGCTGAGCTGAGCACAGACAATGAATGAATGAATGAATGAAGCATTCATTCAGCTGGGCAGCCAACTTGCAACGTGATGCGTCAAAGAGTGTGCAACTTTTGAATGACTTTTCGGAATTCAATTCAAGTAGCAACATTTCTTTAACAACCGAGTGTCGAGTTTGGAATTGAATGGAATTGGAATTGAAATTGAAATTGAGGAGGAGCTTTAAGAGCTGTCAAAGGGTTTTACGCACGCTCATTTAATTGAATCGAATTAACCCCCAAGAACCCCACCAACAGCAGCGATAACAACAACAACAGCAGCAGCAACAACAACAACAACAACATTTGAAACAACTCTCGTCATGCCCCATGTGGTTGGGGGCATGTTTGGAATTTCGTGCGACTCAAGAGATGAGCACATGAGGCACCGGAAGCTGCTTGCCTCTCAACATGACAATGACTTGTACAATTTGTAGACTCTGTACTTATTAATTAACAAAGGGTCTATTGAGTTTGTGGTAGAGGGAAAAGTGTGTAACAGGCAGAAAAAAAGCTGATTTAACCCTTTAAAGTATAAAAGTTATTGATTAGCAACAACAGCCGCTTAATTTAGATATAGATATGGATTTTTTCAACTGTGTGTCTGGCTGTCAGTATGAAAACCAAGATCAGAGATACTATGAGAGCTAGACGTACCAAATTTTATGCGCTTTTTTAGCTCTTTTGAGAGCTAGATGTACCAAATTTGAAGTGCTCTTTTAGGGTATGTTTTATAATTTTAAAGGTACTTTTGTCAATGGTTTCAGAATTCTGGAATATTAAAAATGTAAACTTTTTAGTCATCATTCAGAATATGCAAAAATTTTGGTTTTCGAAAAAAAAACTGCATTCGTAAATGTTTAAAATATAATAATTTTAAATTTGCTAAAAATTTTAATGCTATCTAAGAATTGAAACCGTCTATATTAAACATGACATTTTTTTTTAGCATCAGAATATTGTAGAAAAAATAATTTGACTACATAAATTGCAATTCTGTAAATAATATTCAAAACTTGGCAGTTACTTGGCCAAATAGAATAAATATTAAAAGACAATGAAAATCAAACAAAAAAACTAAATAGAATTAATATAAGTATTAAAAAAGGAAATCAAACAAAGCAAATAAATAAATAAATAAAAAAAAAAAAAAAAAATATTCTGAAACGGAATTCGAGCCCTGATTGACGCTTCTAAAATTTACGTGCTTGATTTTGTTTTAATATTTATATTAATTGTATCTTTTCATTTATATAATAAGTACAGGGTCTGTTAAAGTCGTATTCCATCAGATGCAGCTTCTGTGCTAGTTGTTGTGCTTCTGGTAGCAGAGAGAGAGCGGGAAAGAGGCAGAAAGAGAGAGGGAGAGAGTTACTTGCTGCATAGGTGACATGCCAATGCAACAATTCTGAAGTCTTTTGTCTGTTTGTGCCCCACGTTATGTTAGCTGCCACTCATTAGCTGTGGATGGAGAAGGGAGGGGGGGGAAGCCTTTGACTGTCGCGTAATTTGAGCTGAACTTGCTTAGGCAGTGCACACTGTACAGGGGAGTAACTAAAGTAAAGCAGTGCACCTGCCGCTATCAATAACCCAAAAAACGCTTGACATGACCGTGCGCAAAATACAAGACAAAAGGACTTGCCACAAAAGGAATGTGTGTGTGTGAGAGTGTGTAAAACTGTGTGTGTGTGTGTGTGTGTGCGTGTGTGTTGCCAATCAGTGACATAAATTTGTGAATGCCGGAAGATGATGCCATGCCGGCCAAAGAATGCCAGCAGCATTTTGTGGCAGTGGTTTCGGTTCCCATGAGGGCGTTGACGCACAAAAGACGACGCACACGATCGACAGACGACGCAGGATGAAGGATGGAGGATGAAGGAAGGTGCATGGAAGGATGAAGGATGGATGAAGGCAGGAGAACCAAGGACAGACGTTGGACGCAGGCTGCACATGCGCCGCTGAGGCAAAAGATGCTGCTGATCTCTGATCTCAGTGATCCGTTAGCTGTCTGTCTGTCTGTCTGTCTGTCTGTGGCAGCCGCCTGGCACAAGTGTCTGTGGCAGGTAGTTGTAGTTGTTGCAACCTTCTCTCACACACACTCTCCCTCTCTCTCTGCCATGGGGAAAGAGAGAGAGAGAGAGAGAGAGAGAGAGAGAGAGAGAGAGAGAGAGAGAGAGAGAGAGAGAGAGAGAGAGATAGATGGTGTAAAAGGTTGAACCGGAAGTTAGCTAATTCAGTGCTTGTTCTGACATTCAGACTCTTATTCTGCATGGCCCAAAACTTGATGACTTTCAAAACAATTATTCTCATTTCAAAATAACCTTTTTCAAGCGAAAAGTTTTAAAAATTGGTTTCGACTGAAAACCACTAATGCTTTATTTTTATTAGAATACTTTAATAAATAAGTTACAGAAATCAAAGTTACATCAAAAGTACAAAAATTAATATATTGACAATATTTGACTATTAATATATTGCTAATATATGCCCGCATTTTGTTACATATGACAAATGACTTTAATCCAATTCGATTTGCAGAAATATGACATCAAAGTCAAAAAAGCAGGTTTTGGGCGCAATTAAATAAATTTTGGCAAACATTGATTTTTAGACAAAGATAATAAGCAGTAAATCTTATCGTACACAGTTAAGAAAAATACTGGCGGATAGGAAATTTAGTCACCTATTAAATGATGTAACAATATATAGGGAAAATATAAGTTAAGCTCACTAAAATCGCTTTAAGCGTAACCCCGCCTAAAGGCAGGGTTGGGCATCCCCGCCAAAAATTTTTGTGAGTATTTGCAAGGGATGAAAAATTTGTTGAGGCTATCGATTTCATCGTACGATGTTTCCTAACTTAATCAGGCCTGTTCTCAATTTCGAAAACGAATCAATTTGCCACAAAACGAGTTGATTGCTGTTCCGATTCTCGAAAATCGACAATAATTGTCGTTTTCAAAACGTGTGCTTTAGAGTCACCGGTTTTAAATGTAAATGCCATTTAAAGCATTAAAATAAATACCTAAAATTAAAAACTGATAATTATATTAATGTTGAACATTTTTAGAAACATTTAACATTACTACTTTAACTTTAAATAGTTGAAGTATATTTTAAAAGAATTTTTTTATAAGCATCTATAAAATATTGCATGAAAAACAAAACCGAGCATCAATGACTAAGCCGAGCTGTTCTGAATTCCACTTTCATTTTTGTTATCGATACCAACCTTTGCAATCGAAAGCTGCTAGAGTTGCTTCAATTGAATAACTAAATTGGACAACAAAGTATTAGTCTAATTTAGCTTCTATATGCTATATTCAAACTGAAATATTTTAAATTCATTTTCAAAAGGAGTTTTAAATAAATCTAATCGTATTTAAGATACAAATTGAAGCTTGAATGCTTTTTTTTTTGAATTGACGACTGCTCTGGTTCTCCATAATTGAATCATTTGCTTCGTGTCAATATGAATATGCTCATTCACAGGTCAATCAGCTTGGCCTGCAAGCAAACAATATCCAAAGCTGATATCCAAACGTTTTCGAAACCGAGTTCGAAAGTAAAAACAAGCTAATTTCGTTCGGAGTTCGGAACAGAAAATAGTAAAACGTTCGTTTTCGTTTCGTTTTTACTTTTTGAAAACGTTCGTAATTGGGAACAGGCCTGAATATATGTATACATCATTAAAAAATCTCGAAAGGAACAGATTTTAAAAACTAAACAATACGTAGTAAACATAAAAAAGATAGAAATTAAAGAGAAAATGCAATAATAAATAAATCTATATATATAAAATTCTTTGTCCTGACTGACTGACTGACTGACTGACTGACTGACTGACTGACTGACTGACTGACTGACTGACTGACTGACTGACTGACTGAGAATCAACGTGTAGCCCAAACGGTAAAAGATAGAAAGCTGAAATTTGCACACAACATAGATGAGATAATTTCATCGTGCAATAAGACGGCGTTTTGCGAAATTCGACCTCTAAGTGGGTTAAATCGGGGTCAAAGGTCACGGAATTGCTTAGTATGAAAAACTTTTTTGTTTCTTAAGATATCTCAACCAAACTCACAGATTATATGTTTGGTACTGTCTTATACATTCTGACTAAATTTGGTCAAAGTCGGGTGACTATATCATATAGCTGCCATAGGAACAATCGGATGAAAATAACCTTTAGTATGAAAACTTTTTTGTTTCTGAAGATATCTCAACCAAACTCAATGATTGTATGTTTGGAGCTGTCTCCTACATTTTGACCAACTTTGGTCCAATTTGGAACACTATATCATATAGCTGCCATAGGAACAATCGGATGCAGAATAACCTTTAGTATGAAAAACTTTTTTGTTTCTTAAGATATCTCAACCAAACACACAGATTATATGTTTGGTACTGTCTCTAGCATTCTGGCTAAATTTGGTTAAGGTCGGGTTACTATATCATATAGCTACCATAGGAACAATCGGATGAAAAAAACCTTTAGCATGAAAAACTTTTTTGTTTCTTAAGATATCTCAACCAAACTCACAGATTATATGTTTGGTACTGTCTCTTACATTCTGACTAAATTTGGTCAAAGTCGGGTGACTATATCATATAGCTGCCATAGGAACAATCGGATGAAAATAACCTTTAGTATGAACAACTTTTTTGTTTCTTAAGATATCTCAACCAAACTCACAGATTGTATGTTTGGTACTGTCTCCTACATTCTGACCAACTTTGGTCCAATTTGGAACACTATATCATATAGCTGCCATAGGAACAATCGGATGAAAATAACCTTTAGTATGAAAAACTTTTTTGTTTCTTAAGATATCTCAACCAAACTCACAGATTATATGTTTGGTACTGTCTCTTACATTCTGACCAAATTTGGTCAAGGTCGGGTGACTATATCATATAGCTGCCATAGGAACAATCGGATGCAGAATAACCTTTAGTACGAAAAACTTTTTTGTTTCTTAAGATATCTCAACCAAACTCACAGATTATATGTTTGGGGCTGTCTCTAACATTCTGGCAAAATTTTGTCAAAGTCGGGTTACTATATCATATAGCTGCCATAGGAACAATCGGATGCAAATTAACCTTTGGAATCAAAAACTCTGTTGTTGCAAGAGATATTCTTAGAAAAGTCACACATTAACTCTTCTTGCTAAATTTTGAATTTTTCCTCAAATTTAGCTTTTTTTCGCCAAATTTAGCTTTTTCCCGCTAAATCTGGATTTTTCCCGCCAAATCACTAAATCTGACTTTTAGCCAAAGTTCAATTGCAAGGAGGAAACATTAAAACCGCGGACAGCGGAAGTTAAATATTTCCGTTTTTTTTACAAAAAATGCTATATTATATAAATTTGTTAAAGCGGACTACTAAGGACCTTCTTTTCAATTTTGCGAGCGAAGCGAGCAGGGGACGGACCCCTTATATTGTATTAATTTGCTAAGCCGGACAACTAAAGAAGTTCTATTAAATTTTTGCGAGCGAAGCGAGCTGCGGGTTGGCGAGCGAAGCGAGCAGTTTAAGTTTAAGCTGGACAACAAAAGACCTTCTTTTCAATTTTGCGAGCGAAGCGAGCGGGGGTTGGCGAGCGAAGCGAGCAGGGGGCGGAGCCCCCTAGTATCTTATACAATTTGAAGTGCTGTATTTTGTTGGTGGCAACCTTTCTACTTTGTTAATAGATAAGAAAATAAGGAGAAAATGCTTAAAAAAATGCTTAAATGCATTAAAGCTAAGGAAAAGCCCTTATTCTGTTTTGAATTTAAAAACTTTTAATTCTATTAAATACTGGACAAAAAACGCTGATTTGAGTTTATCAAACTCTATTAAATCTATTTGATTTTTATGGAATCAGCTTCTGATGTTTATTAAAGCTTTATCTATTATCGTGACACACTTAGATTGAGCAGCAGCTAAAGGGACAGAGCTAGAGAAAGAGAGAGAGAGAGAGGGAGAGAGAGAGAGAGAGAGAGAGAGAGGGAGAGAGAGAGTGCCAATGAGAACCGGAAGCAAGTTGATTCAGTGTTTGTTCTGACACTCAAACACATATTTTGCATAGTCCAAGACTTTTTGATTTGAGCTAAAAAATGTAGCTTGAATCAAGAAGGAAGTGGAAGCAGCAATGGGTGAAGAGAGAAGGGAAAGAGAGGGGAGTGGGGAGTGGCAACTGGCCGTGCCACTTTGGAGCGCCTTAACGGAAATATGCCAACCTCAACAGCAGCAACAACAACCTCAACAACAGCAACAACGGTGCTGCTGCAGAAAAATAAAAAAATTTCATTCATAAAAGTGCAAAAATGCCAAAAGGAAGCAACCGCAGCACAACAAAAAAACGGTCAGTTGTTGTTGTTGCTGTTGTTGCTGCTGTTGTTGTTGCTGTTGCCGAGTGCGAGATGAGAAAGAGGGGAAAAAAGAGTTTTGAATTGGTTAGGAACACGGTTGTTGACTATAACTGGTTTGCAGCCAATTGCAGGCAACCAAACAGAGCTGGAGCTCTCTGGCATGTTGTTGTTGTCCATTGTTATTGTTGCTGCCAGCAGCAGCAGCAGCAACACTGGATTTTGCGTAGCTTGTTGATCGTCACAATTAATGAACGTCTCTACGCACAACACGGACATCCACTAACCACATCCACATTCACAACCACATTCACATTCACATTCATATCCACATCCTCAGTCAGCATGTTGCTGCTGTTGTTGCTGCTGCTGCTGTTGTTGTTGCTGTGGCCGCAAAACGGAAAAAAGCAATTCATTCATTCATTCAAAAAGGGGAGACAACAACAACAACAACAACAACAACAATTGTAATTGTTGCTTTGGCCAAACCGCAAAATGTTGCTGCTTGCACTGTAAACATGTTGCTGGCTAAGCAACAGCAGCAGCAGCAGCAACTGTTGCCGTTGCCTCCTTTTACGCTCAGCTAAATAAATCAATTTTGTGCTACTCTATTGTCGTTGTTGTTGCTCAGCATTTTTATGAATGAAAAGTTGCTGGTGGGTATGTTGCTGTTGTTGTTGCTGCTGCTTTTCGCAATTTTTAATGAATGGTAACAGCAACAATTGCGCGTAGCTTTTGTTGTGGCCTTTTTTGGCTTTTGTTTTGGTGCGTCTGTTAATTACGATCAAGTTGCAGTTGCTGTTGTTGTTATTGTTGTTGCTGTTGTTGTTGTTGTTGCTGTTGTTGCTGCCGTCTCGACGCGTCGATGATCGCTTGTTGTTTTGTTTAATGAACACATGCGCACTTGCTGTTGTTGTTGTTGTTGCTGCTGCTGCTCACGCGCGGTTTTTATGAATGAATGAATCAACAGCAGCAGCAGCAGCAACAACAGCATCGACGGCAGCAATACGCGCCCCGTTTGCGTATTTATAGTTATTTATTTTTGCTGCCGTCGCCAGTTGTTGTAAACAATGCGCCTTTGGCACGTAATTAGCACACTTACAGATAGCAGCAACAGCAGCAGCAGCAACAGCAGCAACAACAACAGCAGCAGCAGAAGCAACCCAAATTGGAACGTGTCCGTCAATAACTGTAACAAGGTCTTGGCTGAAACGGAAACTCGAACGGCCAGCAAAAATATTTCCGTTCGATTTTCCCGAATGCGTTTTTTTTTTTCTGGCACCAACAACAACTTGATCAGAAACTAGACAACACTGTTGTTGTTGTGTGTTGCTTATCACAAAAAAAATTGTTACAAGTCTAAAATATATATAAAGAAATAAGTTGAAAAAAAAAGTTGACTTGGCGCGCGCGACAGCTCCAAACTTGAGTCGATTGCCTCGAGAAACACGACAACAGCAACAGCAGCAGCAATAGGTGCAACAACAACAACAACAACAATGGCAAGAAAAAAAAAGTGGGCAAACTAGTTTTTTGGTATCGAGCATCCGTTGGCTCAGGTTGTTGTAGCTTTTAGCCAGTTGTTGTTGTTGTTTTTATAAATTTTTTCTCAATGGAAGCTCTCTGAAATTGTGAACTGGAATTTGTTTTTTATTTTTTTTTAGTTGAATAATTGTGCTATGTTGTTGCTGTTTTACGTTTTATGCTAATGCGTTAGATTTTAATAAAAATATAAGTTTGTTTCTACATAAATACACTGCCAGAAACTGTAATTTACTAGCTATAAAATATAGTTATTTACTGAAATTTTTTCCTAAGTTTGCGCACAGTGTATGCCACAGTTGAAGCTTGTTCTTTTACGCTCTTAGGGCATTTGTTTTCGCTGTTGAATCACATTGAATAATTTCTAAATTTAGCATAAAAAATAATAATAAATTCTTTGGCGTGAAAGGCAAGAGAAAAGAAACGGAATAAAAAATGGAGTATAAAAATGCGACAAAGAAGAAGTTTAAATTTCAAGCTGAGAAATTGATACAAATCTTGTAGGGAGTATCTACAGTATGACCTTGCTAAGCTTGAGTTACAGATACAAAGATATAAGAAAAGATAAAAAGATATAAGAAAAGATTCAAAGATACACGCCCTGTTTGAAAAGCAGTTATGATGAAGCTCGTAAATTTTATGACGCGACTTTTTTTTATGATAAATGCCTGCATTTGAAATTAGCATAAAAAAATATATATGACTAGAAAAAGTAGAAATAAAAAAGGGAATAGAGAAATAAAAGTTAGCAAAAAAAAAAATAAATGTGTGTCGAAACTAAACAGAACACTAGACAATTGTGGGCGTTGTTGTTGTTGTTGAGGGCGTGGCTTGGTTGTTGATAAACAACTTTTTATTTACTACGCACACACACACACACACATGCATCCATTTTCATTTGGACATTGCGCATACGCACAGTGGGACTGGCGCTCAAAGCAAAATAGTAAAAAATAGCTAGCTGAAAACTAAATAAAAATGCCATTTTCACACCTGGCTGCGCTGGGGCAGCGATAACAATAAAAGCACCCACGTGTCTGGGCCAGGCCACAAAAAAATAGAAAAGAAAAAAAACGGAGCAGACAGACAGACAGATGGACAGTTGAACAGAGACATGTTTATGCTTGATTTGTTTATGCATTTTTTCAGTCGATTGGAATTTCTAGCAGCCGCTTTGATATCTCGTTTGTATTTTTTTTTCTCCAGCTCGTGTCATTCAATGTCTACATGCCACATGCCACAGCAACAACAACAATCACAGCTTTGGCTTTTGACTGCTTTTAGCCATGCCACGCGCAACGTTGACGTCTTTTCGAGTTGTTTAAGCCAAATATGCGTAGCTGATCTGCTTGTATATGGCTAACAAATCACTGACTGTTGTTGTTGTTGTTGCTGTTGTTGTTGTTGTTGTTGTTGTTGTTAACCATTCAAACAACATTTGGACGCTCTGTCGCTTTGCCATTCATTCATAGATTGACTTGCCCAACGAAGCGAAACGCTATCGCAGTCGCTGTCGCTGCCGCTGTCGGCGTCGACGTCGGCATCTCGCTGTTGACGTCGGCAGCTCATCAGCGTTTACGTTTTCATTCATTCGGTCTCTGCCTCCTCCCCGTTGCTGCTGCCTCTCCTCCTCCCCGTTCCCCTCTTCTTTACAGTTCTCCACCATTTGTTAGCTTCGTCGTATTTCATTCATGAATTTTCTTTCATTCAGCTTTGCTGTTCAGTCAGCTCTCTCCCTCTCTCTCACTCACACACACTCACTCATCTGCCATCTCTTTCATCTCTCCCTCCTTTCGTAGCGTTGTTGTTGTTGTTGTTATTGTTGAAAACATTTTTAAATACCGGAACTGAATGTTTAGCGCTTTTAAGCATGGGAACTTTTTGTTTTCTTCTTCAAGAAAAATAAAGAAAAAAAAGTTTATCTATTCGCCCGTCTCACTCTACACCTATCTCTCTCTCTCTCTCTCTCTTTCTCTCTCTTTCTGTTCCTTCGATGTGTTGAGCCATTTTATGCGAGCTCTTCCAAAAACAAATCGACAGGAATTTTTGGCTTTTTTTTTTTGTCTATTTTAGGTGTTGTTTTTGGTTTGTTGTTTGTGTTTTTTATGCCTTTAGAATTTATTGCAGACATACGGATTGGGAATTTATGGGCCATGCTGATGGGTCTCCCCAACTGTCCTCTTCCCGCTTCCCCTTTCCTTTCGATTCAAAACCAAAAACCATACTGAGTCGACGATCTACGAGTATGCTGTGAAGATCCAACAAATGGGGTATATTAGCAATAATATCGCTAATGTGTTGTATGATAAAAAAAAAAATAGGATAGAAAAGGAAGTATGAATTTAAGGTATAGATCTGTGAGTTATAATAGATAGATTTAAAAGTAAATTTCATGACATAATTCAACAGAAATTCTAATATTTTTTTTGACAAAAGATCAAATTTTATAATTTCAGGTAATTTTTGACTTTTTACACAATTTTTTTCTTTTATTAACAAAGTTTTTTTAAGATTTTCTCAATTGGAAAACATCTTCCAAATGTTTTTTTTAATTAATTGACATACTTTTTGCAACTAAAACCATTTTTTTAATAGCTTCGAGAAAGTTTATAATAAATCTAATATTTTTATAATAAATATTTAGGATTTTTCTACACATTTTAAATCAAAAAATTTTAAACATTATTTTCTTTAAAATATATTTTGCTAACCCACTTTTAGTAATTACAGGGTATGCATTTATTCGTCCCTTTTCTATTATAAATCGTAGCTATTTTTTTTTTTGTTTTTAGTTGTTGTTTAGATTGTCAATATTTTCGTTATGATTGCTGTTGATATTTCACGCCAACGAACAACAACAACAACAAAACCAACTGGGGAGTGTTCACTACAGTGGACACTGGACATAATGGATTGCTTGATATATGAGACCAACTGAAAACTCGAGTTGCCTGAGGGCGTACAAAAGGGGGGTAAAAATTGATTGAACGCTTATTGAATCAACAGTTTTGTAGTTAGAGTTTTTGTTTGACTTCGTGGAAAGATCGTATCGTGTGTGGCAACAACAGCAACAACAACTTGGCTTAGTCATGCCAATATAGTTCGTGCCTCAACTGGTGGCACATATAAAAACATTGAACTCTTAACCCGCAGCGCTAATTGGTTTATAAGGTATCGCAATTGTACAACGTTGACTTTAATTGATCAAATGCGACGACAACGACGACAGCAACAGCAACAACAATAATGTTGCTCAAATGACATGGAAAACGCTGCGAAACAACAAACAACTTTCATTTTTCATATAAAGCAATTGCTGTTGTTGCTGCTCCCGTTGTTGTTGCTGCTGTTGCTGCAGTTGCAATTAAATGTGCCATAAAAAAAAACCAAGAATGAACAACAACTGAACCGTTTTGTGGGTGTCAAGTGTAATAGCTGTTAAGAAGAACGTCAATCTCTATAGGGCGGCAACTAAATATAGACAATGCCCATAAATATATACATATATGTGAATCGTGGGCCCAGCCCCAAACTTGAGTGTTCAGTGTTGAAAAACCTGATGTTGTTGCTGGCGTGGGCATTGCAGCCAGTTACAATATATGGCAACAACAACAACCATAAAGTTGTTGAGCAGGTGTCGCTGCATTATGCAACCGCCGACAAGTTGTTTGCATAGATCAATGCAGTTGTTGTTGCTGCGATGACAACAACAACAGCAGCAACTGTTGCTGCTGTAATAAGCTGTGCGCAGGCTTTGTAAATTAATTGTTCCTGCTAATTCCCTATAAGATTGTTGAAAAATAAATAAATTTGGGGAATCAGAACAATTTGAAAATCAATTTGGTATCGTTCGTCACATTTGCTGCTAATTCCCTATTAGATTGTTAAAAAATAAATAAATTTGGGGAGTAAGATTAATTTGTATATTCAATTTAGTATCGTTCGTCACATAATTTGATATCGGAAATTCTTGGGCATGGAAATGTTTTCGTTACTAGTTTTTTACATTGGAAAGAGATTTTTTTTAGAAGATTTATAAACCAAAATCGATTTTTTTCTAATATTTTTGTATTTGTATTTTTTTCCCAATAGATATTTCTATTCTTTTATTTGTCTATTTTAAATTCTAACACAAGTATTGTTGTCAACTTACCCCCACTTGATAGAGTATACGCAGATCCTTGCTGCCAGTTGCATGCGCATGCCTGTTGTTGTTGTTGCTGCTGCTGCTGCTGCCGGTCAAACGATGTTGCTGCTGCAACATTTGGCGCGCTCGTCGACTCGCCAATATTGCTGGCTCCGTTTCCAACTGCTGCTCCGGCGGCTTTACTTTGCTGCTGCTGCTGCTCGTCGATGTTGCTGCTGCTGCAGCTGTTGTTGTTGATTTTGTTGTGGTTGTTGTTGTGGATGTTGATGATGTTGTTGGTGTTGCCGTTGGCGCACCTGTTGGCTCTTTGGCATCATAGATAGTGTATTCTAAGCTCTTGTGCTCATCGCTGTTGACCGCTGTTGCCGTCAGCTCGTAAACCTCGAGCGGTAAACGCGTGCTCTGTGCGCCGCTCGTCAGCAGCAGCAACAGCAGCAATGGCAACAGCAGCAACATGTCGAGACGGCGCAGCAACAACAGCAGCGATCGCAAACTTATGCTGGCCATTGTCATAGACACTGATGTCTGTATGTGTATGTGTGTGTTGTGTGTATGTGTTTCTTTGGGTGTGTTGCTGTTGCGGCTGTTGTAATTGACACTTTTTGTTTTTGTGGGTTTTGTAAGCAGCCTCCGTTGTTGTTGTTTTTGTTGTTGTTGCCGTTGACTTGGCAAATCGAAACGTTGATTGTTTTTTTTTTTCTCTTCTACAATTTCAGGCAGCTCTCGACTCAAATTAGCATTGGTCAGCAGCTCTTTGCCCCGCCTGGTGTTCTCCCCTGGCCCACAACATGCTACAAGCAACCAAACAAACAAACAAACAACAACAACTTGAAACGCGTTGCACGATTACGTACACGTAGTATTGGTTAAAGCAGGTTTAAAAAAAGCACACGATCAAAGCTGAAACGATTAACGATTAACTAGCAAACGTTTAACGATCAACGACGATTATTGATTATCGATTGCTGTCGCTGTTGTTGTTGTTGTAAACACTTAAAATTTTTATAATTTATTGTATTGTAGCACCAAAAAACACGCGATTTGAGATTTTTTAGACTCGCAACGAATTGTGGCATGCGTTGTTTGTTGTTGTTGCGTCTCGGTTTCGGTTTCAGTTTCGGTCTCGGTTGTTGTCGTCTGCTCTGGGCAACCTCACTTTTCGAACTGATCAAACAGAAAAACGAACGACGGCAACTTCACTCTGCTGCTGCTGCTGTCGTCGCTCTCTTCATGTCTCTCTCTCTCTGTGTCTCTCTCTTTGTATGTGTGTGTGTGTGTGTGCGTGTAAACGATTATCTGTGTGCTAAGACTTGAATGAACGTGCACACATACACAAAACAGGCAGCGACGTTGACGTCGACGTCGACTGCAACGGCGACAGCGAAAGCGACGCCGACAGCGACTGTGACGTAGGCAGCAACTGTTGCCTGGACTGGTTGCTTGGACTATGAATGAATGAATGAATGTTGTGAGCACGGCGACAGCACAGCATCCATTATGTGTGTGTGTGTGTGTTTGTTTGTGAGTATCTATGTGTGACTGCTTGCAGTTGTTTTTGTTGCTCTTGTTGTTGCTGTTGCTGCTATTGTTGTTGCTGCTGCGGTCTAAGCCCGGCTCGCGTGCTGCGCTTGCCCGTCGCCTGAGGCCTCTGATGCCGTCGCTGGACGACGTCGCGTCGCATCCTTTAGCCCGTTTTTCTGCGCACTCGCTGTGTGTTTATTTTTGCCTCTGCTTTTTTAGTTGTTGCTGCTGTTGTTGTTGCTGTTGTTTTTGTCATTTTTACTACGACCGGAAACTAATTCCTGCCCAGCGACATTGTTGTTGTTGTCGTTTTTGTAGATGTTGCTGTTGTTGTTGTTGTTGCTGCTGTGGGTTTCTTTTTCTTACGTTGTTTGTCGCTTGCTCCGTTGGTTCTTTAATTTCGCGCGCATGCCAAAAAATAAGCAAGAACAAGTAAGAAAACTTTAGACGAGAGTGCTCGACTAGAAGATACCCTGCGACAAGGTTTTTAGATACCAAAACTTGCGTATGCACTCTTAAATAAGTTTGTAACGTCAATATTCCCTTCTTTTTTCATTGGTCCGATGTGAAATTGATTCTCGCATAATCCGCACATCCGCACTTGTTATCGTGCTTAAATTTTCTGAACAGATCCGAGCTTATTTATGTTATAAACATGACAAATCTTAAGGTTATAGCCTTAAAATTGCTCTAGTATTTAGTTTTTTAGAGAGGAAGGCATCAAAAATTAGAAAACTATAATATAAGGTTTATAATTAAAAAATTTGGTGCGTCTAGCTCTAAACATCTTTGAGATCTGTTAATTCAGGAGATATCCTATATTAAAAATTTTAATACAGGGCTAATATATTCAAAATTTAGTACATCTAGCTCTTGACATCTATGGTATTTGTTTGCTCATACAGACAATCATGGCTATATCGATTCGGCTGTTGTTGCTAAACAAGAATATATAACCAAAATGAAAAATAATAATATAATTCGAGTAAATACCAGATTTGGTACATCTAGCTCTCATCATCTCTAAGATCTTTTCTTTTCCTCCTTCTATCTGTTACAAACATTTGCATAAATGTGTTATACCCTCTTCATAGGGTATCAAAACAGCAAAAACAACAAATACAGAACAATAACGACAACAAATCTGAGACTCGTCTTGAGCTTCTTCAGTCTTCAGTCTTCAGTCTTCAGTCTACAGGCTTCAGGTTGAGTGGCCAGTTCAAGCGAAAAGCGCGCGCTTCTCAAGAAAGCGCGCCAATTTTTATGGGCCTAGCGATAAGATTTCATTCGGTTTCCATTTTCATACCCTGACCAGTCTGACCATGGCGAGACACGTTAACTGGAACCTTTATGTGTGGATCAGACGTCTAGAGACTTGTTACCAACCGGCTTAATTCGATAGGGATTCAAATGTCAAATTGCATTGGCAAATTCCATCATTCTTGGCATTCCAATGATTGTCATTGCACATTCAACTCGTAGCGACAACTCACTTCTATTTGAATGAGAATATTTGATCATATCACAGCATTCATTTTTTATTCAAAACTTTTTTTATAAGCAAAAATTTGCATAAAATTTCTTATTTGTAATATTATTATTTACAATATTTTGTCGCATAATTTTATTCATTTTGTTATTCATTAATTCAATCGGTTAATATATTTATCTTTTCTTATTGCTTTGAATGCTTTGAATATACTTTAATGATACTTCCTTTTCATTATTATTCGCTACTAATTTGAATGATAATATTTTGAAAGATTATTTCCTTCGTTGTCATTTAGCTCAATCATTATTTCCTCTAAATTATATTATTATCAAATATGAAATAAGACTACTTTCTAAATAATATGAAAAATATTTTTATTTATTTATTTAATGTCAACTAAGAGCAGTTGACCAATTAAATAAAAATTAAAGTATAAGTTAATAAATATAAAAATTAAATTTAATATATATAGTTGAATTTAATGGTAAACTGAAAAGATACAAAAAATTTAAAAAAATAAATACACGTTCTAAAAGAACACGAGAATCAATCTCGCCATTAATTAATTTATGAAGAAAAACAACACCAAGAGTTTTTCTACGATGGCATAAATCTTCTTCATTTTTTTAAGGGAAGACATTCGGGAATTCCTCTGGCAACATTTTAATCATGATTTTTAATGTTGAATATAAAATTACTTTTGTAAAGTAAAAAATTCCACATTTTATTGAAAAGTCTATTACAAAAATCAGTTGATTTTACTGGCTAATAATAAATAATATCCCATAATTTCGTATAATTTTAAAAGTTGATTTTTGTGACATTTCAAATACATGTGAATGATAATTATTATATTTATTATTTGTATTCATTTGCATTCCACTTTAAAATTACTTTATTTTTTCTCAAGCTTTCAACGTAGATTCGAAACCCCCTAAAACCATTTATTGTCTGTCTAACTAATGTTGTCGCATTATATCTATTATTTTTCAAACACTTAGGAATTTTATACATTTTTCTTTTGATTATTATTATTAATAATTTCTCTGCTCTGTTTATTTTACAGGTAAAATGTATGCGGTAATTGGACGACGTCATGGCAAAATTCTCTCGGGTGACCTGACACAGGGCAGTGGCAACTTTGCCGTGACCTGTCTGCTGCCGGTCATTGAATCCTTCAACTTTGCGCAGGAGATGCGCAAACAGACATCTGGCCTCGCCTGTCCCCAGTTGATGTTCAGTCACTGGGAGGTAAGTGCAAATCAACGCAGCTGTTACAGATGTTGTTGCTGTTGTTGCTGGTTAATGTTGTTGCTGGTGATTTTGGCGCAAGTGCGCCACGCAGTCAGAGATGAAACCCCCTTGATGTTGTTGGCCATATGCCATGTGCGTGCCTTTTTTTCTGTTGCCTTTACCTTCTGCAATCTGCGGTCTCTGTTTGGTCAGCTAAAATCTCAGCTTACCTTTGGTTAACTGCTGCTGCCTTCTGCTGAAGTCTTATAAGCTAAAACCACATCAGCAACATCTATAGCAACAGCAGCAGCAACGACAGCGACAACAGTTGCTCTGAAAGTTATATGGTCCATTTGAGGCTACAGCAGCTGTGGCAACTGTGGCAACTCTGGCTGAAATTCAAGTACCTCATTCAAAAGCGGGCGGCCTTTCCCCTGACCTTGTCGCACTTTCAATCCCATTTTGTAGCATTGCTAAACAGTTGATTTTGATCCCCACTGGGCAAGCGGATGAGCTAGAAAATGATTAATATATATAGACGCAATCCAAAGCACACCACACAAAATTGTCGCTTAAGTTTTAATAATTGTTGAAGAGATGGTGCAAAAATTACAAAATTAACTCTTAAAAATTTCTCAGCTTTCGTCTTTCTTAAACTGAAAGCAAATTGAGTTTTATTTTTGTTTTTGTGTATTATATCATACCGCTTTTTATTATTATTATGTGCAAACAAGTTTACAGACTTCTTGGAAAAAAAAAACTAAGAAAACCGCAAAGCCAAGGAATTTGTTTTATTTTTATACTCTGTTGCGTAGGGTAGCATAATTATGTCACGTAGTTTGTTAATTATATTTTTATGTAAGTATATTATATGAGCTTTAAATTCTTGAGGCAACTGTCTATTCTGTCTGTCTAGCCTAGGCCAACTAATTTAAACTTAAAGTTATTTAGCTGAAAATTCGCACAAATGTTATTTTTTTTTTTAATTTAGACTAAATACACTACTGGCCAAATTAATAAGTACACTCATTTTTTTACTATAACAGCTATTGTAAGTCAAGTCTTCATATATAAAAAAAATATATTTGGAAAGTTCATTTAAATTCCGTTTGAATGATACAAAACTTTCCTTAACCCATTAAGTACCCATGGACATTTTCGAATTTTAAAAAAAGCCAACTTTAAAAACTTTTTTCCTAGGGCTCAAACCAAAAATGTTGCGATGCAAAAACATTCTTTAAACAATTATAGTTGTGACTGCAAAAAAAAAATCGCTAGTATTTTTTATAATTTTTTGAAAAATGGCTAAAAAAGCACTTTTTCCTCACTTTTTTTTGCCTTTTTAGCCATTTTTTTTTTTATATATTTTAAATATGAAGACTTGACTTACAATAGCTGTTATAGTAAAAGAAAGGGTGTACTTATTAATTTGGCCAGTAGTGTATATGTATATTGGTTTCCATTGAATATTTTAACATAGTTATAGTTATTGTTAACATAACTTATAGTTAGCATTGGAATAATTTGAAGAATATTTACATTATATTCTTTAGGTATCATAGGAATAATATTTAGAAAATTGGAACAATATTGTGATTTTAAATAATGAACTTTATCTATATGTTGAGAATTTTTTAACTTTAAATTGAATAACTTAATTGTTCTTATACATTCTAAATAATGATTAGAGTTATTAAATATTCATCAAATACATTCTATACATTCTAGTTGTAATATTCCATATCCTTTCTCCCAAAGTCCACATTTAAAAAGTTTTCTTTGAGCTTATTTTGCTTAATCGAAAGCGTATTTTTGTTTTTTATTTTGTCGGGTGTGCAAAACAGCTTCAGGTATGTGTGTTGGTGTTAGTAAATATGCTCCATAAGTGTGCGTGTGTGTGTATGTTGTATATCGCCCAACCAATCGATAACAACAAGTTTTTGTATAATGACTTCCGGTGATTTTCTATTTCTCAGCTAAAGTTTTGCCGGCATCGCAATCCAGTGTTGTTGTTGTTGTTACTCTTGTTGTTGTCTGTTTTGCTGCTTCGTATAATTTCATACGCATTTCCAGCGTCCGTCTGAAAGAAGTGGAGGGGTGGGGGGTTAAGTGGGGAACGCTTGTGACTTTCCGTGTGCGTTTTTCCTGTAGAAATTCAAACGGAAACTAGTTTTGAGTTGAGCGGCTTCAACAGAAATAAGTGCATTAATCAGCCAATGGAAAGCTAACTTGGTGCGTTTTACCAATTAGAATTCGACAATCAACAACAACAATCAACGATAACAATCAACAACAACAATAATAATCAATGACAACAACATCAATGAACAGAAATCGACAACAAACAACTTTGATGTGTGTCACCTGGCTGTTGAAGTTGGCCAACACATCTTGAAATGCTGTTGAAATTTGTGAACAATTAAACAGTTATGTGTGCTACGCCTGCGTCTATTTGCCACGCCCACAATAACGCCCAGTTGTTGAATGCGTGAGCGTTGTTGTTAAAGTGACCGCAACGTGGGCGCAGTTGTCACGTGCCCATAATAACAACGAATGCAACGAATGTTGCCTCAAGTGGCAATAGAGTGAAGACCAGAGAAAGAGAGAGAGAGAGTGAGTGAGAGAGAGAGACAGTTAGATGTGGGCATTTCAGTTGGCATTTGAAATTTTCTTGCCGCATCATCAACAACATGGCCCACAATAAGTTCGTTAAGCTGCTGCTGCTGCAACATCAACAACATCAGCAACTGCAACAACAGCAAATCAACTAAGCTGTTAATTCAACGTCTCTTCTCTCTCTTTCTCTCTGTTAACACCCCCTTCCCCCTCCTGTTGACCCCCGGGCACGACGACCTTTTGGCCCCGAGCAAACTTCAGCTCATCCTCATCCATAGAATCGCAACAACAACAGCAACAGCAGCAGAAACTAATTTTCAGTTTTCATATATATTTTTCACTTCACGTAACGCATTAAGGCCTCACACACACACACACACACACACAATCACACACACTCATACGCACTGTGGTATGGACAGCATAAATATACTGCTGCTGTTGCTGTCTTGTTGTTGTTGCTACTGTTGTTGCCGTTGTTGCTACCGTATTGCGCGCTTTTGTTATTATTATTTGAGTTGTTGCATACCCTGTAAATTGATTGGGCCATAGGGCATATTGCTCGACGTGCAGAGTGGGTAATGTCATGTAATTTAACAAGTATTTTTTTTGATTTTAATATTTTTTGATTTGTTTAAAGATCGACTACCTCTAACAGTGTTATCGATAACATTTTTAGCGCCCATTTAATGTGGGAAATATTGTTAAAAAATAGCTGATGTCAGTCTTAATAGTAAATATAACAAAATGAAAAGTTAATCTCTTGCTTTTCTTTAATATGGACTACCTTCAATGTTGTTATCGATAGCAGTTTTTTCTAAAAGTAAATCAAAAAAGTATTGGGACTCAAAGTTGTAAGAGTAAGCAGTTTATGAAGACCTACTATTGCTTTTTTTTAACGCGGACTACCCCTAATTGCAGTATCGATTGCATTTTTATCGCTTATTTTAGCGGAAAATTTATATACTTTTGGCCTTAAAGTTTTTATGACTGTGTTAACTCGATGCCCAGAAGAGCTTTCTCAATGTGGACTACCCCTAATGTAGCTATCGATATCTTTCTTTTGGCTTATTTTGATCAGAATAGTATTATTGTTTCAGTTGTCATGCCTTAAGGCAGAGGTAAAACTGTACCACGCATTACGTGTGTCATTCTCTAATTTGGACTACCCTTAATTGGACTATCGATAACATTTTTAGCGCTTATTTTAGGGATTTAATATTATAATTTTGGGTCTGCCCTTATGAGAGAGGATACACTGTACTTTTGTCACTCATTCGAACTATTGATACAGAATTTTCAGCGTTTACTTTAAACATAATTAATATGATAGTTTGCGGTCTGCCTTTATGAGAGAGGTAACACTGTAGCAGGCATCATCTTTTGACAGCGTTGCAAGTCCCAAATCCCCAATTTGAGACACACTCGCCCCAAATGCAACAGCAGCGGCTTTTGGCTACTGGTCTTACCTACTCAACTGTAGGTGGAGGTGGAGAATGTGAAGGTGGAGGTGGAGGTGGAGTTGGAGGTGAAGGAGAACCTTTCATTTGTTGTGGTTGCTTGTTTGAAGTGTTTATCATTAACGCGTCGCATATTATTGTTATTATTATTATTATTGCTGTTGTTGTTGTTGCTGTTGTTGTTGTTGCTGTTGCTTTGCATATGCGAGGCATAACTTCATAAACTACTTGAAGAGCCAGCAAATACAACAAAACAGAGCAGGAAAAAAACAACAGAGTCGAGAATGGAAAGGGACAGAAGAGGGGAACAGAAGGATGGGATGGGGGGAGCAATAAGAGAACAGCAGACGAAGACAAATAACAAATAATCTGATAACTCGTTTTGTACCTGAAGACAGAAGAGAGACCCCCAAAGGGAAAGTCTCCAATGGAGGAGGAAAGCAGGCGAAGATACAGACGGAAGAGAAGGAGAAGAAGAAGATGGAGGCGAAGGCAAAGGCAAAGGCAACGTAGCCTGAGGTTCACGTTGAGGTTGAGGTTGAGGTTGAGGCCGTGGCAGTGCCCTAAAGTCTGCGCTGCAAATGCACAGACACAAATACACAGCATAAGAATAACTACATACAAACTATATAAATATACCTATGCGAGGGTTAACTGATAAGTCATTAGCACACACTTTATTTAGTCAAATTAGAAATTTTGTTGGATATTGTTATTTAGGGAAGGTAGCTAAATACTGTAGGCGAGTTCTTTAACATATTATACATAACTTCGGTAGTCATAAATTATTGCTAAATAAATCTTTTGAATAAATAAATATATGCACAAGCTTACACTGAACGCAATAAGAAATTAAAAAAGAAAGGATATCTTTATTATACATAGTTTGTTCAATATTATTCGCTTTTCAATATTAACAGCCGGTCTTTGAAGATAACTTATTTCTTGTCTAGCAGTATACTTCAATCGCACATCTCGAAGCGACATCTAGCGGTCAACTTGCCAAAAATATCGAAAAGAGTTAGCTGAATACTATAAATTATAGGCTTGTTTATACAAAATATCGTAGTTATCATGGTAAATTTGTATAAATTTGAGTACGAATTTTAATACATATATTCAGGGGTGCCACAGAAATCGCTTTCGCTTGAATTTCACTTAAATTTCATACAAATTTCAGTGAAATTCAAGCGAAAGCGAATTCTGTGGCACCCTTGCTTATCTAAATAAATTGAACAATCTTTTTATTTAGAAAGCATTAAAAAAGTTGAAAAGTTGCCAGATAAAGGGAAAAGCTTTCCAAGGAAATTACCTTGAAAAGAACATTTATTTTCCAGTAAAAAAGTTGAGTTTTCCTTAGCTTAATTTTGGCGTATGACTTCTCTTCTAAGAAAACCTCTACGAGGTAAAAATCTAGTGACGAAAACATTTCCCATGCCCCAAAATTGCTGAGATTCAATTTTGTGACGAACGGTATTAAATTGTGATATAAATTATTCTTTAAAAAAAAAGTTTTGGCACTGTCCAAAAAATAAATTTTTATTAGGTAAGAAAAATTGGGAACTTATTACGGACTGCCGCCCAAAGTGATCAGTTGACCCTCGCATACGTAAACATACATATACTCGCGTAAGTTTGTCTGCAAGGTCCAAGCAAGCTGGCAAGTGCTTATCCAAGTGGCTGTGGCAATCCTTTAGCTAGTGGTTGTTGTTGTGGTTGTTGTTGTGGTTGTTGTTGCTGTTGTTGTTGCGCTTAAGTGGAACGTGGTTTGCATTGTGCGCGCTGTCAAAATGACGCTCGTCGAGGCTCGAAAACTCGGGGCTCGACTTTGCAGCGCATGCGCAACGTGTGTTGTTGTTCCTCCTGTTGTTGTTGTTCCTCTTGTTGTTGTTGTTGCTGTTGCTGTGGCACTCTCTGGTCTGTAAAATGGGCTGTGTGGTGGCTGAGACACCGTCATCGACAGCACTGACTGCGGCTCTGTATCTGTCTCTGTCTCTGTCTGTGTCTGTGTGTTTGTGGCTCTGTTTCTGGCGCGCGATAATAATCTCGACTGCGCGTTTGGTTTTTTTCTTTTTTTATTATTATTATTTTATTTTTTTTTTGTAGTCTTGCCCCTACCACAGCTGCCGCGTCAGGCGTATTTCGGTAGCTGCTGCGTAAATTACCTGCATGCGGACATATAACTGGACAGGTAAACACACTCCACAAACACACACACACAGATACACACAACACAATGTTGGTAGAGAGAGAGAGAGAGAGAGAGAGAGACAATCGAGCGACTCACGCGTCTGCGTGTTTATTAGAGGCCCCCTCATAAAGCCATGACAAATATGTTACGAACTGACTACGAATACAATGTGTTGTTCTACATTTACTTTACTATACTTCTACCTTACCTCATGTCTAACTATGCCGATGATACAGACTATTTGTTAAAAGACAAATTCATAATTAGTGTCAAGTTATATTTTAGATTTTTACATAAGATTCTTAAAAGTCTCTCAAAATTAAATTACAATTCTATGGTACATAAAATGTCTTTGATTTAATTTATATTTAATTTCTTAAAAAACTTTTTTTTAAAGAATAATTTACATGTACAATTTAATATTGTTCGTCACAAAATTGAGTCTCAGCAATTTTGGGGCATGGAAATGTTTTCGTCACTAGATTTTTACCTCGTAGAGGTTTTTTAGAAGATAAGTCATACGCCAAAATTAAGCTAAGGAAAACTCAACTTTTTTACTGGTAAATAAATGTTCTTTTCAAGGTTATTTCTTTTGAAAGCTATTCCCTTTATCTGGTGATTTTTCAACTTTTTTCATGATTTCTAAATAATAAGATTGTTCAATTTATTTAGATAATATCTGTACTAAAATTCGTATTTAAATTTATACAAATTTACCATGATAACTACGATCTTCTGTATAAAAAAGACTTTAATTCATAGTGTTCACCGAGCTCTTTTTCTAGGATCTTGGTTCTGTCCATTATGCATTATATGCTCTTTATTTTAACATAACTTTTTTAAAAACAAAATTTCTTCTTTGTACACTGTAATCTTATAAAAATGCTGAGTTTTGGATACTTTACTTACAGACTTTACAATATGCTAAACAGAAAAACATATTTTTAAACAATTAAAAAAAAAAGAAACATATTTTGAATACTTCTAGTTCCCTGTCGAAAATAAAATTTTTTATTTTTATCTTTTTTATCAGTCTGAATAGTTTCAGCATTCTAGTATTTTGAGTTGATTAAAAAAATTCTGTTGCCCAGATCTTAAGTACATAATCTTCAACGATTTGCAGTCAAAACTTTATACTGAATTTTGTAGTTTATTTCTTAACAAATTCTTTAATGAATTTCTTATTTCCCACTTTCCTTACTTTACATATATTAGAAGAAATTAAAAAATCGCAGACATTCGCTGTTGTTCAGCTGCAGCGTGATGAACTGGTGTGGATAACAACCTTCAAGTGTTTTTATGAGCTACCTTTGGCTGTTGTTTCTACCAGTACACTGTGCAAAAAGCACTAGCATTAACTATGACAATTTGTCAGATACAGAGCATAGTTTTTAAAAGCAAACTCAAACAAAAGAACTCAAAATCTTTTGTTTTAACTTTAATATTATGTACCCCATTAATTACTAAAGTCTAGTTTTTCTGTCAGTGTAGAACAACAGATTGCTGCTCATTTGTCTGGACCGGCTCAGACGCAAGCTTTGCGCACTTCTGGAGCACTTCAGCTCCAAGTCTTGAGAGGGGGGGAAGCTCTTTTTTTTATACTGTTGTTGTTGTTTTTGTCTTCTTGACGAACTGCGTTGTGCGTAGGGAAAGCAGCGACGACCCTACAGCTTCTCAAGATGATGATCATCTCAAGTTGTTGTTGTTGTTGTTGTAGACATGTAGGCAAAAGGATAGTTGTTGTTGTGACATGGATTGTTGGAAACGGCTTTGGGATCCGAATCGGGATTGCTCTGCCCTGTCTCCTCTCCTGCCCCTCTGTCCCCTGCCATAATCTTTGGCCGCGTGTCGTTGTCGTGATCATGCTGGCTACTGCTACTGCCTCCTTCCTCTCTCACCTCTCCTCTCCCTCCCCTCCCTCCTCTGATCCACTCTGGCCCAACTCCTTCCTGTGCTGGCGTTGTTAGTGGTTGTTAAACAAGCGAAACGTTGTGCCCGATAATGATCTACATGGGGGAACTGAGCCGCAGTTTAGCGTAGTGCGAACAGATGGTGCAAAATAAAAATGAAAATAAAAATAAAATAAAATAAAGTTTCGCCACAGCACGAACTGAAACTGAAAATCCTGGCTGAATAAACCAGCTTTGGCTTAAAACAAATGCAAACCCGAAAAAAAAATAAACCTAAAAAAAATTCTAAATATGTATTCAGGAATATGAATAACTTTAATTTAATTTTTTTTTATATAAATTAATCTAAACTCGTATTTTTGATCTAAAAAAATAAATTTGAACTTATTTTTAAATATTTGTCCTATTAAATATTATTTTAAAATGTCTATAAAAAATTGAAATAATTTGAAACGGACATTTATATAATTTATCAAAGATACACTTGCCGATTCAAAAAGTATTTACATTTTATTTGTTTTATTATTTCATATGCTATAATGAAAATATAAATATAGTTTAATAAAAATTATAAATAAATGGATGATAAATTTTATTTTTAGCTGAATTATATATTTTTTAAGTTAGATTAAATACGAAAATATATTTGGAAAGGTCGTTTAAATTCCGTTTGAATAATACAAAACTTTCCTTAGCCCATTATGTACCCATTGAAAATTTTGAATTTAAAAAAAGTCTATTTTTAAACTTTTTTCCTCGATTTTTTACAAATAATATTTGGATGCAGAAAATTCAAACAATTCTAAATATTTTTCCTAGTATTTTTTATAATTTTTTGAAATTGTTTTTTGTGTGAAAAGTGGTAAAATAGTCATTTTTAGTAATTTTCAAAAACCCATATAAAATACTAGGAAAAAGATTTTTGGAAATTCTTTTTTGCAGTCACTCCTAGAATTTTTATGCATCAAAATATTTTTTGTAAAAAACCGAGGAAAAAAGTTTTTCAAATTCAAAATTTTCAATGGGTACTTAATGGGTTAAGGAAAGTTTTGTATTATTCAAACGGAATTTAAACGACCTTTTCATATATATTTTTTTACTGTGCAGACTTGACTTACATAGCTGTTAATGTAAAAAAAGGGTGTACGAATAAATATTGGCCTGAGTGTATCTGCAAATAATTTTCATTTTAAAAAATTTTTAATTATTTTGGTGCCTGGTATAAGCCAAAGTTTCTTGGCATTGAGTAGACTTTGCTGGAATGGGATTCCTCAGAAGAGAAGAGAAGAGAACAACACGTCTGACACCCGCCCGCTGTGTGACTCAAGTGCGTGTCCTTTCCAAACAGAACAACAACAAAAGAAAACAAAACAAAACACGAGACAAGAGACAAGAGAATCGAAGTCGTATTGAGAGAATTGAGTAGCGACACGTTGGCAATCATCAATCACTGTAAAAACTGTAGAAAGGAGCAAAAACTTCACGCCATTCAGGAAAAATAAAATACAAATTCTGCGTATCCTGTCGTGCTCTATCACGCAATGAATGTTGTCCTTTTGGTTGCCTTGCCTTGTCTTTCCTTTCCTTCCCTTCCCTTTCCTTCCCTTCCCGCTGAAAGTCATTAAAGATGCGCACAGACATTTGAATGTCGACCCTCTTGAGTCTAACAATGAAAATGAAGATGTGAAAATGCACGCTTTCCACACACACACACACACACACACAGACTGTGAAAAGGACTCTCGTAAAATATCACGTAAATCCAATCACGAACCGTGAACCTTCCAGTCCACAAAGAATTAAGCAGGATGAGGCTGAGGCGCAGGCGCATAGACCAAACGACGCCTTTCAATTGTCAATTGCAATTCCAATTCCATTGTCCTTTCTCAAGTGGCCCGACCCCGCCCCCGTTGTGTCTAAATGAATTCCTGGAAAGCATATACTCAAAATGTTCCTCTGCTCTCTTTCAGGTGATTGATATTGATCCCTTCTGGCTGCCCACAACCGAGGAGGAACTGATGCACTTTGGCGAGAAGGCCGACTCGGCGAACCGGGCCAAGGTCTACATGGACAGCGTGCGGCGTCGCAAGGGTCTCTTCGTGGACGAGCAGGTGGTGGAGCATGCCGAGAAACGAGCGCACACTCTCCAAAAATAAATAAGCAACAACGGTGAGTTCAAAGTTGGAAATAGATCAGGGACCGAAAATAATGATTGTTGAAAGTTTTTCGCATCAAAAAATCAATGACTAGAATATATATACAAAAAAACAAAAGATAATGATTAAATTTGAGCGAAAAAATAAAACTCACAAGTAATCATTATTTATGATTTTTATTTTTTTCGCTCAAAATAAAACTCACTTTAAATTCATGGCTTTTGTGTAGGATTTCCACAAAGTATTTAGCATATCCCTTTAAAAGAAACCCGGAGGACACCAAAAACGCAAAAACAAATCTTTAAAATGATTACGTTATCGGTTTTAAAAGTGAGTTTTATTTTGAACGAAAAAATAAAAATCACAAATAATGATTTCTTGTGAGTTTTATTTTTTTCGCTGAAATTTGATCATTATCATTGAAAAAAATATCCTTAAAATCTTTAAATAATCATTACTATCTAATTTTTATAATAAAACTCATAATGATTACGGTCCCTGAAAAAGATATATTTTAAAATCACCAAGAAGCTATAAAAATAATTTTAATTCTTAATATGGGAATCTTTCTGCAATTTTCAAAGTTATTTTCCTTCAAAATAGACAGAGAACGGTTTTAATTTCTTACCAAAATCATTAATCAGCTATTGTTATAATTTAAATATTTAATATGTAATTTATAAAGCTTTTTTATTTCAAAATATGCCTATAATGGAAGCCAGCGTCTTGTTTGTTTGTTTTTGCCATGTCAGCCACCAATTTAAACAAAGAAAATTGTTTAATAAAAAATAAAATCATTTATTTATTTATAGTATTTCTTTTTTCTTAGAATGCTATTATTATTATTTTTTTTTTTTCAATTTACACATTTTTTTTTCATCAATAGCAAGCATCACAATCAGCGAATCTAACATGTTATTTTGCTTAAAAGATTTTCATCTATCACAAACAGAAAATGTAGGCATCATGATTGTGCACAACTCTCGTTAGCCATTAAAAATATTGTTTGATTTTGTATTGTCTTTTCGCATGTCTTTTCTTTATACGTGATGGTTGATAAGTGTAATGTTTAAATAAGAAGAGCAGCTAGCTCTTTATTATGTGGACTCCTGTTCCGTCTTTCTGGGCTGCGAATCTGTTGTGGCCGACTCGCTGCTAATCAGTCCGCTCTCATTCTCCTCCACGACGGGCACGGCCAGCGAATTTCTGCCCAGCACAATGTGAATGCAACTGTAGAGGGAGAAAGAGAGAGAGAAAATGAGAGAGATTACTTTTTTAGAACAACTTCCAAATGTCAGAACAAGCGGAATGTCATTCTGATCATGGTTTGGTCTCTAAATTTAGTCTGCATTCAAATTTAATTACAGTCGAACTTCCCTAACTCGAACTTCCCTAACTCGAATTTTCTCTAACTCGAACAAAATCGAGTGGCAATAGCGTTTACTGAGCAAATTTCATACAAATCGCCTTCCGTAACTCGAACTTCCATAACTCGAATTTCTCCGTAACTCGAACAAAAATATTGGCCCGTGCTTCTGTAAGTCGAATTTTTCGGAAAAATCTCCAATAAAGTTTGAATTTTTTTTTCGTTTCTGTTTTATGCTTTTGTTACCGACTCGTTTGGATATGTAATATTGATGTACCATATGTTAATATGGTGATGCAATATGATAAAATATGGCTATAGAAAAGATGATCGAAATGTACTTCTTTGTCAGCGCATCAGTGTACTAAAATGTTTAAAAATGTTTAAAGAAATATTCAAACTTATAAAAAGTTAAGGAATTTGAAAGCAGACCAAATAAATTAAAGTTGCTGAAAAATTGTATATCTCAGCAAAAACATTATATTAAAAAATGAAATATTAATTATGATGACATTTGAATCTGGAATTTCTTCTGGATACAGCAAAAGAACGAAGAAACAAAATTTTGAGAGTATCGACAGGTCTTGATCAAACTGGAATCCTTTTTTGTTGAAAATAACAAGAAAAATTTGCAATTTGAAATGTATTTATGATTGAATGCATTTGTAGTTTCTTTTAATATACTAAAAAAAAAAATTCCCTAACTCGAAGTCTCCCTAACTCGAACTTTTTTCCTGGATAATGGTGATTCGAGTTAGGGAAGTTCGACTGTAATTTCGTTTAAATAAGAGTAAGAAAAATACGATTTTTAAGAAAATTAAATTAAATTTTTCCCATTGTATCAACTTCTTATGACAAATTAACTACGATGAAGAAACTCTAAAGAGGTCTCAAATTTTCATAAAAATCGATTTAATTAACTCGATTAATTGTCAATAATAGAAATTAGAAGTTTCGCTTTCTCATCAGATACTTACAGAATCAGCACAAATACGGCCATTTGGGTGCCAATGGTCAGGAGAAAGACGCCTCCTCCGTGGTTGGTTCGGAGCGTGGCACGATAGATTTGTGAGTAGCAAACGCCGCTGATGAAGGGCACCGCATTGTCGCAGACCGAGAGCAGGGCAAAGACCTTGCCCCGCTCCGACTGTGGCACAATCTTGGAGGTCATCGAGCGGATCATGGGACCCACAATGGGACCCAAGCTGCAGACAACGGCACCAGCATAGAAAAATGTTGGACCAGGGGCAAAGTAATAAAATAAACGGGCAATCGCATGTGCCCAGGTGCCAATAAATATGATGGTCTAAACAAAAAAACAGAAACAAAATCAGCTAATGAAATGACCAGAATAATGAGAATTCTTACCGTATCGCGCCAGCCGAGCAACTTGTTCATCACGGGCACAGCCAGCAGCATCATGATGACAAAGGCCGAGGATTTGAAGGTCTTGAAGGTGCTGTAGGAACTCACCTGCCAGTTGAACTTGTCGAACGTGTACAGATACAAATAGTTGCCCTCATCCCGTTGGAATGTATACAATGCCATGCTGATCAGCAGGATATACAGGAAGCTGCGTCTGTGGCCCAAGCGACGCTTGGCCAGGACACCAAACGAATCCTTCACGTGCTGCTTGTCAAAGAAATCCGCCCAGATGCCACAGCAGCCGAGTTCCTTCAACGAACGCTGATTGGGCGTCGTTTGCCACTGTAGAGGGTGAGAAAAGGATAAGGGGGAGTTTGGAAAGTGTTTCGTTTTCTTTGCGTGACATTTATAAATGTTTTACCCTCCGGAAATTGATAATTTTTAAGTTAATTTCATATAAAGACACTTTTAATTAGGAGAATATCTTGACAGAGTTTTTATTTGTCAAAGTTACAGAGAAAGAAGTTTCTTCTAGAATTGAATTTTTATTTTATCTTGTACTAACACTTTATTTTTCCCAATGTGAAACATACAGGTGTGCTACAGAAATCTCTTCCACTTGAATTTGACTTAAATTTGTATGAAATTAATGTCATTTTTCAGGAGAAAGAGATTTCTGTAGCACACCTGATAAAATTTTTTTAAAGTGAAAATTGTACTGTATCAACTGTTTGATTTAAGGTTAGTTTTCATACTCTTTGTCATAAGAATGATTCCCATTACAGATACAGTTGAAGTTCTATTAATCGAAATCTCTCTAAATCGATCGAAAGTTTACTAAACTTAAATAAAAAGATTGGTAATTACGGAAGTTCGACTGTATTATTTGTAAAATTCAGTAATATAATGTACTGTAATTTCATGCAAAAGTGGTCGATATAAGCTTTATATCTTTCTATCTTTATACTTTAAAATATATAAAGTTTATATTATAAATTAAAACTCACCTTGAGGGCCAAAAGTGTGTAGATAATCGCCAGGGCCAACAAGGAAGCGTTAACTGCAAACATGTTGGCATAGGACTGATTGAAGGCGTTATAAAAGAGAAATGAGCCCAGGGCAACTCCCGTTGGCATCGCAGTCAGGTAGACAACATCCAGTATGGTCACCCTAATTGTGCGCTGCTGCAGCGTCGTTATGTCCGATATGTAGGCAAAGCAGGAGGCAAATATGGCCACATCAGCGCCAGTCAATGCCGATGGCAGTGTGGCCGTGTAGATAATGTACTCCACTGGCCAAGTGGGCATCATGGCGTTGACCACCACCATGGAGGAGTAAATGAACTTGCCCACCAGCCCCATGAGCAGCGGCAACTTGCGACCCCGTCGATCCGAAAAGGAGCCGAGAAAGAGAGCCAGAATGATGGGAAAGACATGCGCCGAGATGTTCTCCCATTGATGGAACCAGGCCGTGGTGTCCAGCGACTGTTTCTTGTAGGCCTCGTTCTTTGGATCATTAATATTATCGCAGATCTCCGCGGTGAAGTTGTTGTTCACCCGGCAAGCCTTTTGCAGGAAAAAGTTCTGCTCGACCACGGATGTGATCATGAAGGCGAACATATACAGGAACATTGTGGGCTCCACGGAGATCGAGGTGATGCCGTCCATCAGCCATTGGCCGAAGCTGCGACGTTCGGCTTCAACGGCGACGGCGTTGCTGCTGGCAGCGCTGCTGCCGATACTAGCGCGTCGGGCATTTTGTGTGCTTTCCTGAAAGTATGGAATGACTTTATGAAATCAACTTTATTGAGAGTTGTGAGAGCGCACCAAACTCATGCGAGTGTGAATGGAAGAGCGAGAGAGAGAATGGTTATCTTTGTCTCATCAGTCAGTCGCAGCTTAGCAGGCCGGCGAATCAGGCGCAGTTTTGTTGCTGTGTTGGCAATGACATTGACTGCCAGTGCCAAAGAGAGAGCGCAGCACTTGAAAGCTCCGCAAATGAAATAAAGCTTTTTCTAGAAGCGGCAAAGCATGCTGCGCCGTAACAACACAAAACAAAACACAGCACAACACATGTCATGCCGTCAGCGTCGTCTATTCCCAGAGTCGTCACTCGATTCAGTATTGATATGAATAATTCGATTAGATTTAAAATATTGCGTGTGTGTTTATTATGTATTAAGGCGATAAGCAATTCCAGTAGCCACATGAGACGTGCATTAGAAATATGTGAATGTGTGAATATTAATTTTGTTTAAGCTTGAAATTTCGAATTATCTTGTGTTGTTTCATATGAATATTTGTTGTGAAATATCAAGTGTGCTGCATACCATACGGGCTTTTGATAGCAGATGTTGTTGTCGTTGTTGTTGTTGTTACTGCCGCTGTTGTTGTTGTTATTATAGTTGTTGTTGTTGTCACTTAATTCTTCGCAACACATTTAGCGCATACGTAAATCGACACCAAACAAAAACAAAAAAAAAATAAAAAATCTGCTCACTATCAACACATTTCCATTTCCATTTCGTTTGAGATTCAGTTGATTTATCACAGTTGATTCGATTGATTTGTACTCATTGAATTTAAATGTGGCTCGCCACACAACTCACATTCTGTTCACTATAATTTAGTGACACTTTTAGTTAAGCCAAACAATAAAAAAAATAACAAACAAAACAAAAACTAAAAAAAAAATGAAAATAAATGACAACGCCGCTCAAAAGCACTCACCTCCGTTGCGCTCATTTCGCGTTTGCGCTCTGCGGCGTGCGTTTTCTTGCTCTCACTCGCTCTCTCAGTGTCAGTTCAGTTCAATGAAGGTGCTCTCTTTGCGTCTTGAAGTGTTGTTGGGCCAGGGGAAGTTCAGCGGGTCAGTTTTTAAAGCTTTTGCTGCGCTCTCTGAGCAGCCTGAAAGCTTTTGTTGTACGTTACGAATTTGAATTTGCTGTTCTTTGTAGATGAAAACTCAACGTTGATTTAAGTTTATTGTAATTGTTTTTGTTTTTTAATTTGTGTTTGTTTGCTTTATCTTTTTTAGTCGCAATTGTTTATTAAGTCAACTTGAAGCAGGTAGACTACACTAATTGACGTACACTAACATTTTATGGCCGGTTTTTTTATAGCCAATTTTTGTTATCACGGCCTCAGGTATTTAAGCTTTTGGCGTTAACGTTTTGCTTAGCGTTATCCGCTTAGAACTTCAGCCAATGGGGCAGACATAGAAGTTTGAACTTAATATAACATATAAATAATAATCGAATCTTTATGACACGATAACTGTTGCCTGGCATCCAGCACTGATTTCAGTGCAAACATTTATGGCCCTAATCATTTGGCAGTTAGCCAAGGTATTATAAATAACTTTAGCACTGTTTGTTCTTTTGCAATCTTTGTCAGCTCTGTTTTTCCCAAGTTATATAAGCTGGTATCAGATATGGATTTGATTACACGCTTCTTCAATTATCACTATTAAACCGATAACACTTAAAGGGTCTCTATCTATTACAAGCCACAATCGATCGAGTATCTCGCGTCACGTATCTAAAGACAATAAATGTGAATACTATTTTTTCTTCACCTTATAAAGAGAAATTCACTGCACGGAAAGACCTGCTCGGTCTTTTATCACGAAAACATGTGCATGCATCTATGTAAATTTAGTGTTAAAAAAAAATAAGAAAAATGTATCATGTTGCACTTTTTCTTTGTTATCACAGGCGATTTGTTAGTTAGGTGCGTATTTAGATCTATAATATATTATAGATTCTATTTGCACCCGACTACGAAGTGCGCGGTTTAATCGAGCTCATGCAACTGCCGACTGACGGAGCTGGAGTATTGTTCTTATACACTCCTTATCAGACATATTGACTCTGCTTTAAACTGAGTGAGATACAAACAGAACAGAACCACATTTATGTACATATGTTTGTATACAGTAATACTCAACTTTCATTTGATTGCTTCATTTGCTTGTCGCCTATTATAAATTTAAGACTGTTATCTATGTATCCTATTTAAAAAAAATAATTATTTTCCTTTTATTTTCAGAGACTAAGATACCATACATTGTATAGTTGCTAGATGTCACAACGGCTGCTGTTGATCTTGGATTAAATGATTGCGATTTATCAGTCCTGGCATGAGGCATTATTTGTTGAAAAAAGAAATTGATAAAATGTTAGCTTATTTTAAATAAAAATTTTATACATTTTTCTAATTAAGTGTATTCCTTTAGGGTGGGTAAATAAACGCAGCTTATATTTTTTGCGCTATACTTTTAATATAAAAAAGCTGTTTTTAACTGGAGAAAAAGAAAAAAAGCTAAAAATATTCTGATAAAAACGCAAAAAAAAAACCGCATTTTTATGCTCTTAATTTTTTTTTTGTGTGTATTACTTATAAGATTTTCAGCTTATAGTTCAGCTCTTTAGACAAGCATTACGGCACTTTTGTTTATATCCTTTTGCCATAGAAAAATATATGTTAATCTTGTCGAACCGTCTAGTCCTGAAAATTTATCAATAATTAATTGTAATTGACAAATGTTTATAATAATCTAATACTAACGAAAATAAGAGATATTTCGAGTCCAACATTTTTTACTCAACTTCGATACGCGAAGAGAATTGCATCAAACCAACCCGTGGCAAACGTGCCAGTTAGTTAGTTAGACAGACATATTTTCATGAAATTGGTGGCAGCAACTTCCTGCAATTCCCAAATTTTCCCGCAATTGGTCTTCAAAAACAGCCAGATTTGACGGGAAAAAGCTAAGTTGGCAGCACTGCTTGGGAGCACTTGGACTCTCGTTTTATAATTAATCTGCAGCATACTTTCGAGAGTAAATTATTATACGGCGTGCTTGTGCAGCATACTCTCGGGCGGCCTTCTAAAATGGTGAATGCCAAAAGCAATTCGCAGCATAATTTTGTGCGGCTATTTAAAGACTGTTTTAATTTTTTATGCAGCGTACTTTCGTGCATATATGTAAATAAGTAATAGGATATGATTTGAAGATTGTTGCATACTTTTGAGCGTGGGTGAAAATAATAACCGCCATTGAAAGTCGCAAAACGCAAAAACGCAAATTTTTGAGAAAAGTTTTTTCGGCCGAAAAAGTCAACTTTTTGTTTTTCGAGCTAGAGCTTTAAAAAAAATATCAGAAATTTTGTTGAATTTTTCTCGAATTTCTGACATCTTTTTTTTCTCAATTTTATTTTTATTTCTCAATTTTTTTTTGGTTTTTTTTTCAGTTTCGACACCAAACTAATTTTAAAATAAAGTTAATTAATTTACCGAATTTTGCATTTCGTTTTCTTTTTTAAATTGTTTTAATTTAATTTTTAATTAATTTTTGAAAATTCCATTCAAATTTGCGCGCCCAAAAATGTGAAATGTTATTAAATTGCATACTTTTCGGCACCCGACAAATTATGTTGCACAAATGTTGCATAGTTGCCGACAGCTGCACATAGATGGCGCCTGCTGAGCTGTGGCGGCCCAGTGGCGCCCTCTATCAAGAGATCCACAGAGATCCTGCTGCAAATTTTGTTAACAGCAAAATATTCATTTTCTGCAATCTTTTCTAAAATTAAATTCTTATGCCCAATTTTGTGAAGAGCGATATTATATTTTATGTACAAATTATTTCTAAAAAAAATTTTTTTTATTAGAAATGAAAAACAATAAACTTGTATGAAATGAAAATCCTTTATTTTAATAAAATATTGTTCGATTCGCTTGACAGCTGTATTTAAAATGATGCGACCGAGTTGAAGTCTAAGCAAAATTTCCATAATTCTGAATTTTCTTCTGCCTTTGGAGTGCGAAAGTGCTGAGCAAAACAGACGAGAGAAAAAGTCAAGTCAAGTCATTGTCGTTTTTGTTGTTGTTGGCTTTCCCGTTGCGGTAGTTTTCCCGTTTGGCTGCCTTACTGGATGCATTTGGCTTGGAGGGCTTCCCTCTGGACGGACTGTAATTCGAAACGTAGCTTAGACGGCGCCCCATCCGCACTTGGCCTGGCCAAGACTCGGGCGCTGAATAGCCAAAGATTCATATGCCAGATAGGGAGGGAGAGCGAGTGAGGGAGAGAGGCGTTAGTTAGAGTTAGACATGGGCTACAGTTCGCTTGTCACTCAGACAGTCGCCTCAGTTGTCAGTTGACATCGAGCTGCCGAACGCGTCGGTTGCGCGTTGATAAAACTAGAAAAATATACAGATACAAAAAAACAGATACAATGTCAGATACAGATACAGATAGCAGGCAACTGTTGGATCAGCACGAGCTGCAAATGGTCTCGGTTGGCCAGGGAATGGGAAGTGTCGAGAAGTTTCCCAGCGTGGAGACGACACCGTCGCGGCTGTCGAAGCGCAACAGCTCGGAGCGGAGTCTCCCGCTGCGCAGCTACAGCAAATGGTCGCCCACGGAGCAGGGGGCAACCCTGGTCTGGCGCGATCTCTGTGTCTACACCAATGTGGGATCTGGCAACAAAATGAAGCGCATTATTAACAACTCCACGGGCGCTGTTCAGCCGGGCTCACTGATGGCCCTAATGGGCGCAAGGTAAGATTACGATCGAATTAAGTGAACTGTGAAGTAATGGATATGGCCAAAATTGCTTGATTGGCCAAACGAAACAAGAAACAAGTTACGTGTGTACTCGTAAAAATTCCAGTGATATCTGGGTTACGGTTAGCTCGATGCTCTTATCACACATGATAAGCGAGATGACAATGATAATTAATACTAAGTAGGTCTATTGCACGCGTAGAACTTAGACTAATCTCTGATCAACTTGCCATTCACAGTGGCTCTGGGAAGACGACGCTAATGTCAACGCTCGGCTATCGCCAGCCAGGTGAGTAGATGCTCGGACTGATAAGATAAGCCTCATTAGAGTTATCTGAGTAACTACTTATGAAAACATCTTTACACTTCAGCTGGCACTGTGGTTCAAGGTGATATACTGATCAATGGACGACGCGTTGGACCCTTCATGCATCGCATCAGTGGCTATGTGTACCAAGATGATCTCTTCATTGGAGCACTCACTGTACTGGAACATCTCAACTTTATGGTCAGTATTTCAGATATTCTACTTCATTTTCACTTGTTAACCGTCTAAAACTCCCATCTTCTCTAGGCCAATCTTCGTCTGGATCGTCGCGTGTCCAGCGAGGAGCGTCGTCTGATCATCAAGGATCTGCTGGAGCGAACCGGTTTAATCTCCGCCTCCAACACTCGCATTGGCAGCGGCGATGATAAGAAAGTTCTCTCCGGCGGAGAGCGCAAGCGTTTGGCCTTTGCCGTGGAGCTGCTCAACAATCCCGTGATTCTCTTCTGCGATGAGCCCACCACGGGTCTGGACTCCTACAGTGCCCAACAGTTGGTGGCCACGCTGCACGAGCTGGCACAGAAGGGCACCACCATACTGTGCACCATTCACCAGGTAAACCAGACGAATACTCTTACTTTAATACTTATTTATTCACTTTATCAAATATCAACTAACATTTACAATTAAATTCGAAAATATTATTTAAATTAATAAAAAATAACAAAATAGTATTTAAAATAAAAATAAAAAATTTTTGAAAGTTATAATAATTCCTGCTCTAGTCCTAATTTGTAATTTCTTACATCAGGTTTAGAAATATATAATATAAATAATATTTAATAATATTATTTTCAAATAAAACAAATTTACAAATTAAAATTATAAGATGACAAAGCAAAAGTTTCATTTAAATACTTTCTATTAATTAATATAAGTATCTAAATTATTATCTTAAAAACAGAAATTATTATTTAATATTATTAAATTACTATTTTAAATACTAAAACTTGACAGCTTAGAAAAAAACCATGAATACTTTTTTTATTTAATAATAATAATGCAAACTCTATTCCTCATCCCTACTCTGATTATTGTAATTATTATTATTTCTTAAAAAAATGATAGTCAATATTTATTAGAAAACTTTTCATATTAAACTTAAAAGTTCAAAAATTTAAAATTGTTAAATTCAATAATATTCCATACTCTTTGTAGCCCAGTTCCCAGCTCTTTGACAACTTCAACAATGTGATGCTGCTGGCCGATGGCCGTGTCGCCTTCACGGGCTCCCCTCAGCACGCCTTGAGCTTCTTTGCGGATCATGGCTACTACTGTCCGGAGGCCTATAATCCGGCGGACTTTCTCATTGGCGTGCTGGCCACAGATCCGGGCTATGAGCAGGCTTCCCAGCGCTCCGCTCAGCATTTGTGCGATCAGTTCGCGGTCAGCTCGGCGGCCAAGCAGCGGGACATGCTGGTCAATCTGGAGATACACATGGCCCAGTCCGGTAATTTTCCCTTCGACACGGAACTGGATTCGTTCCGAGGTGTTGCCTGGTACAGGCGCTTCCATGTGGTCTGGTTGAGGGCAACCCTGACAATGTTCAGGGATCCCACAATACAGTGGCTGCGGTTTCTGCAGAAGATGGCCATGGCCATAATCATTGGCGCCTGTTTTGCGGGCACCACGGAACTGGATCAGCTGGGCGTGCAGGCCGTGCAAGTAAAGTTTCTGGAATTCCTCGAGGATTCCTCGGTGAATTGTTGATTAACTTAGATTGTGTTGCATTTGCAGGGCACGCTGTTCATTATGATATCGGAGAACACGTATCATCCCATGTACTCTGTGCTGAATGTGTTTCCCCAGGGATTTCCGCTCTTCATGCGCGAAACACGCTCCGGTTTGTACTCGCCGGGTCAATACTACGTGGCGTACATACTGGCAATGGTGAGTACTTTTCACTTTTCACTTATTCAGGTATGCCACAGAAATCACTAGTGAAAGTGATTTCAGAAAAAAGCAATTCCACTTCGAAAATTTCTCCGTGCCACAGAAATTCGTGTGATTTAGGTTTTTTAGCATGTTCATCAACCTTTTCGTACTAGGCTGCTAAGGGTTGGCCCCTTCTCAGATTAAATTTCCCAAGAGTTTTTAGCAACTTTTTTAAATTTATCATTGCAGAATAGAAAGCTTTTATTTTATTTCTTCTTTAATTAATATTATTTAATTTATTTATATAATAATTGATATTTTATAGCTTAAAAAAATTTAAAAGTTATTGGCGCGGCAAACAATAAAAGTTACTCGACAACTCTAATTTCTAAAATTCGGACAAAAAATGTGACATTATTCTCATGGCATCGGACGCCAGTTAATTGAGCGATGATTTCGTCTTACTCAAAATTGTTCAGGTGATTGGACTGTGGCACGGAGAAATGAAATTGACGTGAAATTCAAGTGGAAGAGATTTCTGTGGCATACCTGATTTATTTTGATACACAGGAAAAAACAAAATCAGCACTCAATCAATTTTTTTTATTTTATTTATTTAATGTCAACTAAAAGCAGTTGATTAATTAAGTAAAAATTAAAGTATAAGTTGGTTAATATAAAAATTAAATTAAATATTTATAGTTATATTTAAATTTAAATTCAAAAAATAATAATTTAATTAAAAAATTTAAAATTAAATTTCATGTTGCTTTTAGCAGATATTAAAAAAAACTTTATTAGCATAATTGTTTAGTAATTAAATTCGGTATATTAACTAATAGTAATAAAAAATGTTAGATTTTATATAATTTTTAATAAATAATATAATTTTAAAATTATAATTTTTTTTTCTGTGTATAATAAGTAACTTTATTTGCATAATAGCTTAATAATTAAATTCGGAATATTAATAAATAGTAATAAAAAAAATGTTAGGTTGTATGTAATTGTATTTTTAAAATTATAACAATTATTTTTTTCTGTGTAGAATAGTTAACACTTTCCTAATAATATTTTGTTTCACTCCAGTTGCCTGGCATGATTATTGAACCCCTGCTGTTTGTGGTCATCTGTTATTGGATCACTGGACTCCGTGCCACGTTCTATGCCTTCGGCATAACGGCAATTTGTGTGGTGCTCGTGATGAATGTGGCCACCGCCTGCGGCTGCTTCTTCTCCACGGCCTTCAACTCGGTGCCCTTGGCCATGGCCTATTTGGTGCCCCTCGATTATATATTCATGATTACGTCGGGCATCTTTATCCAAATTAGGTGAGCTCTCCTCTTCTCTCCTCTCTCTCCTCTGCTCAACTTCCTAAATTGCTGTTCAAATATTCGGGCTCCTCTTGCTTTGCAGCTCCTTGCCGCTGGCGTTTTATTGGACGCAGTTTCTGTCCTGGATGCTCTATGCGAATGAGGCGATGACAATTGCCCAATGGTCTGGAGTGCAGAACATCAGTAAGTGGACAGCTCTCTCTACTCTGTTCCTTCAGTTGCTTCTAACTCATTCTCCTTAGCCTGCTTCGAGGAGAGCGAGGACTTGCCCTGCTTCCACACTGGCCAGGATGTCCTGGACAAGTACAGCTTCAACGAGGCGAACTTGCAGCGCAATCTCCTGGCCATTCTGGCCATCTACTTTGGCTTCCACACCCTGGGTTACTATTTCCTCTGGCGTCGCGCCAGAAAAATCTAAAAATCTAAAAATCTCTTCGAAATTTTATTCACATTTATCGTGTTTATTCGTGTTCATTCCTGTTTATCCATCTGTATTTGGCTGTAAATAAACTTAATCTCGTTATCAAATTCAAAAGTGCGCAGTTTTATTTATTTTTCAGCATTTGCCCATTTTATTAACACATTTTGCAACATTTGCGACACATTTAATAAACATTGAATTCAACCTTAACTGAAAACAGCAAACTACAATACGTTATTAAACATTAAACATGACTTGCTTCACTTAAATTGACACAATTGTACTTGAATATATCATTATACACATAAATATATCATATATATATATATATAGTCCTACGATAGCTGGTTTATTCGGTAGAAAACTTAGTTAAATTATAGTTAAAGTCTGCGCTAGTCAAAGAGGCGCTAGTTTAGTTTATTACGAGCGTGTTCTCAACTACAATTTCGCCTGCAAATCGCCATTGTAATTAGGATTTAGATTCATCTGTAAATCACCAATCCCGGAATATATGCTAGTAAACCTCATGTTTCCAACTTAAATTTCTCCTGCAATTCGCCAAGTGGGCAAAAGTGTAATTGGGAACACGCCCGTCAACAGTTGTCGAGTTTTCGAGTTTTCCAACTAAAGCTAAGTTAACACAAATCACAAGTTTATAAAATAATCTATACATTTTCATTTTACAATAGAAATCACAGCAAGAATTGATTTTTTTATCTTTTTTTTCTTGGTTTTTTGTTTTTGCTCTTTGGTTTAGTTCCGTTAAAGTTATAATATAATAATATGTATATATATTTTAAATACGCTTTTTTAAATATTAATTTAGTGTTGATTTCAGCAACATTGAGACAAACACAATTTCACACACACACACTCACGCAGACACATACATACATGCACACATTTTAACATACACATAAAGCGTAATTAACTATTTGTTTTTCTTTTTTTTGTAGTATATTTCATTGTTTAAATAAATCTTTGTTGTTGGGAATGTTCCCATTTACACATTCGACTCAGTTTCACAGCAATAGGTATATGAAACTATTTATTTATGTGAAATTGTTGCGAATGTGAAATTCGGAACAGCCTTTCGTATATAGTATATGTGTATGCGTTTTAAACAGTTTTAAAATTGACAGAGACTTTCGATTAAATGTAACAGATTTGAAGCACTATTTGTATTTATATGTATGTGTTACATGTGCTTGATCGACGTGGCATACCCTGTAATTTATGTATATTTCGTTTAAATTCAGTTACTTGTTCACTTTGCTGCCTCTTTATCGTGTTGCCCCTAAATTCTAGATAGGAACCTTACACCCGTTCCCCTTTTGCCCCGCTTACAATCTATCTAAATTGTGGTTGCTTGCTTGGTACCCAATTGTGGTGCGAATTGCTTTCGTACTTGCTTTGCGTGTGATATGCAGGTTATATATAAATATGTATACCCTGTACTCTCTTTCTCTACTAAAGGAACAACAACAATATGTTTTAAATGCGAGATCATGCGATTGGGATCGGGAGGATTAAGGCGGAATGTCAGGGACCGTAACGATTATTATAATTTAAGTAAAATTTAATTATAATTAAATAAAAAAAGAAATAAAAATAATAACTAAAAATAAATTCTTATTTGTTAATCTAAATAAAAAATATGATGAAATAATAATTATATTTTTAATTTTTAAATGAAAATCATAGCATACAAAATACATATATTTTTTTTTAATTTTGTTATAAACTTTGAAAAAAATGTTATTTTCAATATTTACAAAAAAAAAAAAAAAAAAAAAAAATGGTTTGAAATTAATTGTAGGAAATTGTAGATAACTTTTTTCAGTTTTGATTTGTTTAAATTCAATTCTTATTTGGGATCCCTGGGGAATACTGATAGGACACTCCGATAGAAGGATTCTAGCTCTAACTTTGACTTTACCTGCACTTTATACATATTTACACTCACATCTCTGGAGATCTCGAGCTGCTTTATGTGCTGACATCCTGGAGGAGTCCTGGTCGGGGACTCGTTGTGCCCGGGATGCTGTGGCTGCTGCTGCTGATGAGGATCATGCTGCGACTGTTGGGCAGGACAAAGACTTCGGTGGCGAGGCCAATGGGACTCATCGACTGGGATGTCTTGATGGGACTGCGGTTCGGCTCCAGGCTGCTGGTGCGTGGCTGCCAATCCTGGACCACAGCCTGATCCTGACCCTGACCCACCTCCTGACTCCTGACTCCTGTTCCCAGTCCAGCTGTGGTGCCATTTACTCCAGCTGTGGTCTCCAGGGTGCCAGGTGCGGTCTGCGTGGAGCTCTGGCTCTCGTTGGACAGCAGTCGCGTGGTGCAGCTGCCGGTGGTGCAACTGGCCGCCATGGTGGTCACCGAGCGACGCTTCCGCTGCTGCTGCTGCGTCGTCGTCGTCAACGTCGTCGTCAGCGTCTCGATGACATTGAAGCTGACGATGGTGTCGCGTTTCCTCAGCGTTGTCGTCGCCGAGCTGCAGGTGGAGGAAACGACTTCGCCCCGCAGATTCTGCTGCTGCTTGTTGCTCAGATCCGACAGACTGATGTTGTTCTTCAGCAGTATCTCCAGGTTCTCAATCGAATCCTTCAGCGTTGTGCTCTTCTCCTCCTTCAGCTCCGTCACGAGTGTTTTGGGCGGTGCTGTGGGCGTGGCACAGCTATCTGAGTTCGGATTTGCATTCGCATTCCTGAGGATCACGGGCAGAGCACCAATTGTGACGACACTCGAGCTGTTGGAGATGCTCGGCGTAATGCCCGTGGAGCTGACCGTGGTGCCGAACGAGGAGGAGATGTTGTGCTGCCGACACAGAGATTTCCTCCGCTGAGCCGTCAAGTTTTGCATATTCGAATTGAGATCAATGTCATCTTCATCCTCAGCCACATTGTCCACGTTGTCATCGTTGTCTTTCTCATTGGCCACTTCAATTTCGGTGGCCACTTCCGCTGGCAACTGTGCTGCGATCAGTTGCAGACTCTTTGGCGGCTCCAGCTCCACAGTTTGTGGTGTTGTTGGCACTTGACCTTTGCCCTTGAGAAAGTAGGTTATCATCGAGCCCTTGCCCTTGACATTGACGCTGCCGCGACAGGTGAGCTCGAAGCCGCGGCACTCGAGTATCTGCTGCATCTCCTGGGTCACCTGTGAGTTCGTGTGTGTGAAGACGTGAAGTGAAAGTGTTAACGATTTCATTGGGGAATTGAAATACAGTACAAAGGGCAGAAGAAAGAGCATATGAGAAAAGCTGATAACATAAATTCAAAGTGACAAGTTCATTGGCACACACACACACACACACACTCCCATACACACACTGACTCAATGTTTCATGATAACACTTCCCCCTGCCCCCCTTGTCTTCTCTTCCATTCGCTTAATAATTTATTTACTTTGCAAATTTTCGTGCGCTTCGCTTTTATCGGCAAATAAAATCAAATACGTGTCTGTCTGTCTGTCTGTCTGTCTCGCTGTGTGTATCTGTATCTTTGTATCTTTTGAGCTGTTAGTGTATTTGTATCTGTATCTGTGCGTGGGCGCCTTAATGCCATGAAAATTGTATGAGCGCCTCACGCGGCGTATACGCAATGTGCCAACTTTTGTCTGCTGCCCTTTTATTTTTTTGCTTCTTCTTCTGTGTGCTGGTCAGCCATCGATTGGGGGCGTGGCAAACACCACAGATTGTGACAACTTCTTTTTAATTTATTTAAAGTGACAAAAGTTAACTTGATAAAAGTCCCCACTTGAAAAAGGGACACGAGAGTCTGACAACAGGAGCAACAGGAGCAGGACCAGGAGCAGGACGAGTTTCGATGCTATAAATAAACTGCAATCTATTATTGAACACATTTGGCTTAGATTTCACTTAGACTTCAGAGTCTATAAGAGCTTGGCAGAGCAAATTTAACACACAGACCCCAAATAAGTTTATTTTAAATTTTTAATAACGCTCAAATGCAGACGCAAATGAATAAATGATTATCCGATAAAGAATATGTGTAGTTTATCTTATCGTAGAGAGCTAAAAATATTACTGTTTGATAGGAAAATTAGTTATATATTTGATTATGTACTATACATTTTTAATAATAATAAATAATTGTAATTTATTACTTTAAATGGAGATTTTTGTTGACCCCGACTAAAGGCAGGACAGGTCATTTGAGGGTTAAGATAAGATAAGGATTCACTTTTATTTTTACATATATTTTTTCTAAGTTTATCCCTTGAGCTCACCTGTATGTGATCGACGAGTCCTGTGGAGTCCATGCGCGAGGCAACATTCACGGCATTGCCCCAGATATCATACTGTGGCTTACAGGCGCCGATAACACCCGCCACAACGGGGCCAATATTAATGCCTGTGGTAAAGGAAAGTAATCGAAATGAAAACGAAGAATTCTTTATTAATCTTTGATTCTACAATAGATATTGTACATGTATATAAATAAATTATAAGTAACATATTATTCGAAGAATATAATAGAAAAGAATTAAATTAAAATAAATTTGATAAAATTATATTTAGTAATGAGAGTTCAAAATGTTCGATTATTTGTAAAGGTATGAAAAAAACGAAAATTTTTGAAAAAAATTAATTGGTATAAAAAAAAAGACAATTTTTGGAAAAAAATTAACTTTGAAAATGAAAATGATCAAAATGGTATTCCGGATGAAAATTGGTCAAGTTTTGACAAAGTAAGCAGAGATCAAACTTATCGATAAGTTGTAATAGAAAAATATCAAAAAATTCCGAAAAAAAATGTACTTTTGAAAATGAATAAAATTTTGATACCAAATAAATTTTAAAGAGTTAGATGATTAGAATGGTATTCCGCTTGAAAATTTTTTAAGTTTTGACAAAGCTATCAGAGATAAAAGTTTTCGATACATTGATAGGCGTAGGTATGGAAAAGCGACAATTATCGAAAATTAATTTACTTTTGAAAATAAATAAAACTTAAATACAGAAGGAATTTCGAAGGCAAACCAGGATCAATACAGTATGAAGTTTTACCAAAATTAAGAGAGTTAAAAGTTATCGATAAATGAAATAAAAGAATGTAAGGCAAACCAGGATCAAAATGGCTTCACCAAAATTAAGAGAGTTAAAAGTTATCGATAAATGAAATAAAAGAATGTAATACTCGTATATGTTTAAGAGCTTGATCTGTTTGATGCTCACCTATGCGCATGCGAAAGTTGTTGAAGGAATGCATGTTGACCTCCTCGATCTTGTCGAAGAGTTGCAGGGCGTATTCGGCCATGGCGGTGACATGGCTGAAGTTCACCTGGTCGCAGGTGTTGACCGTCAGACCCGAGGCGGCCATGTATGTGGCACCTGTGCTCTTGATTTTCTCAATGCAGCTGCAAGTGATGAATGATAAATCGAAAGTGGGTGAGTGAATAATAAACTGAGGTGAGTTGAAAGTTGAAAGTTGTCGACGACTCACCGGAAACGTTCCTCGCTGAGCAGCTCATCGAAGTCGGCGATAATCTCGTTGAGCAGACGCAGACACTCGACGCCCTCGTTGTTCCCCTCCAGCTCGACGTAGAACTCGGAGAAATTTGGGATGCTGGCAAACAGGATGCAGACCGAGTCGCATTGCTCGTGATACAGATCCTGTCGGAGCAGTCAAGTGTGCCAAATGCAATTAAATACACAGTGAACACAGCGAGCAAGAGGGAGAGGAAAGTGAGGGGAAGAGAGAGCGAGAGAGCGACATTTGATGGGGCCAAAAAGCGTGTTGCTGCTCATGTGATTTGGCCAAAAGTTGTCGATTGCACACTTAATGTGGCAATGCGTCCCGTGCCCCGCTTGCCACATTGCGGCAATTTGTGTCCGCCGAGCATTGAAGCGTTGCAAGCCACAAACAGCCCAAAAGGCCAAAAATGCCAAAAGGGCATACAAATCAAAAGTGTGAAGAGGGACGAGGAAACAAACTCGTCTACAATTGACGTATTTTCTGAGTTCATTCAACAATTTAAATGCGATTGAAAATTGCCAGTTGTCGTATTCCCCTCTCTCTCTCTCTCTCCTTCTTTTTCAGTTATAAACGACAACTGTTATACAATTATATAAACACAGTTATACTCGTGTTTTCTTCTTCAATTTCAAGTTTATACGTTTTGCAAATTTACCAGTCATCTTATCTTATCTCCCATTTTCTGTTATACCTTTTAACTGTTATACTGTTATACAAAGTTAGACTTATAATACCACTTTTTTCTTTCCAAGAATTTAAATACGTTTGCTTTTAATCATCTATCTCTCTCTTTCTCTCAGTTATACTCTTGAACTGTTATACACATTGTGAATATATTCATTTTTCTGTAAGCTCTTTGAAGCATCTAAATATGTTTGCAAGTTTACCAGTAAAAATATTCCTCTCTGTCTTAGTTATAAACTTGAACTGTTATACATAACTGTTATAATAACGCTTTCTTAAGCAGTCCTTCTCTATTGTCAATTAAACTGTAATACACAGCAGCTATATTTATTTTTGCTTCAGTTCATTCAGCAATTTAAATACCTTTGTACATTTGCCAGTAATCTCCAGTATCTCTCTCTCTTTCCCTCTCAGTTATACCCTTTAACTGTTATACAGCTATACACATTTGTTACATTTATTCATTTCATACTCACATCCAGGTGCTTTTCGCGGCTCAGAAAATGCTCGGCAACATGTACGGGCAAAATATTTTCGAGCAGTTTACGATTATAAGCCTGTAGATGCTCCATATCCTCTTTCTCCTCTGCGAATGAAAAGAGCAGCAACGTAACAGAGATAGAGATATAACGAGATATGTGTGTACAAATAACAAAATCAAAAAAAGAAAAGAAAAGCAGTAGAGAATAAAAAACAGGAGCGTGAAATTGAAATATCAGTTTATCAGTTTGCCGAAGCGTAAAGCGCACAGCAAAGAAACGAACACCAAAACAGAAAAAAACAAAAACAAAAAATATGTAGGTAGGAAGCAGTTGAGTGTGATCGACTTAAAGATGCCCTGTAAGCAAATACAGACAACTGTTGTGAAATTAAATTTTAAATTCTCTAAATTAGATGAAAAAAAAGTGTAAATAGATATGTAATCCTTAAATTATCCTAGTATAAAACTTAACAACCAACTGCATTAAATATTTAATGTTAATTTCATCTGTTAATTTAATTTAAATTATTGAAATTATTCATCACTCTAAATTTTCTCAGAGAATACTTCTGATTTCAACGTTTTTCTAGGTCTCTTTAACAACAAACAGTTGCAGTTTATTCTAAATATAACTCTAGCTCTTTAGTTAAGTAATACTTGACAATCTGTCTCATAAGCTTTTAGTAGTCTAGCATACTCCATTTGAATCAATTTCTGCTTACAGGGCATCAAACGAGAAAAAAGCGCTGCATAAGCTCAGGCGCCAGTCAAACATGAGTGCGGCGATTGTCTGAGTGTATTAGTGAGTGCGAATATGAGCTGCGTGTGTGTGTGTGAGTGTGTGTGAGTGTGTGGGATTGTGTGGGTGCCTTTGTGTGTACGTGTGTGTGGGCGTGTGTACTAATACTAATGAAAGGGCTTTTGTAAGAGGGAAAAGCAAACGGAAACACAAGAGATGAGCAGCATTCCGTTGGATAAACGAGTGTTGCCAACGGAGGAAAAGGGAAGACGGAAGTGAGGAAAGGGAAAGGAAAGGCAAGGAAAGGAGGTGATGTTGAGTTGTTTTTGTTGTTGTAACAGTCAGACAGACTGATAGACAGTCAGTCAGTCAGTTTAACGATTACAACTTTGCAGCGCTTTAACTAATTAGCTCAAAAAAAGAGAAAACAGAAATATGAAATGGAAAACAGCAGCAGCAGGAAAAGTTGTGGCATTGTGGAAAATGAAAATGAAATGAAAATGAAATGAAAATGTGATGAAAACTCACCCGTTGCCTGCAGCTTCCAGATGAAGTCGAGTCGGTATGTGGCCTCCGTTTGATGGCTATGGAAGATTAGGGCGAGCATAAATGCAAATAGGAAGATTGAGTCAATTATGTAGCGCAGCAGGGCTTCCTCATTCCTGCGAGACGAGACGAGACGAGACAAGATGAAAACGATGAGATCCAGTTATTGCAGTCCATTAAAGCATAATGCAACAAGAAATGCAAACAGAAGAGAGCGAGAGAGATAGACAAAATTGACTGGTAAATGAAGGCAACGCCAACTGCTAAATACAATTTTAATGCAGTTTGCGGCTACTTTAAATGCATTTGCTGCATTTCAGCTGTGGCACGTGGCACGTGGCAACTGCAGCAACTGCAGCAACTATAAGTCTTGCCACCAAATTGCATTACAGCGTAATTCGTTTTCGTTTGCCTCGTTCCTTCATTCATTGATTTGATAGTGCAATACTCACGCCAAGTCGGGACTCAGTTCCCTGCTCCTGGCATACAAATACGAGGAACAGGCCATGTAGCTGAATGCGGCCAGAAGAAGAAGCAGCAGCTTGAGCAGCAGGCGAAGCACTTGGTACGTGGCACAGCACATCATCGACAGCAACGTCAGCAGCAGGAATGTCTAAGGAGCAGAAAATACAATATAAGACAAGATGTAGATGTTGCCAATAACGGAATAACTGACTGCAAGCCTACGAAACTTGAGAATTATTTATAGAGCTAGACTTTTGTCTACTTCGCGAGCTTCAGAACTTTAAGTTTTGATATAGTTTGATAAAAAAATTATTTTCTAAAAATTGTATTCAATTTATTTCATAATTTTTTGCTGGAACCATAACGATTTTTATTTTTAAAATATAAATTATTAAATACAATAAATTTGTTGATAAAATGAAATAAAAGGTTTTCTTTAATTTGTATTATACAAATTGAAATTAAATTTTTATTTTAAAATATTTTATTTACATCAAAAAATTTGATTTCTGTTAATTTTTTGATAAGTATCAACATAAAAAGACTTTTTGAAGGTTATTTTTCAATTTCTATTCTAAAAATTAAAAATATAAGTTAAGCTATAATTTTTAAATACAATTTTAAATATTCAGTCGAACTTCCCTAGCTCGAATCACCATTATCCAAGAAAAAAGTTCGAGTTAGAGAGACTTCGAGTTAGGGAATTTTTTTTTTTTTAGTTTTTTAAAAGAAACTACAAATGCATTCAATCATAAATACATTTCAAATTGCAAACTTTTCTTGTTATATTCAACAAAAAAGGATTCCAGTTTGTTCAAGACCTGTTAATATTCTCAAAAATTGGTTTCTTCGTTCTTTTGCTGTATCCAGAAAAAGTTCCCGATTCAAATGTCATCATAATTAATATTTAATTATTTAATATAATGAAAAATATTTTTGCTGAGATACCATATTTTTCAGCAACTTTAATTTATTTGGTCTACTTTCAAATTCCTTAACTACTAATAAGTTTGAATATTTCCTTAATCATTTTTAAACATTTTAGTACACTGATGCGCTGACAAAGAAGTACATTTCGAACATCTTTCCTATAGCAATTTCACAAGCCTAAATAATTGTTGATGCAATATTCTATCATATTACATCACCATATGTTAATGAACATCAATATTACATATCCAAACGAGTCGGTAACAAAAGCATATAACAGAAACGAGAAAAAAATTCAAACTTTATTGGAGATTTTCCCGAAAAATTCGACTTACAGAAGCACGGGCCAATATTTTTGTTCGAGTTACGGAGAAATTCGACTTATGGAAGTTCGAGTTAGGGAAGCAGATTTGTATGAAATTTGCTCAGTAAACGCTATTGCCACTCGATTTTGTTCGAGTTAGAGAAAATTCGAGTTAGGGAAGTTCGAGTTAGGGAAGTTCGACTGTATTTTCAAAATAAAAATGAAAAGAGAAATTATTTTTCGTTTAATTGTTTTCCGTGTTTCTTTAGTTTTATAAGATAAGATAACATAGGTTAAAATTGATTATGAAAATAAATTTCTAAATTTTTAAAGAGCTTATAATTTAAATACCATTTATTGTTTTTATGAATTTTAAGCAATATCTCAAAAGAATTTCATGTATTTTATGTATGTTTATTTATTCCGAATATTGTTTCTTTTAAGCATCGTTAACTTACATTGTAGGCCAGGTAGAAATCGGAGCCAGCAGTTGTTGCCTCATGTGGCAGCTGTTGCTCATAATTGAGCTGGCTGCTGTTCCTGTTCACGTGCAACCGGAGAAACTCATTATGCCGCAATTCCAGTTGCCGCATCGATTCCTGCAACTACAATTGAGTGTTAATTAGCCAAGGTTGGCAACGTTCGCACTCTCAGTTCTGGCCAGCAACATAAATGTGGCTCAATGAATGGCGAAAGCGTCTCCAAAGTGCCATTAAACGTGGCCCAAAGTTGACAGCGAAATGTCAAAGTGCCGTCGGGTGCTTTGAACCCAGACAAAGAGTCAGACAAGCAGACAGACAGAGACAGAGAGAGAGATAGAGGGAGAGAGAGAGACAGATGTTGTTGCCTTTGGGGCAGGTAACAAGTAGCACATAAATGGCGCACACTTCATGTATGAAACGTGGCTCGCATTTTTTGTTCGCCTTGTTGCTGTTGTTTTCTCCGGCCAACTTTAATGGAAAAACTTTTGTTTAGACGCGTCCCAAGCAGCAACAACAAAACAAAAACAACAACAACACATTGACAACAAATGACAAACAACCAAAAACACCCTCGCACAAATTTGTATTTTTTTAAATGTAAATTTCATTTTTATTTTGTTTTTATTTTTAAGTTCCATTTTTAGTCAAAAAGCCAAAAACTTTTAGCTGATGGCTAACAAAATAAACGTTAACAGGGAAGAAGGGAAGTTAAATGTCTTATTGCCATAGAATGAGCACAAATTACGGACTAACGACAGAGAGAACTTGACATTTCCAGGGAATTTGTCATTGTTTATGTTTTTCCAACTAAAAGGCGCACATTACAAGCCAACTGCCACATTTGTACGCGTAATCGTGCTTACCATGGCCAGCAACGTGGTCAAAACAATCAGCCCAACTGTGGCCAAGGCAAAGAACTGCGACAGCGTCCGATTGCTGTGGATTCGCAGCGAAAAGCGCTTCATCACGATGGGAAGCTGAAAGGAAAATATTTGACTTAAATTACAATAATGTATAAATAGGAAATTGAATTCCAGTAAATAACTTTTTAGACCAACAATCGACAATTATCGGGAAAAATTAACTTTTAAAAATGAATAGAATTAACGTACAGAATCAATAAAGAAGACAAACCATGATCAGAATGGTATTCCGAATAAAAATTGATTAAGTTTTGACAAAGTTATAAGAGATTACAATTTTCGATAAATTGTAAAGGGGTAGGTATGGAAAAATCGACAAATTTTCAAAAAAAATTTACTTTTCAAAATGAATAAAATTGTGATACAGAATGAATTTAGAAGACAAACCATGATCAGAATGGTATTTGAAATGAAAATTGGTCAAGTTTTGACGAAATTAGGAGAGATCAAAGTTATCGATAAATTGTAAAGGGGTAGGTATGGAAAAATCGACAAATTTTCAAAAAAAATTTACTTTTCAAAATGAATAAAATTGTGATACAGAATGAATTTAGAAGACAAACCATGATCAGAATGGTATTTGAAATGAAAATTGGTCAAGTTTTGACGAAATTAGGAGAGATCAAAGTTATCGATAAATTGTAAAGGGGTAGGTATGGAAAAATCGACAAATTTTCAAAAAAAAATTACTTTTCAAAATGAATTTAGAAGACAAACCATGATCAGAATGGTATTTGAAATGAAAATTGGTCAAGTTTTGACGAAATTAGGAGAGATCAAAGTTATCGATAAATTGTAAAGGGGTAGGTATGGAAAAATCGACAAATTTTCAAAAAAAAATTACTTTTCAAAATGAATTTAGAAGACAAACCATGATCAGAATGGTATTTGAAATGAAAATTGGTCAAGTTTTGACGAAATTAGGAGAGATCAAAGTTATCGATAAATTGTAAAGGGGTAGGTATGGAAAAATCGACAAATTTTCAAAAAAAATTTACTTTTCAAAATGAATAAAATTGTGATACAGAATGAATTTAGAAGACAAACCATGATTAGAATGGTTTTTGAAATTAAAATTGGTCAAGTTTTGACGAAATTAAGAGAGACCAAAGTTATCGATAAATTGTAAAGGGGTAGGTATGGAAAAATCGACAAATTTTAAAAAAAAATTTACTTTTGAAAATGAATAAAATTGTGATACAGAATGAATTTAGAAGTCAAACCATGATCAGAATGGTATTTGAAATGAAAATTGGTTAAGTTTTGACGAAATTAAGAGAGATCAAATTTATCGATAAATTGTAAAGGGGTAGGTATGGAAAAATCGAAAAATTTTAAAAAAAAATTTACTTTTGAAAATGAATAAAATTGTGATACAGAATAAGTTTTGGAGACAAACCATGATCAGAATGGTATTTGAAATGAAAATTGGTCAAGTTTTGACGAAATTAGGAGAGATCAAAGTTATCGATAAATTGTAAAGGGGTAGGTATGGAAAAATCGACAAATTTTCAAAAAAAATTTACTTTTCAAAATGAATAAAATTGTGATACAGAATGAATTTAGAAGACAAACCATGATCAGAATGGTATTTGAAATGAAAATTGGTCAAGTTTTGACGAAATTAGGAGAGATCAAAGTTATCGATAAATTGTAAAGGGGTAGGTATGGAAAAATCGACAAATTTTCAAAAAAAATTTACTTTTCAAAATGAATAAAATTGTGATACAGAATGAATTTAGAAGACAAACCATGATCAGAATGGTATTTGAAATTAAAATTGGTCAAGTTTTGACAAAATTAAGAGAGATCTAAGTTATCGATAAATTGGAAAAGTCGAAAATTTATCGGTTGAGTTCTGATTAACTTTGGAGTGCTAAAATATCAAAATCCTATCAATTTTACACACTTTATTTTTATCTTTATGTTCACCTGTAAATTGATTTGATGACAGGCCACCAAAAAGACGAGAAACACCAGCAACAACAAGGCTCCAATGGAGACAACCAAACACAGAACGGAGCTGCAACAGAAAAGAGTTAAAGATAAAGATGAAAAAAGATACAAATATGTATTGCACAATATGTTGGGCTTATAAAAGAGGCAGCAATAAAAGAGCAACTGTGATAATAAATTTTAAAATAAACTCACCTTTCAAAGACCGCAAATCGCATCACAGAAGTGCCAATGAAAACCAAGAGACTGCAGTAGAAGTAAACGCAGAGCATGCGATCCGGTTCACTGGCATACTTTGAATAGGATTCAAGGGATTAAGATTAAGAGGATTCGATTTGGATTAGATTAGAGTGAGAATTCTCACCTTTCTCTCCAGGGCAACGCTCTTGAATCGAAGTAGCAGCGACTGACAATGCTCGGCACGGAGGTGATCGATACTCCGGGCATCGATCGCACGCATCAAGTACTCGTTGACCTCGTCCTCGGGATCCTTGGCACTCTCCGCGCTGTCACCGAAGCCGAATCTGCCAAGGATTAGAGTTTAAAGAAAATATTTAAAAATATTATATTGTAAAAGTTGTAAAAACTATTAAATCCATGTTTTGTTTCTTTATTCATGCATCTTAAGCTAATGAGTTCAATATTAGAAACTTATTTAATAAAAAACATTAAGAAATAATGGAAACATTAATATACTATAAACTGTATATATATATATTATATATTATGTCTAAAAAAAATCATACCAATTTCGAAATTAAATTTATATTAAATTTTTAAACATTAAAAATTTTAAATTAAGTTGTAAAATAATAAAAAACTTACTTGGAAAACAACCAAGATGTTAGCCTGACAATAAACAAAATAACATAAAAAGAAACAAATAAATAAAATGTTTAAAAAGTATTTAAAAATATGAAGTTTATTTAAAATTTAGAAACATAAACTTTTAAATGAAACCAGCTCAGATCCAAAGCTCTAGGAGAATGTTTTGTTGACTTACTTGGAGGTGTGCTTCTGTGCTGTTCCATGTCCCATCATTCGCAGTTCCTTTGAAATGTTGCCATTGACTTGCAACCGATTGCGCGACTTTTTGTGCTGCAAAAGAAAGTGAACAATATATAGAACCGAATAATTCAGAAAATTTCAGTGAAAATTAACTAACTTCACTTACGGGTCTGTAGATGTCGCCTGGCACAATGAGATACGTTTCAATCTGATGATCCTTGAGATAGGAGTTTCGATCGGCGCCTTTGCCCACTTCCACCTCGTAGTCACCATCGAGACACTTGAGAGTCTCCTTCGTGATGTGAACGCGACTGAGAGAGAGAGATAGAAAGAGATAGTGAGAGAGAGACAGAGACAGAGACCGCTATATGTTAAAAAATGCCCAAAATAAACTCAAATTTAAAAGCAAGCAACTTGAAATTTGATATGAACCAAAGTTACACATATTCAGAATTTAGAACTTGGATTTGGACCACGCCTTCACCTCCCCCTGCCCCATTCGACAATGAGAAAAAAATGTAACAGATTTTATATTAAATTTTACTTGAAATTTCGTATGAATTTTAGTTATGCTAACGTTCAAATTTCTATTTTGTTTTGTTTTTAAATTTGAACTGGTCTTTATGCCAAAATGTTTGTCCTTTTTTTTACCACAGTAGAGAGTAGCTAATGAGGCAGGATCTGCTTGCCAAGTGGCAACATGTGGATGTATCATGAGTGCAGTTATTGCGGGCAACCATTATGCCGCATTATGTTGCCACTTGCTACACAGCTGCCCCCTTGGGAGGCGACTCGGTAAATGATTTTTAATGCTTTTCAGTGGCTGCCACAACAGCAGTGGCAAGAACAACAGCTTAGCTCGGGCTGCTTTATTAAACTGTCGTTTTGCAGGCAGCTTGCCACGTGGCAGTTGCCGTGGGGCAGCAGCAGCAGCAACAGCAAAAGGAATTGCAGCAGTGGCAACAGCAACAGCAGCAGTGGCAACAATGGCTATGGCTGTGGCTGCAACAAAACTGTAAACTGTGTGCCACGTTGTTGATTCTATTGATAATTACACGGCGCTTTGTTATGAATTGCCACGGCAGGGTAGCCGCATTTTTAGTCCACTTGCGGCATTTGCAGTGTTGCTGATGCCGCAGCTAACGAAGTTGTTGCATGCCACACAACGTTGAGCGCGTCTTGGGGCAGCCAAATTGCAGCTTATCGGGCAAGATAAATTCCCCTTCATCCTTTTCCCCTTCTCTTCCCTCCTCCGTTCCTTATTTCGCTCATTCCCTTAAGGGGCAGTGCAACTATTTGCTTTTAATTTCACTTGAGACTGGCTAAAAAACGAGCTGCTGTTGCTGCCACAATGTCGCCTGCCTCTTGCCACTTGCCACTTGCCGCTGACCCACTTAGACTCAACAGTTAAGTTTAAACTTTAAACTTCTGCCACAACGAGAGGCACATAAATATATGTACATATGTATGTATGTATGTGTGGCTGAAACAAATTGCAAAAGTGTTGCTTAACTGCCGGCCAGTTAACTTGGCGGGCGTATGGGGGCGTTGGGGGGCGTGGCATGCAACAACTCCATAATCGATTTAGCGATTGAGCAATGAATGCAGCAAAAGGCGTCAGCTCAGTTCAGTTACCAATAACTTGCTGCACACACTGTAACCACAATTTACACACACACATCTATGTACACACTATGTGTGGTTAAGTATGCAAATTTGTGCAACAACAACTACAACAACTACAGTGGCAATAACAATTACAGCCATTATAGCTATGTATGCCATTTTAAAACGCCTCAAAAGTAGCGACACTTGGCCAAGTGTTGAGAGTTGAAAGTTCGCTCCTTGAATGCAAACAAAGAAACAGGAGCGGAATAGGCAAAACAAAGGGCGACTATTCGAATAAGGAGAGAACTCAAGAAAGAGAGAACGGATAATAAGTAAAAGAGTAGTCAAACAAAATAGCAATAACAACATTCTTAACATAAAATAGCTCATATAAATAATAAATTTATAATAATATTAAATAATAAAAAAAAACACATACCACCTTCACCTTCTAAGAAATCCACTCCCGCTCTAACTTCAATTGAGCTGCGAGAGAAACTGATGCCCGTTGCCTTTCTGAGCTCTTTTGCACTCCCACACACTCAATGTGGACTCTATTACAGCGCGCTCAATTAATAACTGCTGGCTAAGCTGCTCTAACACGCACACACACTTGCTTACTAAGCTGCTCTAACTCGCACACACACATACGCATTCACAGCGAGTCTAATTGGACTCCACTGTGGATTTTAAGTAACTGCAGCGCTCTCAATTGATCTCTGCTGAGAGAGCACTGTCGCCACTGCGTCTCAGCTTGCTGAGCTGCTCTTACAGACGCATAGACATAGCCTGGATGAAACTAATAACATAAAGCTCTGAGAGAGAGCGCATTCACATTTTTCGGTCCAACTTGCGTGCTAAAAACGAATTTGAAAACAAAACAAATGAAAATTTCTTCGAAATAATTTATTTCTTGATCCCAACAAATTGATACCAGCTTTCTCTCTTATTCCCGATATTTATGTCCCACAACTGTGGATTCTCTCAGCGTCCACACACTTATATCTGCAAAGCAACAAATATACATGTACATACATGCGATCCACTGTGGACTTCAATTGCTGCGCGCTCTTTCAGTTGCACTTGTTTTAAATAAGATACGACAAAAGTCCAAAGTCCGCTACTGCTGAATAGCTGTAAACTGAAGAGCTGTGGCTCGACCGAGTCCAAAAGTTGGCTTTAATTGCACCAACACTCGCACACACTCGAAGGGCCTGTCGAAACGGAAATGAGACAAACTTGTCAGCGGCTTTTGTGGGCTGGCACATGGAGTAAAAGTTTTGCAATGCATTGGATTGTGGGCGTGGCCTGCTGACGCCCACTCGATGCGATAAGAAGTGAACTGCTTTTCATAGCATATTTATTGGACGAGTAAGGGAGGGGGAGAAGGGGGAGGAGGGGGGTGGCACATATCAAAGCGGGTCAAAAGCATAATTCTCAGCTGTCGTAAAGTGGCACACGGGAACCGAACCGAACCACTGACCAAAGTCTGGTGGTTATAGCCCACACAGAGTCCTGTCTCAACTGTCAGCAGGAAAATAATCAAGCGAAATGTGTTTGGGCCAAAGACAAAGCCAAGACAGTGGCCAATACGAGTATGAGGTTTAGGGCGGCTCAAAGAGAGCGAAAATCCCAAAAGGGCTCAGCTTTGAAGTGGTTGTGGCTCCTGTCAAGCTTCGGCCTCTCTTTGACTGACACTAAGTAATTAATACAAGTAGCTGCTGAAATACAACGTGAACTAGACAATTTTGTCGCCTGGACATGAACAGATAGAGACAGAAGAGTATCCGCATCCGTATCGTTCGATACTTACCCTGGAATGCCGCCGCTCTCCATGTGGTTGGCCAGGGTTACATCATTGGACCACACATCGAACTGCCACTTGACCAGGCCCAAAACGCCGCAGTGCACCCGTCCAGTGTGGATGCCAACTCGCATGTTCACATTTACGGCCATTACCTCTCGCACCAGACTGCAAAGAGCACAAGAGAATGGGAGAGTGCAAGAGAGGAAGAGCGTAAGAGAGGGAGCATAACAAAAGCCACACACAATACAAAGCCACATTGTTTAATCATGTGTGTGTGTTTGAGTGTGGATGTTGTGTATTGTATGTGTGTAGGTGGATGTTGTTGTTCTACTCACGCTATTGCGTCTATCATATCGAGTCCCATTTCCACAGCACAGTGAGCGTGATCCGGCCTCGGCTCTGGCAAACCGGAGACACAATAATAACAGTCGCCAAGCAGCTTAATGCGCAGACAATGATGCTCAGCGGCCAATCGATCAAAGCTGCAACAACAACAAAATGGCAATGTAATAGAGGTAAAAAGACGTAAGCTTAATATTATACTTAGACAATGGTGGACTGCTTGAAACTTTAAATAAAAACTAAAACTTAGCACATCTGAACTTAAATTCAATTAAAATTCAATTTTGTCATTGAATAAATCAATTTTTAAATCTCATAAATTTATTTAATAATATACTTATATACTTACAATGATATGATATCATTAATTTAATTATTAATTCATTTATTATTTACTTAATGTCAACTAAGGGCAGTTGACTAAATGTACTTTTAAAAATTAAAATAAAGTTACTTAATATGAATTTTATATATTTTAAATTATCTTTTTTAATATTAAATTAAGATAAAAAATATTATATTATTTAGTACATGTCAAAAGTTGTTACTCTTTTTAAAAGACGCAAGATTTTTCCCATTAAAATCGGGTACATAATATTTTTATGGTTATATCCGTGATTACAAGTAATTAAATCCTGCCAAAAATACTGCACATCAAAATTCGAATTTAAAAAGCTAACGAGCTTAACGAATGCCCGAACAAAATGTCTGTCATTAAAATAACAAAATTCTCAAAGGATTCTAAACTGAATATTTACTATTTACTAAAACACTTACACAGACAGACAGACAGACAGATAAAATGGTCAATACATCCGTTCCAAATGCAGTTTCAATAAAGTGCCTGACAAACAACCCAAAAGAGCACGTACATATTTGCAGGCACTGTACTGTTGTTACCACCTAACGAGCCTAAGCTGGCCTTCTGGCCATGTGCCACTGTGCCACTGTGTTGGCCAAGTTGGCTGCCACTCGAATGTGCAATTAAATTGAACCAGCAGCAGTCGCCTCTGGTCAGTGTACACTGTACTACACAGCTCCATTTGTTAGACTCTTTGACATGTCCGAAAAACAGTTGGAGGCACAACAACAACAACAACATGCAGACAGGGACAGAGACAATAGACAGAGACAGAGACGATGTCATTAACTCGACTCACCGTGCAAAAAGCTCGTTCAGGAGACGCACCAACTCCTCGGCCGTGCACTGATCCGAGAGGCTCGTGAAACCGCAGATGTCTGCAAAGAGAATGCTGCAAAAAAAGACAAAGAAAGAGCAGAGAACAACAGAATGAAGAAAACCCAAAAAACAATTAGAGTAGTAGAAAAAGAAAGTCGAGTGAACCCGTACTGCGGCACACCCTGTACTTATAAATAAACAAACTGTAAATAACTACCGAGTTTGTGTTTAGATCGTAATTAAATGTATGGCCAAAATACAATTTTATGAATTTGCGGTGAATGTTAGAAATGAGTATGATTTCCTTAGAATTAACAGCTAGCTAGAGCCAGAGACTCCGAAATTGATATGTAGGCTAGAGCTAGAGACTCCGAAATGAATATGTAGGCTATATCAATTTCGGAGTCTCTAGCTCTTACAATGATAAAGAAAGTTTTAGTTTTCTACGCATTCGATAAATATTCTTAATGTAAAGTTCAATTCAGGGCAGTTTGTTGACATAATTTAAATATATTTTTATTGTGGGTTGATTTTCGTCTTCTTAATTCGAATTCAAATTTAAAGATGAAATTTGTCGATACCCTAACATTTTAGAACTGTGGAAAACATTTTGATTGTAGCCCCAAATATTTTTGTATTTTATGTATAATATTTTTCTCTTGTTTACATAACAAATATATAAATTTCTCAATTCGACAAACTGAATAGACCATTTGTACTTTTTAATTAAAGGGTCTTAAAAGAGTTGAGAGATGAAGTGCAAATATTACAAGTTGTGGTTTTTTGTGGGTGTTGTTGTTTTTGTGTGGAGTCAAGCGTAGTTTGTTGTTATTCTTTTCTTATTCAGTTCTGTTCTGTTTTGAATTTCGTGAATATATTCAACTGACTGCAGCATTTCATGAAAACTTTATGCTTTAAGTGGCAAAAACTGAAATGCTTTGAGTTGTGTTTTTTCAAATGTGCTCAGCTGCTGTTGCTTTGAGAGATCCTTGGATCCCAGATGGAAGGACGACATCGACTTTGACACTGACGGCAGCTGAGAGCAGCTTAAGCGCAGCTCAGCGCGTAATTTAATACGGCAAAGGCAGTGGAGGGAAGGAGGCGAAGGAAGGAAAAGGCAGTCAAAAAAATAAAACGAGCCAACAGGTGCGCGCTCAAAAGTATGCTTTATGTTTGTAAATAAATGCGTGACTGTGTGTGTGCGTGTGAGTGTAATTGTGTGTGTGACAGATGGTAATGTGAAGCTGTTGCTTGACATATATACAAAAGAAATTCATTGGACGGGTTACGCACACACACACACACAGACAGACACAGAGACAGATGACAAAATTTATTGACTTTACATGCAAATAAATTTATACACACTCAGGTGGATGAACGGGGGGAGGGAGAGTGGCAGTGGAGAGGGGAGGTCAAAGGCAAACACTTACCTGACATTCTCATGACGCTGTATGTAAATCTTATGAAACTGCGTGTCACGTGGCTGCCCCGCAATATCGTCCTTCATCTCCATGGCAACGTGACGCGGCAGCACCGAGAGCAGCAAACGCTCCTGCAATAAGGATAAAGGATAAACTGAGCACATGTGTGTGGGATGTGTGTTAGTTGGCATAGCCCAAGAAGTGGCAAGTGGCAAGTGGCAAGCAACGGGGGCAACTGCCAAAAAGTACTCGTAACTGCCAAAAAGGCGACGCCAAAATTATGCTATGCCAAATTCGAAATGTGGCTGGCAACAAGTCATTGCCACGCCCCAGTGCCCACAAAAGCTGTCGCCTTCTCCATCTTCCTTTCTCCCCTCTCTTACGCTCATTGTTTGTTTGCTTGCAGACTCATTTGCCTGTCGACGGCGTCACTTTGATGATGAACTTGCTTTGAGTTTTGAATGCCTCTTAGCCCATTCCCATCTAAACTTGGCTAGAACCCGTGTGTTGACACTCACCTGCTGTTGGTTCTCACGCTGTGTTCGCAAACGGGCCTCGATGCATTGCCGCGTCTCAATGAAGGCCTTTCTCTGGGCCTTCTCTTTGGGCCAGTGCGTGTAGACGCCAGTGAGATTGGCCAACAACAAGGCAATGCACGTGCAGAGCAGCTGAAATTAAATGGCATTACAACATAAGCAGTTATATCTATATACACACTTGAGGACACTGAAATAGGTCTAAATATTGTAACCTTTTAAAATACATTGCATTTATTCTTTAAAAAATTGAATTTTTTGAGAGTTAAATTAATTAAACACAAAAAATGGTGTAAAAATCTATTTGGAAAATGCTTTAGTCCGACACATTTTTAACACTTTGTCAAAGCTTTTGATTACTTGCATTTGAATTGATAATTAAAGCTGTGCTTTTTAGTTAAGCTAAAAAAAAGAAATGTTTATTCAATGGCGGAACTTTAGTCACAACAACTGTCAAATAAGTGTTGTAGGTAAACAAACATTAATTGAGAATTCCAATTAATATGTTTAAAATATAAAATATTGACTGACTCAATGTCTATTTGTTTTGGCGATATGATAAAAACATTCAACAAGCATCAGCACAAAAAACTCGTGGTTATATAAAACATAAAATGTATTAAATTATTCATGATTTATATGTATAATATTTAAATGATTTTTGTACTTTAAAAGAACACAGAATTGAATTGAATTACGAATCATATTGAATGACAACAAATACGAGAAATGTATCTTTACAATTAAGAATTAAAAACATGAATATTCAATGCAATTTAATTATGACAGTCTCTTTACATAATTATATTACTTTCAACTGAAACAATAAAACAAAAACTATAAAAAGAAACCTCATTAAATACAAAGAGAAAACGCATGTAAAAAGTTGGCCAATTTGATACCTATTTTAATGTCCACAAGTGTATGTGGATGAGTGTAAGTTTAAGCATTATCAGAGTGCAGTTACGAGCTGGACACACGCAGCTTTTCTTCTCGATTTCATTAAATTTTGCGTCAATTTAATTTCATTTATTTATTTTGTTTTTCACTCGCAGTGTGTGTGTGTGTGTGTGGGAGTGTGTGTGTTTGGGAGTGCGCGTGAGTGGAATAACAGTATTTATTGTCACGGACATGCCACATTCCCATCGACATCCACTTGCAGAGTGGCAATATTAAAGCTCGAAATTCTGTAAATTCAGCAATACACTTTAAACTGTTTTATGTTGTGGGGGTTGGGGAAGGGCATGCCACGCCCACTCGCCACAGGGCGTGTTGCATAATAGTGAATTTTGTGGCTTTGTCTCCGACAAAACCTGTTGATAGATGTTGCCTCGCCACACACACGATTTGTGGCAGCCACAAACAATGATTTACCTCCTGCCACGGCAATGTTGCCAGTTGCTCTTGTTGCTGCTGTTGTTGCTGTTGTTGCTGTGCTGTTGTTGTTGCAACAGAGACTCCGATGGCAACGTGTCCTGCAGCGCGGTGTACTGTGTGTGGAGGCAGGTGTACAGGTGCGTGCCACTAAGCAGCATGCCACCGATGAGCGACTCACGCAATCGCAGCGGCAACATCGTGTACGTCATGTAGATGAGGACAATGCAACACGAGCTGCCATTGAATGATTTGCTGTCCACAATGAGAGAGACAGATAGATGAAGCCGAAAAAGAGTAAAGTAGAAAAATAAAGATTAAGAATTAAAGTTAGTAAATACAAATTTCCTTTGTTTTCCGTTGTCTCTCGTTAATTGTTTATTAACTGTCAGTTGTTGCCTGGCATTCATTGTCATCCAGTTCCAGTTTTTTTGGGGGCAAGAACACAATTAGCGTGCCACAAGCTGGCGGCATGATTAATTTGTTCTCTTTCAGTTGCCAGGCAACAGCTGTGTTGGCCACTTTAACACCAACACCAACTTCAACTACCAACTTCAACTACCAACCTGGGCTGCATGGCACAGCTAACGGCTATTTCAATGGCCAGAAACGTGGCCAAAATGACATAGGAGACGAGCACCAGGAAAATCTCATTCATCGCCGGCTTGGAGAGAATGCACAAGAGAACTGCCAAAGAGAAAACCGAAAGACCAAGAGACAATTTATAGAATATGCAGAGCAATTGAAAACAACTTGTGAAAATCATATGCACTCAGAAAAATGTGTTCTTTTTATTTGAGAAAAAGTCGACATAAATAAATTCAATAGCATTACAAATAAAAATCCTTTTCAGATATTTGACTTTTATATTTTTTGTAACTAAATTTACTATCATTACAAGATTATTCAAGTGTTATTTGTTTATTTTTATGGAATTGGGGACTATGTTATTTTTTAATAAGTTTTGAATTTAAAATTATATATCATTTATTCCAAGTGTTTATTTAAAACTCTTGCTTTCTATTTATGACTTAAGTGTGCTTTATAAATTGAATTTAATACCATTAAAAAAATGATTTAAGCGATATTTTACTTGATTTTTAGAATATCTTTGCACATTTTTTTTAGTTAATAATTTAAAATTATAGATAATTTATTTATATTGCTTATTAAAAATCTGCTTTTGACTACTTGACTTTAAAAAAATAAAAATAAATGCATTTCCTTTATACAGTGTAAAACGGATTAGAGTTAGTATTATAATCTGTCATAATTCTAGGCAATTCCCATTGCTTTGAGGATAATATACACATTTTTTACTTATTTTATAATGCTAAAAAGGCTTTTTTTAAGGCGATTTTATGTTAATATTTGTCTGAGTGTAGCGACATATGTATGTGTGTGTGTGTGCAATACTCACATGCATAGACAATGGCACAGATTAGCATGACAATGAGAAAAACGAGGACAGACTCATCGATTTGCGCCATCAGCGCGAGCAGCATGTGAACATAATCCAATGAGGACTCGAAATTATCCGACAAACCAAATAGTCGAGTTTGCTCCTCCTGCTCCTCCAGCTGTTCCTCCTTCCCCTCAGCTGTTTTGCTTGCGTTGTGTCCATCAAACGGCGTCAAATTGAACACTTCATCACGTTGACTGTCATTGTTGTTGTGTCATGTTGTTGTTGTCGTTGTTGCGCGTATTCGTAATGCGCTTAATGCCATCAGCAACATCAGCAACATCCACAATATCAACATTATCAACGGCAGCAACATCAACAATCGGTTGACGATGAGGCAGCTTCTGGCCACGTTTATATCTGGAGAAAGGGGTCAAAAGGGAGACATGTCAATAAGCTTGGCATTAACTGAGCCTAACTCAATTCAAGCACACACAAACTATCCATCTTGACTGCATAAATATGAGAATATATACACTACAATAAATCGAAAACGAAAACGAAAACGAAAACTCAAATCAAAATGGAATTGGAAGTCCACAAATCGAAATGTAAATGGAAATAAATTCCAATGGCAAGTTTTTCTCATCTTTATTCTTATTTTTTGATGTATTCGTCGACTGCTGTTTTTATTGCTTTGTTCTTCAGCCAACAAACAACAAATATTTGATAGCCATTTTCATGTCTCGCATTTCAATTTGTTATTGTGCGTCGTCTAATTTTAACTTCAAAAACAATTCGTAGCATACTTTTATGGGCAACTTGTTGGTGATTGAATTTGGCACGTGGCTAAAGGGGCGTATGCGTAATGCGTATACGTAATGCGTATACGTAATGCGTGGCCTAAAGAGTCTCATGGTTTGGTTTGGTTTGCTTTGCCCAACATGGGCTGTCAAAACGCTGAAAGTCAAAGTTTCCAGTTGCCACTTGCCACTTGCCAAATGCCACTTGCCCCATTGCACTATGGTAAATAAGAATGAAATTTTGACGTACAAAAATCAACCAAATTTTTTTAAGCTTAGATTTTTTAAATCTTATTACTCAAGATAGAACAAAACTAATTTGTTTTCAAATTTTTGGGGGCAACACACTCAAATTTGATTAAGAGTTGCCATATTGAACGAAAAAAGCACGAAAAAATCTCTGCAACTTGCAGCGCGAATTGTGTTTGTTTTGTAAGCTTTATAAAAAAGTGTTAATATGGATCAAGTTAACAAAAGGTATTTTAAATACGCTGTTAGTAAAGAATTGTAGTATTTTTATTTGATTGTGCAATTGTCTACAGTGTTGTTCATGTGTAATTTAAGCTGAAAATCAATAAATGTGTTCATGTTCTGTGGAGTATTACTTTTGTATAGCAAAAGGCAGCACAAGAGTTTTGCTTAAAGATTATTAAGAAAACCATCTAGAATCTGATGTAAATAATTCTATTTGTTTGTTTCTGCCCCTTCTTTTAAAAAAATATATGTTAAAAATCTTATTTTATCGGAGTCAGAATCAGAAGGGGGTTAAAGACATGGTCAAATTAAAAAAAAAGAAAAAAAAATTTTAAATTTTATTTTAGTCTAACTAAATGTCATGCCAAAATTCAAATTCATAGCTTTATATCTACAGTTTACGCCCGAATTTTGTCTGTTTTTCCCACAGTGCATTGACTGACGGACTTACCTGGCTCTTTGCTGATGTGGCTTGTAGCGATGCTTGTGCTGGCGTCGATAATGTTTACGCTTTTGACGGCTTCGACCCGACTCTGATTCGCGGTAGTTTGCCACATTAGCGTGCCCCAATTCGTTGCCATTTGCAATTTGGCTCAGTTGTTGTGGCAACGCTGGAGCCGCAATTGGAGTTGACGGTGTGGAGTGTGTCAAATTGTTGCCAGTCTCGAAGCCAGTTCCATTTCCATCGAGGAAAAGACGCTCCAATCTGATCGTGGCCGACGTGCCACCAGCGGTGGCAAGTGCGTCCAAGTTGCGTCTAAGCTGCAGCGTGGTGAAGACAATTTGCGTGCAGGACAAGGCCAGGACGAGAGTCAGCAACAGGGCCAGGATATGCGTGGTATTACTCTGATTCATGCGCAAAAAATAACGCTGATATAGCATTTCCACCTGCACAAAATAAGCAGTGAAAGAAAAGCAAATACAGAAAATGGAAATAGAAAATGAGAAAATGGAAAATGGAAAATGAAAATATTGCCACAAGTAGTTGAAGCAAATTTGCAAACTGTTTGCAGGGGATTTAAAAAACGATGCTAAGCTCACAATTTGAGTTTCTCGCAATACAACTCACTTAAATTTTCCATTTGAACTGGCTGGAAAAGCGTTGAAAATTGTCAATTGTCAGTTGTAAGCGGCTTACCTGCAAATTCTTAAACTGGTGCGTCGAGCAGAGTCGCAAAATGATGCGATTCAAGCGGTACCAGAACGAGATGCTCGGACTGGCCGGCGTTGTTCCCGAGGTGCTCGGATTATTTGCTGCCTCCAAATTGTTGCTGCGACCATCGCCACCATCAGCTGTGTGGCAAGAAGATGGGAGAAGGAAGAGAGAGAGGGGTAGAGGGTGGATAAGTTGTAGCAAATTATTCAAGTTTCATGTGGTAAAATTGCACATTAAAATGCGACAAGAGGTTAACTTTGATATTGCCTAAGTACACTGAAAAAAAAGACCACTTTCTAAAATCAAGAACATTCATCTTAAATATTTTGTTCTTGAAATAAGAATATTTTAAGACCAAATTACTAAATCTAAGAATATTAATCTTGAAAATCGTAAGTTCTTAATATAAGAATTAAATTAACTTACAATTACTTCATTCATCTTCAAATTTTATTTGAGATTTTTTGTCTTGAGTATTCAAAACTTTTTGGTCTATAAATAAGAACATATAATCTTAAAAGAATTATAAGTTTTATTCTTATACTAAGATTTGTGGTCTTGAAAATATAAGAATTTATGATCTTAAAAATAAGAACTTGGTCTTAATTGAAATGTTCTTAAAATCAAGATGTGTTTTCTTACTTCAAGATTTTCATGTTCTCGACGCATTTTTTAGACCAAAGTTCTTAGTTCTGAGACCAAAATCTTGATCTAAGATCCTTTTTTTTATCAGTGTACTAAGATTTCAAACACTCTGAGAAACTTGCCATGAAATTGTATTATTTAAGCGTTGAATAATATTATTTTGCTACTATAATTAATCGACAAATATGGAGTTAGTCTAAATAAGGTGTGTGCTTTTCATTTGTATAATAAGTAAATAAATATGTTCGGTTATTGAAACAGTAATTTATTTTTGTAGTTTTAAAATAGTACGTTCTTTCATTTCATAATTTTCCCTTAATACCTATTAAGTAATGTTTCCAAATTTGACAAAACAATGGAATTTTATATTCATGCGTCATAGTCAAAATGTTTGTCATTGCAGACAAATTAAAATTGATTGAAATTAAATTGAAAAAATTATTTTTAATAGATATTTTTACGGAAAATCAAATCCAAATGTCTTAGCTCATACATAACATATGGGTATTTCCAGGATCGCGAACTCGACATTCGTACGACTTTAAATGAAAAAAAAAATGGCAAAAATTGGAATTTTCAAAAATGTTTTCTCACGTGTTTAATGCATTTTATCAACTCTATTCTTATGATAAAAGACAATCTTTGAAGACTTGTCGTTTTTTAATTATTTATAGAAAACAATGCGAAACATCTTGACAAATGCGAAACTCTGCGAAATGTGGCGAGTAATTTGGAAGAAAATACTCTTAAACCATAATAAAATAATGTAGTTTTCCATTTTAGAAATAATTTTGATATGTAACTACCGTTTTATATATTTTACAAGTTTTCTTAGTAATTTGTAACGTGACATCGCGAACGTGACAAGATTTCCACCTAGTTTTTCCAAGAGTTTGTTCATCAAATTTTATTCTATATTCCGATATATAGCTCTTAGAACTTGTTTTAAATTAAACTTTCAATATATTTCTATATATTAAAATGGTCCATGTTACAATCTTACTGTCCTACTAAGTGTAATCGTTAAAATACAAACGGTCCATTTTGAAAATCAATTTTTAAGAAAATAGGCAAAAGTATGGAAAAAGTGAATTTATTCCAATGAAGAATCTATATGTTCATCCTATTGAATTTCTTCTAGCGTATATTGATAAAAATAAATAGCTTGAATACATTTTTGGAAGAAAATTACACAAGATGAGAGTTTTTAATCAATTTTACGTTTTTTGTCAAGGTGGACCTTTTTCTGGAAATGCCCATATGCATAGAGAAGGATAAGTTCAGATAATGAGAACATTTCCCTTTTTTTAGTAAACTATAAAAATATTTAATTTTAAGTTGAATAAATCTAAAAAATTAAACATTTTTAATTTGAATAGAATATAATCAGGCCTGTTCCTAATTTCATTTTCGATAAGATTTGTCGGAATTGAATTTCTTTAGCCTGCTCATTCATCGGAATTGTTATCACTTTGAGTTAATGATTTTAAGTCCGATAACGCGAAAATTAATCATGATCATTTTCCAACACTTAGTCTAAATTCAAAGTGAATAAATGCATATCACTAAATGCTAAAAAGTAAAAAGTAAAATTCGGAACAGGCCTGAATATACCTTATCCAATTTTTCAAGTTGATATGTCATGTTTATGTAAGAGGTCTTTTACTTTGGTTTCACTGTAGTCATATTTATAATTATTATTATCATTTAAGTATGTACACATCTTTCTAATAAAACCAAAGTGTCGTATATTCAATTTGCATTTAAATGCTAAATGTAATCGAGTGTGAGTGTATTCATTTTCACTACTATGAGTGTAGTTGCAGCCATTCAATTTGTTGCCACTTGCCACAGTGAGCCTTAAATGATTTTGCAAATTGCAAATTGAAATTTCAGGCATTGAATTACATTTGGCGAGGTTAATTTCGCCTGCATTTGACTAGTTTAATGTATGGAAATTATATTTGCAACTGGTAGCTGCCACAAATATGATTCAGCGTGCTGCATCTGTGTGTGTGTGTGTGTGTGGCACATTCGCTTATCGCCTTTTGCTTTTCAATTTATGTGCGGGGGGGACGGAAAGAAAGAAAGAAAGAGGGAAAATCTCGTTGTGAATGCAACGCACAATGCCATAAAATGTTGTAAAATCGTTCAGCTGACCCCCATAAACCGCAGCAACAAAAACAACAACAACAAGTTGTGTCACCAGCGTACAATGTTGTTGTTGTTGTTGTTGCTATTGTGCTTCTTATGCTCACATGCATCAATAAATAAATGCCAAACGTGATTATGTAAATTTCTATAGAAATCTGTGATACGACGAGTATCAGAGAAGCAGCCAAATCAGCCATGCCCCACTCAATATGCCACTGTGTGTGGCATGCCACACACACACGCACATACAGTCAAGGAAAGGACAATAGAAACAATAATTTGAAATGGCTTTAGAATAATTAATTTCTTTTAGTTTCATAATTTTTGCTTACTTTCAAAATGTAACAAAACAACGGTATTTCTATAATCATGGACAAAATAATAGAAACAATATTTTTTTTGCGGTATTTTTTTTTTGGAAAAATTAGTTTCTTTTAGTTTCATAATTTTTACTTGCTTTTAAAAATTGACAAAACAACAAAACTCAATTTTTAAGGGACAAATAATAGAAACGATCATTTTTTTTTTTAAATCCTTTGAATAAAATAATGAATTTTAGTTTCATTATTTCCACCTAATTTCAAAATTTAACAAAAAATATTATTACAAATTTGCATTGCATTGTCAAAATGACTCGCGTTTCTATAATTTTGTCCATCACTGTAAATAGAGCGCAGATATTTATGCTCGTAACTAAAATAAGTAAATGTGGCAGGCAGCTTCAGCTGCCAAGGCAACCGACAAAGCAGCTCCCAATGCTAAGCAGCTACAAAGCTACAGCACGAGCGGCATGTGGCACGAACATGTGGCAGGAGGGAAGGGGCAAGGGGCAGGGGGCAGGGACATGAGGCAGGGACATGTGCATAGCATATTTAAAGGCTGAGAAGCTGCCTCGTCAAATTCAATATGACAATGACAATCAACTTGTGACATTTGTGTCCCCTTCGTCTTGCCACATGCCACATGCTTCTTGTTGCATAAGGCACATAACACACACACACACACACGCAACACATTTTTATTAGCTTCTATAAGACTGTGTCCTGCAAAGGACATCACATTACAGGCTCAACGTGACATTGTTGTTGTTGTTACAGTTGTTGTTGTTGTTACAGTTGTTGTTGTTGCTACTCACATTGTTGCAACAGTTGCGTCTCGTCGCGTTGATAGATCATTGGGCTGTGGCAGGTTGAGCTCGAGTTGGTTGAATCCATCGACTCATCAATGTTGCAGCGTGTGATGCCAGCCTGTAATAGACAGAGACAGACAGAGGCAGAGAGGGAGAGAGAGAGAACGAGAGACAGTTGTTAGTGTTGTAAACATATTAAGCATACGCCACATTGACTTGCACTTTGTTTATTTAACATTCAAAACTCATAGATTCTACTACTGTGTGTGTGTCTCTGCGGCATCTTTAAACAAATTGCCGTCCATTTACTGCCCACACACACACACACACACACACACACACTCTGTGCACTCTTCGCACTCTTGTTGCCACATGCAACCCACACAAATGGCCGAGAAGCGTCGCCTCGCGTCGCTTTTTGTGCCATCAACTTTTTCAATTGACTCTCGACAACTGGCGAGCAACGTGTGCAAATTTAAATACACCAACACACACTCACTTACACATATACACACACACACACACACACACTTGTAAATTGCTCTCTGGTGACTGCAATACAATATGACTCTCTCTGTGTGTTTGTGTGTGTCTCTGTATGTTGCAAGTTGCTTGTTAGCTAAGCAAAAGGTGTTAACTTTTTGTCAAGTGCCTGCACTTGGCCAAGAGAGCGAGTAAGAGAGTAAGAGAGAGAAGGAGCATGAGAGAAACAGACAACAACTTAGACTAACAAAGCAAGACTTTTAGCCTAAATGGTTGCTTTCCTCCTCTATCTTCCTCTTCTTCCAACTTCCTTCTTTTTCCTCCTTTCTCTATCCATCTCCATTTTAACTTTCTCTTACATCTGGTCACATTTTCCCCTTCTTTCATTGCACTCTGCTTTACCTGCTTCTCCTTCTTCACTTTACTCACTTCTTGGCTGTCCAATTCTCACTTCTCACTTTCTTCTTACATCTCTTTATCGCTTTCTTCTCTCCATCCGTCTCTTTCGTATGGACTGCTTCTCTTCTTTCTTCTCCCTGCCCCTTCTCTTTTTCCCTTTTTTCCTATTCTTTATTTATCTTTCCCACTCTTTATCCTTCTCTTATTTTCTCTCCTTTTACCTCACTTCCTGTCCGATAACTTCGATTCGCTCCCTTTCTTAATTTCCTCTGTTCTCTATTTCTTTCAACTCAAATCTCTTTCTCCTGTCACAATTCTTCTCCCCGTCTTTTCCTTCTTTGACTGTATTCTTTTCTCTCCTTTTCTCCCCCTTTCTCTACTCTTCTGCTCCCTATTCTCCTCCTTTTTCACCCTTCCCATTCCTCTCCCTCCCTTTCTCTAAACATTTTCCCTTTCTTTCTTTTCCTTCTTCTCCTCTTCATCCCCTTTCTTCTTCCTAGTGCAACTCCCATTTGGCCAAGAAATTGTATTTTAATTCGAGCTGCCAAGTTGTTGGTCTCCCGCTGCTTATGGCCAAATCAAATTAAATATTTAAATCGCAAATGGTAGAGCTGAGCGGAAGAGAGAGAGAGAGGAAGAGAGACAGAGAGGGGGAGTGGGAATCTGTCGATTGGAGCTGCCTGTTTTGGTCTGTCCATTAGGTGGGCAAATTAATTGATGCCAATCCGGCAGGTCCCTAAACAATTGACAGGCAAAGAGAGGGAAGCAGGAGTGATAGGAACAGAGAGAGAGAGAGAGAGAAAGAGGGGAAGAGAGAAGTCTCCAATGAATACTTACCGCAATCAGGCTGCTGCTCACCATCGCCTTGCCTCCCTTGGCATTCGTATTAAAATGTTCGATCACCTCCCAGTTGGATTTCTTTGGCGTCGATGGCTGTGTCTGTGCTTGCCCCACCTGCCCCGCCGGCGACGCCGACCCCGACGAGTGTCCAGGCACATGCAGCTCCATCGAGGCCTGAGCGCTGCCCCCACTCCCCGCCTGCTTCAAGGAGGCGGATCGGCTGAAGAACTTTCTGTGCTTGCTCGCACCACCACCTGCACCACCAGTTGCTCCACTCTCCTGCAATTTGAAATTAACAAGTTAGTTACACAATTTCAAGAGCAATTTAAAGTTTAAGAATACAGATAACTAACTAAATATTATATATTAAAAAGTGGATGTGTATGCAAATAAAACAAAATATTTAAATGAATAATAATACCAAATAATACATTAAATTTTAATATAATTTAAAATGTATTTGTATAATTCGATACAAAAAAAGTATTGAACAAATTTCATGAATTTCTCCTGTTATTAGATTCGAAATAAGTTTAGTTTAATTCTACTTATTATTCAGAGTTTTTAAAGTGTATTTTAGTAAATAAATCGCAGCAAATAAATTGATTTATGAACAAAATATTGAAGTTAATAATAATAAAATAAATAATAAAATTTAAATTTAATAAGAAAAGTATTTAATTATTAATCACAACATTTAATTCGATACAATAAAAATATTGAATCAATATTATAAAATGTTTTTGTTATTAGATACGAAATGAGTTAAATTTAATTTAATTTTATAGTTTTTATAGTTTTCAAAGTGTGTTTTAGTAAATAAATAAATCGCAACAAATTAATTCATTTATAAACAAAATATTAAAGTTAATAATAATAAAACAAATCAAAAATTTAAATTTATTAAAAAAAAGCATTAAGCTATTAATAACAACATTTAATTCTATACAAAAAATTATGAATGAATTTTATTAATTGCATTTGTTATTAGATTCGAAATGAGTTAAATTAAATTTAATTTTATAGTTTTTATACTAGTAGTTTTTAATTTGTGTTTCAATGAATAAATAAATCGCCACAAATAAATGAATATGTGAACAAAATATTAAAATAAATAATAGTTCTAGATTAGATCTAACAAAATTTAAATTTGATTAAGAAAGTTAAATTTATAATCACAACATTTAATTGGAGACAAAACAAATATATTTAACCACTTTATACAGCTTTTTTATTATTCAATAAGATATGAGTTAAATTTAATTTAATTCAAAATCATTATTTTTAAGAATTAGTTTTTATGTAATAAAATAAATCGAGACAAAAAAATATTTAAAAAACTTTCTAAGCTGTTTTGATTATTAGATTCAAAACGAGTTAAATTTAATTAAATTTAAAAATATAGTTTTTAAAGAGTGTTTATGTAATAAAATATATCACAGCAATTAATTTGAGGCATGAACAAAATAACAAAATATTAATAATTATAAATAATATTTTGGATAACATTTTAATTTAATTTAAAAACTAGAGTTTTAAAAGATTTCATATGTGAAATATTGTAACAGAATAAAACACTATTTAAAGAAAGTTCAAGATACTCTAGAAAGAAAAGACTTATAAGAGTTGCCTTGGATTTGTGGGTGCTTACCTCCTTGCTGGTTGCCAGTCCGGCGGCGCCACCGCCATGTCGCATGCCACGCAGCGACAGACGCTTCGACCATTCCCGTTTCTGGCTCTCCGATGACAGCGAGCGAAAGATGTGCGTGGCGCCTCCCCCTCCCCCTCCGCCTCCACCTCCGCCTGCCAATCCCACTCCGATTCCGCTGAGGCTGCCGCCTCCGCCCGTGGCACTCATTGGGCTCCGTGTGGCAGCCACAACTTTAGCCGCAAGCTGAAAAAAGAGAGCGAAAACATTTATGTAGGGTAGGAAAATTGATTTTCATTTTGCATGCTAAAGAAGCGCGCTAATTTCTAAACAAATTGCCAATTTTTGGAGCGACAGCGACAACAGAATTGGCATTAAAACAATAAATTCGATTTTAGCCAAAAACGTTCGACAAACAACAAAACAACAACGCAATAGGGACAGCAAACAACGCCCTCGCACCGAGACTTGGCCCAATAAATATATCGCCTCAGAGTGTATCGTATTGTAAAGTATCGCATCGTATCGGGTAAAGTATCGCATCGTATCGTATCTACTTCGGGGTCGGCCCACTTAAGTCTCGCGAAATGCGCGCCAGACACGCGAATTCACAACAACAACAACAACAAGAGGACAACAGGAAAGAGGAGAGAGATAGATGGAAGAGAAGAGAAGGTAACAGAGTGTGCTGAAGAGGAACTCGACAGGTAACGGACTAAGGATTTGGCAACAGCTTTAAAAGTAACAACAGAACCAACTAACATTTGAAGCGAATTCAAAGTGAATTTCGAGAGAAAGGGAGGGCAGCAGAAAAGGGAGTGAGAGGGGCAGAGAGTTTGGGTTAAGCTATGTGAAATTGTGTATGGCCTAACAATTATAAGCCAGTTTGATTTATTTACTTATTTAAAAGCAGCTTAGCAGTTAACGAAAACAAACTTAATGAATAAATTTGAAATACAAAAATATGAAGAAAAAAAGAAAGACGAACAGAAAAATTGTAAATTTAAAGTGAAAAACACAGCCAAATGGAATATTTAAAATGAATAAAATAAATAATTAAATGTATAAAAATATCAAAAATTACAATTAATGAACATTAAATATACAAACAGAAAAACATAAATGGAATTTATTCTATTAATTAAATAAATAACAATATTACAAAATAAATTAAAATTAATTGAGTTTAAAATGATAAGTTAATGTGTTTAATTAGCTAGTAAAATTTGTCATTTACCCATACTGCAAGAAGGTAAACATTTTGGAATAAATATCTTATTTTCATATCAAAAATTGCATTAGAAAACAAGTCAAAAACTAAACTCAAATGTTGATGCAATTAATTAGCAAATTACACACAGAAACCATAGCTAATGAAAATGGGTAAACCTTAAAAGTCATAAACTAATGCAATCTTGGATAAACAATGTAAAATAAATATTTACCAACTTTCGATATAAAAAGTTTGATTATAAATGCAAAGCAATAAATAAAAGCAATGCACATCAATTTAATTAACCAACGCTGGCAAATTTTGTGTATAAATTATATCGAAAATATGTAGTTTTAATATTAACAATTCAATTTAAGATGAAGTGAAATGTATTGTAGATTTTATTAATTTGGTGTGTGCACACTGAAAAAAACATAGATTATTCTTTACATATTTTAAATTATAACTTAATTTATGTATATGTTTGCAAGCATAAATAAATAAAAAACTGTTTATATTATAAGCTAAAATATATTCAATGTATTTAATTAGGTGTGTTGACACTGGCAGAAACTTTTATAATTCTTAAAAGATTCATTTATATGTTTACGAGCTTATTTAAATTAAAATCCAGGGACCGTAATCATTATGGGATTTATTATATAAATTACATAGTAATGATTATTTAAAGATTTTTAAGAATTTTCTTCAATGATAATGATTAAATTTGAGCGAAAAAAATAAAACTCACAACTTATCATTATTTGTGATTTTTATTTTTTCCTGCAAAATAAAACTCACTTTTAAAATAGATCATTTTAAAGATTTGTTTTTGTGTTTTTGTGTCCTCTGGGTTTCTTTTAAAGGGATATGCAAGAATACTTTGTGAAAATCCTACTCAAAAGCCATGAATTTAAAGAGTTTTATTTTGAGCGAAAAAAATAAAAATCATAAATAATGATTATTTGTGAGTTTTATTTTTTTCGCTCAAATTTAATCATTATCATTATTTTTTTTGTACATGTATTCTAGTCATTGATTTTTTGATGTGAACAAATTTCAATAATCATTATTATCGGTCCCTGTTAAAATCTACTTTTCATATGTGAGATATATCCAAGTTGTGAGCAGGAAAACCGCAATGTAAACACATCTATTTAATAAGCTCAATTTCTGAAATTTGTTGTGTACACACTGGACAAACTGAACTCGTAATCCAAACATATTTCATTTGGTTAATCCGCAACTTCGCAGTAGTTTGGACAACTGTTGCCTTATACATATAAGCTGCAATATGCCTCAGTTTTATGGTGCAAGAAAAAAGTCTTAGAACTTTTCCTATAATAACTTCTGTGCAGCGCATAACAGTAAACTGTGCCACAGACAACAACAACAACTACAACAACAAAGAGAAGTTTTGGGTTTTTGCTGGCAGCATTACTGGGCCAAAGTCTTAGGGCCAGGCTAAGACCAGGACAGAGGCGTTGCTGTTTCTTTATTTTTCTTTTGGCTTTTGTTTTTGCTGTTGCCACAAAAAGGGGGCGGCACTTTTGAGGGGGCGTACAAGTGCGGGCCGCCGGCATAAATATGTCAAAAACAGCGCGCTATAAACAAATTGTTTTGTTGCCAACAAAACAGCAGAAAAAAAATAAGAACACAAGTGAAAATTGAATGGCAAAATCGAAAAATCGAAAAGTGGCAAAAAAAAAAACAAGAACAACGACAACGAGACACGTCATGCTGAGCAGTCTAAAAAGCAGGTGATATTATATTACAATTGTCTGAGTGTGGGCAGGTAAACAGTGTGAAGAGGGGGAGTGGCGGGTAAAGAGCGGAGAGAGGGTAAATTGCCGCCGTCTATGAGAAATACTTGAGAAATTGCAGATTAGTCACGCGGGGAAACGAAACGAATCTGGCCAGAGAAACCAAAAGGAATGCCATTCAAAAAGTGAGTGTGTTGGCATGTGTGTGTGTGTGTGTGTGTGTTAGTGTGTGTGCCACTTAGTCAGTAATAAATTTGAACAAACGCGCTGGAGGCACAACCACAATATGTATTTATGTATTTATGTATTTATCCAATTAAAAGTTAAAAGCACAACGAAAAATGCGTCTCTAATATATAAACTAATACAAGTTATGGCAAAAATAAATTTATAATAAACTCGTAAATATGAAAAATAAAATACACGCACTTGAGTCTCTCGGCACAAGGTCGAATTTCCGACCCCGCAAAATGAAAAATGAAAACTCAACTACTCGCAATTTTTCCCTCAAGAACAGTTTATTTTAATTTCATATACATAATTTTATATTATTTTCTGTTGATTTAAATGTCAAAAGCTGTTGGTGAAAATGAAACCAAGTGCCAAATGTCGGACTTGCAAAAAACTTGAGGGAAAATATTAAGTTTGGTTTGTCAAATGAAATATGCAAACGAGTTTTGCTTTTCAGAGGAAAACTGCAGCTGCATATGAAGTTGTGCGTTAGCAAGTATTTTTTATGTACTATGTATACTATGTAAGCCTTGGCCAAAAGGCAGCAGGTAAAAGCCAACAGAAAGCACGCACGAATGCTGCAGAAAACTTGGCTCAAAGTAAGTGGCAAAGTTGAAGGCGAAGCGTTGAGAGAGAATGAGCTTAAAGTCGACTGTATTTAAGCCAAGTTAAGAGCTGCCTACTATTTAGAGTAGTTGCCAGCGTACATATATTTAAGCCAAAAAGTGCTGCTCTGAATTTCGGCATCAAAATCAGCTGTCAGCTGCTTAGCATAATCTGAGTGTAAGCCTCTAAAAGACAGCTACAAATCAGGAAATCAGTCAACTGTTTTAATTAGCCAACAAAAGTGTGGGAGAAATTAAGAATTTAATTTTAAAAACTAAATTCAAGAAAAGGGGTTAAAATTCATAGTCAACTTGTGACTATTTTGCAGAGAATGTGCACTGAAAGAAAATGGTAGTTACTTTGCTATGACTTTAGGTTGGAATATAATTTAAAATTTTATTAACTTTTATTATTGAATAAAATAACTAAAATAAAAAGAATAATTCTTATTACTAAATAAAAAAAAAAATTATAATTGCTACGGTTCCTGGTTTTTTCGAAAAGTGTTTGAGCCATTACAGTTCGATGGCAATTCATTAGATTAATGGCGCTAATGGGCTGGTAAACATGGCTGGAACAATATCAACAGCAACTTTATTGTTGTCAGCATCGACGGAGAACGCGCCAAATATTAATAATATTAACAAAACAAAACAAATTTGATAAGCAGCAGAAACGGCAGAAATTAATGAGGCCAGGAGAAAGAGGTAGAGGAGGAAGAGGAGGAGGAGGAGTAGCTGCGAGTCATCAGCACCAACAGAATCATCATCGACCACCCGCAGCGACACTCAGCAACCCCCTTAACCCCCTCTCCATACACACTTGAACACAACTGCAAACAGTCATGGCTCTCATGCATATTCATTCATTAACTGGGCTAAAACAGCTGCTGGCATTTGGCAACAAAAAAGAAAACAGAACTCAACTCAGCGCGCTTTCAACTCTTCTATTCCCTCATCTAAATATGGAAAGTTCCTATACAATATATACATATGTACATATATTTTTAGCCTGTTGTTGTTGTTGTTGTTGCCTGCTATTTATGCTGCCATGTGTTGTTGGCCTTGTTTGCGCGCCGTCATCTTTGTGTTTGGTTTGGTATTTGGTTTTTAGCCATTCGTTTGCATTTCATTGACGCAAAGGTGTTGCGCGTGAAATGAAATGAAATGAATTTGCAAGGGAAATTAATTCATATGCTCGTTGGCCAAAAATGTTTGGCAATACGAATAGGATGGGCTTGGAATTCAGGTAGTAAGTATTACCAATGTGGCCATCTATCATCGAAATGCGTGTAATGCACATTTGTCCCACGGGTCGTTTGCGCGATGTTGTCCACTGTTAGCGGGCGTAGAAGGAATGAAGGGAGAGGTAAGGGAAGGAAGACTGGGCTTTGGGCCACCTAAAAGCTTTGAGCATCCAGCCAAAACGCTTGGCATGAACAGCAGCTGTTAGCGTGTGTGCATTGGAGGGAAAATTCAAAACTTATTACTCATACGCATAGTGCGCCCACTTATGCAAATGTCTAGCGAAAATAGCAGACTCACATTCATATTCCCTTTCTCATTCACTGTATCTCCCTTCTCATTCTTATCTACTCTTTCTCTCTCTCTCTGTTTACATTTACTACAATGTGCGGGAGGCAAAACAAATATTTGAACTTTGTTGCTCTAAAATGCGAGTATCTGTCTTAAGTTGCCAGCGAATTGTATTGTTCTGACATTCATATGCATTCATATAAATATGAGTAAAAGAAAAATGAGCGCTGCTTTCATAAACTATTTATTCAGTTCGTAATAAAACTGAAAATTATCATTTATTAACGCTGTCATTAGCAGAGAACAAGGACAACAAGTGGAGAGTCTAGTTTTTAAAGCCTTTTTTGACGGCTGGTCTGTAAATTTATGAACAGCTGTAAGCTTAAAAGTCTGTTAGCTTTGTAATAATTTAAATTATTAATTGTATAATATGGTATTGACTAGCATTTGCTGCAGTCGTTGACAGTTGTCCTTTAATCAACTGAAAGCTGTTAATTTAACTCTTCAATTAACAGAGCAGAGACAAAATCAGAGGAATTATCACATATTTTAACAGTTTGTCTATTGATATATATTAAATTATAATAAATCTTATTTATATTACTTTATTAACAGCAAATTAACTTGACAGATTAGCTTTAACAGTTGTTTTACATCCCAAGTCTGTTAATTTATTAACAGCTGTTAATTTACTAACATATGTTAAGGCAAACCACAAACAGTAGCAACTAGTGTTAAGTACTTTTATCGACAGTACTTTTTATAGCACGAGCAGTCTATTAAAAGAATTGTACAAATGGGAATAACATTTATTATGAATAGGTTTTGATTGAAACGAAATGCTCACAAGCGGTAATTGGTTTATTTTTATTAAGCACTAGAAAAACTATTTATAAATGTGTGGCTGAAATCAAAAGGAACAAGTTTCTAGTCGAGCTATTTAAATGTATTCTTTACGTTGGGATAAACATCAAGGTTACTGACCACAATTCGACCACAAGACCAACCATATTTCTGTTAGTTGGATATTTGGAATACCAGAAGAGCGATTTATCAAATTAAATTCACAGCATGAATAAAAGGGATGAAATATGAAAGCATGTCGAAACAATCAAAGAGGGGAAAATTGTGAAAACAATGCAAAAACAACAACAACAACAACAACATTCATAATTAATAGCCGAACTGAACAGAACCGAACAGAACAGAACAGAGCTGAACATTTTGTTTAACTTATAAATTTGTTAAAACAAATCAAGCCGAGTAAAGATAACAAAAATTTGCCAAAGAAGAATATTTTTTGAATGAATATCGAGTCTGATGTGAACGAAAAAATTGCCAGAGATATATGAGAGCAATAAAAAAAAGGTAAACACATTCGGGCTGAAGCTGAAAGTTCAGAGGTTTAATAAAATGCAAATGGCTGGCAATTTAAGAGATACGAAAGTATCTCAGACTAGCAGCGGGTTAAGCTGCAAACTGAAGCTGAAGCTGGATGACTTACTAATTTGTGACATGATAACCAAGTTAACCAAGCCAATGACAAACAAGCGGCACAAACAGCCCCCCAGACACAATGGGGCAGCAGCAAGTGGCAAGTGGCAAGTGGGGCAAGGAAGGAAGGAAGGAACAAGAGGGAACAAGAAGCGAAGCAAGAACGGCAGCTGCATTTGTTGTTGTTGTTGTTGTTGTTGTTGCTCATAACCTGGGGGCAAAGTTAACCTCACCTGACTCGGCCATATCCTTATTTCTGCCTTTTGGCCCTGGTCTTCTGCCAGTTAGCCAACTGCCAACTGCCAACTGCATTGTTGTACTTATGAATGCATTGTGCAATATCAAAAAAAAAAAACAAAATATAAAAACAGCAGCATTTCTTGCTGCTTATACCCTGTAGCTATTATAAATTGCACAGCAGGAATTTAAGCACTTTTATTATGGCTGCCAATCGACAGATTTTTCATCTCACAAATTCCAAGAGCTAAAAGTCTGCAAATTTATTAGATAGCCGAGCACATACCCTATAACATTACTATTCGGCTTAAATATTTTGTATTAAATAATGTTTATTTTTGTAAAGGGAATCTGTAAGTGCAGCATTTACTCATTTTAATGGCAGTTCTTGTTGTTGATACCCTGTAGGCATAAAAAAGAGAATCAAAACTGTAACAGCAAGTTCTAAAATTACTTTTATTATACCTCTTAGTAGAAGCTCTGATGTTAGAGACCAACTGCCTACAATTTTAAGCAAATATATCAGTATAAACAATTGTCTAAAGGGTGTCTGCAAGTACAGCAGTGTTTCTTCATTAGTGTTATTTGGGCATTATGCTAAATAAAAGAGGATTATACTAGAAGTACAATAACTTGTGGATGGACTTGAAATTCATTTAATTATTTGAAACTAAAAGCAGACGAGAAAAAATTATTTAACTTTAAATTAAATTATGAACAAAAATGTTAAATTAACCATTTATTCCTTATTTTTAAATTTATTTAAAATAAAAATAAATTTGGAAACATAATTTAAAATTTATTAGTACATTTGTAATTCAACATAAATGAGTAAAACAAAAAATGTATAAATTATATCTGTATTTATTTTATATTTGTATATATTTATATTTAAATATTAAAATATAAATTTAAATTAAAAACTTAAATGTAAAATTGTTGAATAATTTTAAATCTCATTTCACGAAGAGAAGAGCTAGAGGTATGAAATTTGGTAAGTAAATAATATAACCCATATTTCAACAACTTCACTTCAAGTTGCGATCGAAATCTTTTCAAATATGTCATAAGAAAGAACTATAGATTCTTCTGCTGGGTATTTGCCAGTGCAGCACACTCGCTTCTTCGCATTTATTCCCATTGTTTCAATTGTTTGTTTGTTTGTTTTGTATGTTGCGGCTGTGTCTGTTTTCTGTTTTCTGTGCTCTCTGGGCGATGGTTTAGCTTCAGGTTTAGGTTTAGGTTTCTGTGCATTGTTTTCGCTTTGGTTTTTGCCATTGCTTTGGCTTTTGTTTGTCCTAAGTCCATTATCCTTTATGTGTTCCATATGCTGGGCACAATACGAGTTTACTCTCCCTCTCTCTCTCTCTCTTTCTCCCCATGCAATTTCTGTTTCTTTCTGCTGGCATTTCTGCTTTTGACTCTGCATATTTAGTTTGAGGTCTACGACTGTCGGACTTGGCCAGACTTGGTTAAAGCGGCAACAATATGAATTTAATTAAAATTATGCACAACTCGTGCTCTCTCTCTCTCTCTTTCTCTTTGTCTCTTTCACTCTAACCCCTTGTGTTACTAAATTGCACTTAAGTGCCACACACGGCGGCTGTCGATGGCTGTGTGTCCTTTTGTCCTTTGTGTCCTCGACGGGACACTGAAAATGCTGGAACTGCAACTGCAACTGCAACTGAGAGCAAGGCCTGAGTCTCAGTAGAGACCTGAGACCATGTCAAGTGCTGATTTGGCATTCAGCCAGCTATGAACAGAATCCTTTCTCTTTCCCCTCTCAGTTCTCAGTGCCATTCGTCAGTCTGTCCAAGTTGAAGGCAAAGCTGCAAAGCTGAAAATGACTCGTCATTGATTTTTGTTTTGCCATTTTCAGCACTTTATGCCAGGCATTTAATTTAATGCCGACTGACCCACTGATCCACTCACTGACACCCGGAACCAAATCGAACCGAACCGTAACGAACTATTCTAATTATTATGGCCAACTCATTTGCTTGCATGCCAGCCAAAAATTCCGTGTAAACAAAATAAACAAACAAACAAACAGACAACAATTTTTGCAGTTCATTGTCGATTTTAATTTTGATTTTGTTTAATTTTCAGCTGCGATTTTTATTATTGACACAATTTAGTTGGCCTGCATTCTGGCCAAAAGTCACGCGCCACGTTGCCACAAGTTCAAGGACATTAAGCAGCTAAAAAGGATTCTCCACAACATGCAACTCCAGTTGGCCACACGTCAAATTCAGGCCATATGGGAATTAAGACTCTGTCTGGGATTAGACAAAAACAGATTGGAATTGTGAAAGTGAAAGTGAAAGTCGAAGTCGAAGTCGATGTTGAAGTGAAAGTAGTGTTCATTCTGTGCGTGTTCTGTGTGCCAAATGAGCCACAATATTTGCCCCCTTCTACCAATGCTTTATGGCTAATGAGGCAAAGCCAAAGTTGTTGGTCTGCAGGCAAAATTTCATGAATAAATTAACGCACTCAACAGCTGATTGGATTTGTCCCTTTAAAGCACAATAGCATGCTGTACTACTTATATTCAATTAGTAATTTTAGCAATTCGAATACCAAACCCAATATTATAATACATGCTTCTATTGAATATATTGAATATATGTATATGTTATCATGGCTTACAACACAACACAACACAACATGCCATGCCACACACCACACACAACAGCCGCAACTAATTAGTGGCATGTTCTAACAAATTAGCCACAGATTAAATACACAATGGTCAGATGATAGAGCACATTCACTGATTTGAATAGCAGGCCAGAGACCAGGTGAACAACCAAAGGATTCCAAGAATTTGAAAGGCAATCTATTCTGTGGAAGTAATTTACATTATCCAGGAAATATGTTTTTGAAATAAATGAGATAATGAGGCATTTGCATTTAAGATCATTTCCACACTGCCTAGTTAAGGTCTCATTTAATTTAGTAAATATTAATGGTATTCCGGTTTGGTTTTGATTTCGCAGTCAGCTGCTCCATACAAAATTTTCCGTGTACCCAGAGCAAATCAGGGAAATGTGGTCTTACTAATTGATTTCGTGAAATCTGCTCTGAGGCTGATTTCGTTTTGATTTCGATTTGGTTTCGATTTGGTTTCAAATTTAAATTCATTATTTGTGTGACATTTGGTGTTTGCTTACATTCTGCATTTAAAGTTTTTATAAATAAATAAATATTTATTTAATGCTTTTTAGGATGATTACCAGCTGTTCACGAAATCTGAAACTAATCAGTGTTCAAAAAGGGTCGCTCCGTCAACTGATTTAGATTTGATTAAAAATAATCTAAGCCAAATCTAAAACGGTTCCCGCAATACCATTATTAATTAAATTCAAAAATATCATTCAGTATTTATTTAACTGATTCTGATACAACAAAAGTCTTCCTATAAAAATTAAAATTGCAAGTTGATAAGTCGAAAATCAAGTCAAATTCAAACATTCAAAAAATAAACAAATTGTAAGAAAAATTCCCTTTTTTAATTGAATAAAATTTAGATACAGGAAGAATTTAAAAGACTTTTCAAAAATTCAGAACTTTAAATCTTTAACTATATTTTCACTACAAATTTAAACTCACATTTGCTGCCAAAATCTAAAGTAAGTCAGATATAAATTTTTAATAATCAAAAGATGTTTGCAAAAAACTAAAAAATAATATACATATACTTTGCAATTGAAAAAGAGGATAAAAGGGTTTTAAATAGAAAACTTCAGTCTATTTTAGATGTAGATTCTTTGAAGTGTTCTTAATCTGCTTTTGAAGCATTTCTTATCGTCACTTTCTAAGAGAGTTTGTAACATTAAATTGCTTTGGGCTCTTTTGCTTTTCGACCATTATTTTATTTAACTAAATGCTTGATTTAAGCTTTGCTAAAAGTATGAAATTACCGACGCCTTTTGCCAACTTTTATCCCAATTGATGCACATTAAGTTGGCCAAAACTTTCAGCTCGACTTGCCACACCTGGCAGCACAAAGACAAACATACATATGTATGTACATATGTATATTATATGTGTCTGAAGCCTTGTAACCTAATACCCAAAATATTCGTAGTTGGCTAAAACAAATTTAGAAACACACACACAAAACCAAATCATGTAAAGCCAGTGCTGCATATAAGTATAAACTTTGTGTTTAACTAATTGCTGACTACAGACCGCAGACACTGCCACGCCCCCTGGCCAACCAACGCCAGCGCCCACCTGAAAACCGCTGAGCTGTAAGTGAAACTGGTTTGGTTGCAATTTTTTTCAGGCTCGCATTTTTTGGCAGCGCACAAACTAATTTAGTAGCTCATTACGTATACTTAATAATTTATAGAATTCATATTAAGCATACGCCGCGCTGGCCGCAAGAGTCGAGCAGCAGCAGCAACACACACACACTAACACACACACACACACACTAACATGCCACAACTGACATTTACCAGGGCTGACAACAAAACCGCAGCTGACAAAAAATTTGGTTACACTTTAACCTAAAGCGTGATACATTTTTTTTTTTTTTTTTTTTTTTTTGCCACATGTAGCAAAGTCGCGTCGTGCAGCAAAATTAAATAATTAAGTGCTTTGCTGCAGCTAATGAATAAACAAAATGCCAAAGGACTGAAACCACCACTCAGCCACCCACGGAACAGGGAATAACAACCACCAACGAAGTCAACGTGACCCACGGCTGAAATGAAGTATGAGAATTTATGGTATGTGCGGCATTTCTTGGCCTGTTTACCTGTTACAGTGAACCTCTCAAATATGCAGCTTCTTGTCCAGTTTGCTTTGCTTCTTGCTCAGTTTCTCCTGCTCCCTTTTGATATGATTATTTATTTGTACATTTTATATATTGAAGATTTAAGTGCGAAGTACGAGTTACGGCCTTGCAACATTTGTTTTTCTTTGCTGCACGACGCCAAATGAAATGCGCGTTTAAATGAAAAATATCTCAAATAATTATAATAAATACTTGATGGGGTCTCTTTACCCAAACACGACACGCCCCCTCTTATTCGACGCCCCTTTTGGCGACGACGCCAGGCGAAAGTGTTTTTCTTATTTGTTGCTTTTCTGTTTGCTTTTCTTTTTGTTCTTGTGGGCTGCGTGACGACGGCAAGACTTTTCCTTTTACACACACACACACACACACACACGTTGCTTGGATAAAAAAGGAAAATTTAAATTAAACTGATTTGTTGCTGTTGTCGCTTCAATTTCTGCTGTGGCTGCCGTTTCTGCTTGACAGCGTTTTTTTTTCTCTCTTTATTTTTTTTTATTTTTGTGGCTTTGCAGTTTTTTATTTTGTATCCTTTTTTTTTATTGTTGTCTTTCAATTTATTTTGCAATGTAAATGGCAAATGCCAGCTGCAAAATTAACGCGTATTTTAACAGCATTTTCGTGTGAAATGTCAAAAACGGCGACCATTTAAGCCATGGCCTATTAATATAATATATAAATCATACGCAACGTTGGACATTGTCGTCGGTAACAGCAACCTGATTGTCGCAGCAATTACGCAAATCAAATTAATTAGTTGCTTATTAGTTTGACCCACTGTCAGCGGCAAATTGCAGCCAATCAAAGGGTATAAAGGGGCAGGGGCGGGGAGGCGTGGCACCAGACACCAAATGAGTTGCAATTTGCATACGAAATGTGTCTTGCAATAACAGAAAATTGCAGAAACAAAAACGTTTGTTTTCGCAGTTGGCTCATAAGCACGCCAAAAGCCCATCAACGCCACCTCTCACTCACTCCCTTCGCTCTCTTTCTGGCTCAAAGAGTCAATCAGGCGTGTGGCTTCAAAGCAAAATCAGCGCAAATCGAAGCTAAATTAAAATTGCACAAAACAAAAAACAACAAATCAAAGAATGAGAAATGAGAGTTGAACATTGAACATTGACTAATTTGCTGGTTTTGATTTCGCGCCTGGCAAATGAAGCGCAAAATTAGAAATATACATACGGAAAAACAAGAAACACATAATAATAAAGTAGAAAATGAAAAAATAAAATGGGAAACAATTTGCTGTTTCGATTTGTTGTTGCTGTTGCTGCCACTTGAGCCGGAAGTGCGCCGAGCCGAGCAGCAATGAATGCCGCAGGATCTTCTAGGATGCAGCCAGAGACAGCGCGATAAGCCAGAGCAGGACAACAGCCAGGGAGTGAGGGAGAAGGTGGGCTGAGTTGCCATTGTTATGACTGCTGTAATACGCTTTGCGAGCAGATTACAATGTCTGATTACTTTGTTATTAATAAATACAAAAGCGTGCAATACACGCACACACACACACACACACACACACTGTGGTAGAGCGACTTACACACACACACACACACTGTACACCGCAGCCCGCGGCCAACGGCGCGTATACACGTTTTTATTATCTATTCTATGTGCTGTGGCATTGTACTCAAAACGTTTATTAATAAACTGCGGTGTCTATAGGTGTGTGTGTGTGTGTGTGTTTGTGTGTGTGTGTATGTGTGTGTATGTGTTTGTAGTGTATTCATGTTTGTAAAGCCGTCAACACACAACAAACAGAAACAGAAATGCAGTTTGTTGTTGCCAATGTAAATATACAATAAATTGTATTCAATTTCTAAGCCACAAATATAATATTGTTATTGTTATTATTATTGTTATCAACAGTTATGTTGTTTGTTGTTGCTGTTGTTGGCATTGTGGCGATTTATGTGTATTGTTAAATGTAATATTTAATTTGATTTTGCTTTGCCAACATTTTGCACAATTTAATTGCATTTTAATTGCTTTTGCGAAAGTCCAAATCGGAATTCAAAGTTTCAATTTAATTGAGCGTTAAATCTTTTTATACTTATTACTTTGTACACTTCTTGCAATAAACCGTTAATGGACACAAGTTATGCGCTGCAATTATTTTGGAATTTATTTTGTTTACATTTTTTTTTTGTTTTTGTGAATTCAGCTTAATTGCATTTTAATAAATAAATTGTTTATTATTTTAATTTAGAAAACATCTATTTTTTTACTTTAATTTATAAAGTTGTCTTTTTTCATATTTTTTAAATTTGTTTTGTTAATTACAATTTACATTTTACAATAATATTATGCTTTATGAACTTTGTTTTGCCATTTAAAAACCCTTTTTATCAATTAAACTCTATGTTTATTTATTTTATTTTAATATTACTCAATTTGCAAATTGTTTTCTGTTTTTTTTTGGCTTGCACTTTCAAGTTGATTAATTTATTGCTCTCAATTTAGAAACAATTTGCTTGATCATTTGTCATTTCTCGGCTCACTTCTTGCCGCACTTCATTGCCCACTTCCGCCCTGCCCGGGGGAAGGGGAAGTTTCAGTTGGTCAGTTACACATTTTGTGTGGCAATTTTTTAGGTATATCATTTGTATCTATTGCCACTTGAATGATTTGTTTCCTTTTTGGGGTTCTACCTTAATTTCAAAACGCTTTTCACTTTTGTACGGCGTTAACGTTTTTCCCGCTTGGTTGGCATTCGCTTTTGGCCACGTTGAAACCGCAACTGAGTTGAATTTTCCGAAGCAACGGCCTTTTATGCGCTTTTCCTGTCGCCTTCGTTGAATATTGAACACACGGAAAGCTTTAACTGAAAAAGCTTTTCACATTCAACTAGTTCTTTCAATGTGGACATGTTCAACAATTGCTACTGCTTACAGGTGTTTGTTTTGGCCCGAATTCATTTTATTACGGCCATAAACAGGCCCAGTTTCTCTCTGAAGGGGGAACTGCAGTAAAAGCTTATTTCCTTGTTTATCTTTTATACTTTTTCTTTTATTTTCCTTTTTTTTGGTTACGGTTCGCTAACCGCAACACTTTTGCCTCTGTGGTCGGAATGGCGTTTGTCGTTTTAGCCGTGTTGCAGGCAACTTGTTGCCACTTGTTGCTTGGCTTTCAACTTGGCCCAAAAGTAGGCAGCTGGCAACTGCTAAACAACTTGCCCAGCACTTTCTTTTAAGGTTTGGTTCTGGATTTATAAAAAATGATAAATAATTCAAGAGCTGGCAGAAAAAGGCAATTTATACAATATTATGATTTGACAATGACTTGAGGAAAACTAAAGAAAAATTCATCTATTAAATATAGAATTTATGAGAATTTATGAAGTTGAAATACGCTTTAAGAATGTGGCTTTAAGTGCTGAATTTGATAAAACAATTAAATAGTAATTTAATTTAATTAAATTCAAGAAAAAAGTGAGATTTTTTTCTTAAAATTCCAATCAAATTGCGTTATTTTAAACATCAATCATAGCTTCAATTTAGACCAGTTGTAGGCCAGTTAAAGCCTCGTTAAGAACGTTACACACTTGACGACAAAAGGACACTGGTCAGTTTAAAACAACATTGAAAAGAAGCTGAAAAATTAATGGAGCAATCGGAAAATTGCTGAATTATTGAGATCGTAGGAATGGGAAAGATGGAAGATGAAGGCGGAGTGGAGTAGAGTGGACTCCAAACTTGGCTAATCAAAATATATGTATGTATGTATAGATGCGGGCAGGGAACACAACAAGACAAGGAAAACAATAAAAGGGACGACATTGTGTCAACAAGACGTGAGTCGTGACAGGCGCAAGGATTGAAAATTGTAAGCGACAACAGACGACGGACAAATCAATTGTGTAGCCACACGAGAAAAGGACGAAGGAAGGAGGAAGACAGCGCAAGGACGACATCAAATGATGATGATGAGGAAGCTGATGTGTATGTGAATGATGATGATGATGATGATGATGATAAGGGGACAGGAGAGCACGAATGTTGTTGTGTCTTGTCTTGTGTCTTGGGTGTTGTGCGTGGCCGTCGATTTCGTGTGTGGCAAACAGAATGAAAACATTTTTCTAATTTCCTGTCATCAATATCAAATGAAATGTTATAACCACTCACACTCCTCCTTCCCTTTCCCTTCTGATCGCTTTCTTGCCTCCCCGCAGACAGACAGCTATCTAATTGAGTTGCTGCCACATTCAATGTGGCAAGTGTCGCGGCTGCACTGAAAAAAAAAAAGAAATTCGATTTAAAAATCAGAAAAAGGAAATAAAAAAAATCAGAAAAAGGAAATAAAAATAATGTAATACAATTTTTTTCTTAACAATTTTAAGTGAAAAATACTTTTATAAATAAATAATTTTACAAACAAAATATTTTCTCATATTTTTAAAAAATTCTTGGCTTTCAACTAAAAATGTTAAAATACATATTGAAACATCGCTATTGAAATTCGATGAATCAATTGAAACAATGCTGTGATCATGAAAAATGTAACTACAGTCGAACTTCTCTAACTCGAACTTCCCTAACTCGAATTTTCTCTAACTCGAACAAAATCGAACGGCAATAGCGTTTACTGAGCAAATTTCATATAATTCTGCTTCCCTAACTCGAATTTCTCCTTAGCTCGAACAAAAATATTGGCCCGTCCTTCTGTAAGTCGAATTTTTCGGGAAAATCCCCAATAAAGTTTGAATTTTTTTTCGTTTTTATTTAATGCTTTTGTTACCGGCTCGTTTTGATACGTAATATTGATACATTAACATATGGTGATGGTATATGATAGAATATTGCATCAAAAATTACTTAAGCTTGTGAAATTGCTTTAGGAAAGATGCTTGTAATGTACTTCTCTGTCAGCGCATCAGCTCAAGATTATTTACCATGGCACCAGCACGTGTATTAAAATGTTTATCTCTTTAAGAAATCTTTAAAATTATTTGCTAAAAAATTCAAAAGTGGACCAAAAAAATGTAAGTGGCTGAAAAATATGGTATCTCATTGAAAACAGTTTTCATTATATTAAAAAATGGAAAATTAATTATGTCATTTGAATCGGGAACTTCTTCCTCCTAAAATTTTTGATTTGTTTCCTATTTGTAAACATTTGAATGAGCCCCAAAAATTGCACATTGATAATTTTCAAATATAAAGTCAATACTTAAGAGCCACATTCTATGTTTTTCAATATTTGACAATTGTTATCGAAATTCGATGAATAGATAAAGCTGTCAATTTATTCAATGATTTGACAATTTTAAATATTATGTTATGTGTGCGTGGTGCGTTTTTGTGGTGTGCGTGTGTAAAAATAAACAACAAAAGTTGGTTAACAAAATTCGTGAATTTGTTTCTGTTTTTTTGGCTTGTTTAGAGTCGCAGTCGTCGAATGGCGCGATAATGATAGCCATCATCCAACAGGGCGGCGGATTCCTCGCTCTGTGGCAGCTCCTCGGCAATTACCGCGTTGTCCACGAGTGGCGGCAAATAGGCCTCGACCTGTGCGGCATTTGGAGTCAGGTCTGGCACGATCTCAGGTGTCTGATAGTGATAGCCATCGTCCAGCAAGTCGCCAGCGCCGTGGACAATATCTTCATGTGTCTTAACATCAAGAGGCGCCTCCGTCTCTGACTCAGTTTCTTCCTGCTTTTCGGGCTGTGGCGCCTCCGTGGGCAGCTCCGTGGTGGTTGCCTCCTCTGTGGTGGTTGCCTCTTCTGTGGTTGCCTCCGTTGTTGTTGCTGGTGGCAGATACTCGTTGCTCGGCTTGGGCTGCTCCACCTCCACCTCCAGTTCCTCCTCCTCCACGGCTGGTGGCAAGTAATCGCGTGGCGGCTGCAACACTTGTGGCAAGCTGGCCGCATGCTGCTCCACTGGCGGCAAATACTCGCGACTCGGCAGCGGTGGCAACACCACAGGTGGCAGATACTCTAACGGCAAATGCGATACATCTCGTTGCTCTCGCCGAAGTGTTGCTGCATTGACAGCAGCAACAGTTGCCAGCAGCAGCAACAAGTCAAGAGATTTCATCTTCAAATGCTAAACAATTGAAATTGAAATTGAAATTGAAGTTGAAGTTTAAGATACAGTTGCACTCAACTTAAGATACAGATACTTGCCATCTTTGTGAGCTGTTCAATAATTTGTCGAGTTGTTGCCGCGTTTCGAAGACGTTGCGTTATGATGTTGCTGTTGAAATATCGTAAACTATTTATATGAAAAATTAGCAAGTTTCCAGCCAAAGTTCGAAGTTAAAGCGAACACGAACATTGCAATCGCCATCGAACCGGAATCTTAATTTCAGTTTCGGTTTCAGTTTCAAATCCAGCAACAATTGTTTTTGTGATTGTTGTTTGTGTTTCATTAAACACACTTAGCGACACCTTCCGCAATGTTGTGCGGCGGCATCTTCAAACCTGTTGCAAGATCCAAAAAGCGATCGTCGTGTTGTGTTCGATGTTCGATTGCTCGATTGCTCGATTGCTCGATTGCCCGTTTGCTCGACCTCTAATCGCATTTTGGCCACTTCAATGCCATGGTCAGTGGCATCTCGGTGAAGACGTTGGCTAGAGATGGGCATTGATATGTTGATATTCGATATGGGAAGGGATATTTAAGTAAATAAAAATATCACGTGTGCTTTTACCTAAAAAATAACGTAAATTTCATACAAATTTAAGTCAAATTCAAGTGAAAGAGATTTCTGTAGCACACCTGTATATATGATATTCATTTATTTATGTTTTTTTTTTTTATTTGCTTTAAGTATTTTAAATTTCATTTTATATATGATATACCATATAGTTTTTTTTTTATAATATTTATTTAAATTTAAAATATATTTTTTTTAAAGCAATTGCAATTTTGCTTATACTAGTATATAGAGATTTAAGTTACAACAAATTTTTAACAAAATAATAATAAGGATACCTTCTGAAAAGTTAAACTTTAAAATGTATGTAACTTTGTTGACCTTCTTTTTGAAAAGAAAGATTTCACATAAGATTAATTAATGCCCGAGAGCTCGATCAGAGACTAGCATAAGACTAAAAATGAATTATACTTCTATTTATTAAGTCAAACATCAAAATTATTATAATAAATAAAAAAAAAAAAAAAAAAAAAAATTTAACTTTGTTGGAGAAAGTTAATTATTTTAAAAATTAAATATATAAAAATTCATTAATTCGATCCAATCAATATTCAATAGGAATATTTATAACCATAGGATTTAAAAAAAAAAAGATTTTTTCTTATATTCATTTTGATGCATATTATTTTGACGATATGACTTTAAAAAAATATTTTTTCTTATATTAATTTGAATGATTTTCCACAAAATATTTTTTCTTATATCAATTTGAATGCTATTTGAATGCTGACGTTTCCCATCCCTAACAGTGCCTCCAGCAACTGTTTATCTATTTATCTTTTGCTTTTGCTCTGTTTGTCTCTATGATTATGTATTTTGTTTGCCTGTTTGTTTTACCCGAAGAATATTTCGCACTCAATTTAAAAATCTGTCAATATTACTTTAATTATTGTTGTTGTTGCTAGTGGTTGTGTGTGTGTGTGGTGTTAGCCACATTCTACAAACACGTCGTTCGATCTGTGAAGACCGCAGCGAACTCAACTTAAGTCCATTTTCAATGCCCCGCAGACAATTGAAATTCAAAACTCCAAAAATTCAATGTCAAATGTAATTTTGTGTGCAAGGCCTAATGAAAAAAAAAGACAACAATTACAACATGTTAGATGATGCAGCACTTCTTTGGCTCTTGGCTAAGAACTGTCCATATAAATATGTACATAAATGCAGCATGATGTGGCAATTAAACGCTTATCACACATACGCCACGTTGTCTACCTGTCGTTCTCTCCTTTTCTTTCTCTCCTTCTTGCTCTGTCTTGCTAAGCGGCTTAAATGAAAAATGCACAATCATATTTCAAGAAAAGTTAGGGCGACACAATGCACACATTTAAGCCAAATGCAACAAGCCAAGTTAAGCTGTCGCCAAATCCATTTGTGCCAATCAAAATATTAGTCCAGCACAGACACACACACACACAGACACATTCATTGATCAATAGAATACCATTTCTCATCTACTTATATAAATATATATATAATATATATATATATATAAATCTATATATCTTTATCTTTGTATGATTTCCGACTTTATTTTCAGCGCGTGGCGGGCAAACAAACAAAGCTGAAAACAAAAAAATATATAAAAAAAATGTAGAAAATGTAAAAATAAATCCAAATGAAAGCAAAAGCGTATACCATTTTTACAGTACTTCTTCCACATCCTCCCCGCTTCCCTTCTCCCCTTCTCCTGCCTCCCTGGTTCTCACATTTCCCGCTCCGTTCGCAACGTAGTCAAATTCAATGTAATATCTTTTTCTTTTTCTCTTTTTTTTTTGTATTTTGGTCTGGATTAGTAGAAATGGAAAATGCTGAAGTAAAACCGAAACCCGAGTTGAAATTCTCTACCTGCCGCTAGCTGTCTCGCTTTCCCTTCTCCATTTCCCTCCCTCTCTCTCTCTCTCTCTCTCTCTTTATCTATCACTCCCTTTACTTTTGCTTAATAGAAAAGCAAAATATTTAGTTAGGAATTTTAACTAAATAAGCTGCGCTTTGGCATCGACATGGATGCTACCGCCGATTGACAAGGGAGGGGATAACGAAGGGAGGGGGACAAACAGAGAGGCAGACTAAAGTTCCATTGATTCCGAAATCGAAACGAATTTTACAATAAAATCCGCGATGGATAAACAAGAAATGTTTGCCCAATTGCAACAGTGTCCAACTGAACAATAGAAAAAATACCCGAAGCGCATGCAACTATTGTCATAAAGAAAGAGAGGGAAAAGGGGGAGAAAAGGGGGCGAATGTGATGCACATAAACAGAAACAGGTACAGCAAATATGCAGGCATTGTGAATGTGGCCAAAATCAAATGTGGACATGTGAGTCACTGTATTCAATTGCTTTTGTATCATGATCAATATTTTGCTAGTTTGCGGAAATAAATAAAATGCCCAAAAATTCTTTAAAATTAAAAAATAACTTTTTAAGATAGGATTATTTTAGTTCTTATGTATATATTGTGTTTTGAATTTTATTTTTTGGTATTTTGTATAAATGTTGCATCAATTAATTGCAATAATTGCTTAAAAGAAAATCGCGTGAATTTTCAAATGAAAATTACTTGCACAATAAGAAAAGCTTTAACATCTTTGTAAACATGCTTTTATTTAAATTTCTTAAATTAAATTTATTTATTTTCGGAATTATCTTAAAAAATTTATTTAATATACATTTTTCAATTAATTAAATAAGACTTAATACAAAAATAGCTTTAATAATTAATGAATAAAGACAAATTTTAATAATTGTTTTTTAACGTTTTTCTTATTTTTTCTTAATATATTTACATTTTTATTTTATTTATCGGAATTATTTTAAATATTAAATTTACTGTCAATTATTTAATTAATTAATAAAGAACAACTATTAAATTAACTAAAATGCTTAATAAATAAGTTAATATTTAAATAATCATTTTATCTTCATAGTTTAGACTTAAATTAATTATATTAAATTTAATTTATTTATTACTAACAAAAAAAATTTGTTAAAGTAATAACTATTTTCAGCCACAATTACTCAAATTTTTTAAAATATTTAATAAAATTAACTATAATGCTTGGTTAATAAGTCAATATTTAAATAATTCTTTCTTAGCCTGGGAAATTTTTAATCTTCATAGTTCAGACTTAAACTAATTATATTTAATTTAATAATTATTAACAAAATAAATTAAAGTAATTACTATTCTCAGTGACAATTACTCAAGTAATTATTTGGCAATAGCTAAAATAATTGCAATTCCAAACACGCCAATTGACTTGCTGACTCTTATCAGGTAGAGATACATATATAGTATGTATATGTTATTAACTCTCCACTAAGCAATCTCACCTGTGATTTGCATTGTCCTCAGTCCCAGGCATCATTTGCATGCACAGCGGGACACTGTGTACTCCTTGTATTCCTTGTACTCCGTGTACTCCTTGTATTTGTGTGGTAAGTACGAGTTGTAAGCCAAACAAAATGTAATCACTTCATGCAATATGCAACAGTTGTTGTGGGGCAGTCGGCAAACAGGCAGCGAATTAGACGCAGTTCACCTCACTGTCACCTTAACACATTACGCTCCAATTACGCGTCCATCTGCTCGAAGGGGGAGAGGAGGAGGGAGGGGGAAGGGGTAAAGCATGTGGCGCGCGTGGCAGGAGTCAAAGTTGTAAATACATATGTGTGTCTTGTGTATCGCTTGGTGCATAATAAAATCAGTCGCAGCTTGTCGTCTGGCTAAGTTGAGTAGCTGACTGTTGATTCTCCCTCTCTCTCTCTCTCTATCCTTCACTCCCTCTCCGTTGCGACTTAAGCTGCCTGTCACACACACACAAAGGGGGCACAAAATGCAATGCATACTAAACAGAGGCAAGAAGTTTGTGCCTCGTGTGTTCAGTTATGCAACAGCTGCCACATGAGTTGCATCCTCAGCTTAAGTCAAAAGCCATTTGCATGACACACACACACGTACACACACACACACACACACACACACAGCTTAAGCTGCCTACGAGAGAGAAATAAACCCGTCACATGAAATTTAATTACAACTTAAAGGTTTTCCCAGACACAAAGCACAAAAAAAAGGACAGATTATTTATTACAATTTCAGTTGCCGTTGCCGTTGCCGTTGATTTGCCGAGCTTCCCTTTTTTGGCTCGGCATTTACTCGACCCATTGTCAAAGTCAATTTAATTGTCTCAATTACGCGCTAAACGCCGCAAAGCGTCGGCAACTTTTCAGCCCGTAAAGCGTCAAGTAAAACCGTAAACCTTAAGAAACCCAAATCAAGCCAAGGTCAGAGCCAAGGCAGGACAACAGTCCTGGAACTTCATTGAAGTCCTTGGCCACCTGCCCCAAAAAAGATAATCAAGTGACTTACTAAAAAAGTTAACGCAATTTTGTGGCAACTTCAAAAAGTTTCCACTCAACTCGTTTTACCAACTCCCAACTCTTGTTCCTCCAACTTTATTGTCCTGCTTGCCCACAAATTTTCACGCACTGTTGAATGCACTTCAAGGTGGCAAGTTAAACTGTCGAATGGACACCCTGTATTTCAGCGTTAATTTCAGTTTGCAACTCGGTCGCATTTACTCAGCTGCTGTGCTATGCGGCGTATACGTAATTTACTAGCTGTTAATTAAAAAGCAACAACAACATGGCACACACAGCTTAGCTGAAACACACACACAACACACACACACACAACACACACACACATATTGCACAGTTCAGCTGTCATTTTGATAATTTTACACTTATTTGCGCTTTATTTTCGTCATCAAATAATCTCAAATTCCCTAACAAAAATTGAGCAACGCATGAACATTTTTAACATAGTCAAAAAGCAGGTTTAATGCGACGAAAAGGGCTGTAAATATAAAGAGAGAGAGAGAGAGAGAGGGGGAGAAAGGGAGAGAGAGCAAAATTGTGTTGTGCAAATATAGGAAATTTGTGCAAATATTGAACGGAAATATCCTGCGGCTTTGGGTCACCTTATTTGGCACGTGCTGCACGCATACACTGAAAGAAAAATGGTCTGTGATTCCGCGATAAAATCCATCCCGTAACGCTATCAAAAGTTCGATAATCCCGGAATTTTTGAAATCAAGTTCGAAATACTTAAATGAAAGACCATTACTCAATTTCTTCTCGACAAATATCAAAAAATTATTTGACTAAGAATAAAACTAAGAATAGTGAAATAAAATGTTAAAAACTTTTCTAACTATTTAAATGATATATGATTGCCATTTTAACAATAATATCCTGAATATATACTTACAGAACACATGCTGAAATCAATAATTTTAAACTTGAAATTCGGAATTCCGGGATAAAATCAATCCGATGCAGTGTCAGAAGTTCGATAATCCTGGAATTTCTGAAATCAAGTACAAATTACTTAATTTAAGTACGATTTTACAATTCCTTCAATGTTTTTTCTATCTCAGAACTATAAAAATATTTTCAGTTAATTCAAATGTTTAAGTCTTTTTTATTTTGCCAATTTAACTTGTTGTTACTTTAGCTTAATATTCTGAATACATATGGTACTTTAAAAATATATGCTAAAATTAAGAAATTTAAGCTAGATTTTTTTTGCTGTGTAGCTGACGAAGTGGGCGTGGCCTCATAGAGTTAGGGCGTGATTGAAAACCGCGTGGAGTGACTAACTAACTGACAGCTAGGGCAACTTTAATACCCTGCAGTTTGTTTGTGCATGTGTGTGTGTGTGTGTGTAAGTGAGCTCTTGACCGCATGAAACGCTCATTTTACTCCTTTAAGCCACAAAAGCTGCGCCCAGGGCAGAGTGTATGAGTGTATGAGTGTGTAAGTGTGTGTGTGTGTAAGTGTGTGTGTATGTGTTAATGCCAGCGGTTGACGTTTATAATTTTACACCGAAACTAATTATATTAACTGAAGAGCAGAGTGCGCTCAACGGAATCAGTTTATGTAATGCATATGTAAGTGCTTTCTGTATGAGTGTGTATGTGTGTGAGTGTGTATTATTGTGTGTGAGTGTGTGTATTTGGTTGCGCTTTTCTCTGCTACATAATAACAACAATGGCACTTGGATGTAATTTCCAATTAAGCTCAATTTAATGCGCAGCGAAGCAAACACAAACAAGTTCAACTCCAAGTGGACAGTGGAGCTGAAGCTGAAGCTGAAGCTGAAACTGAAGTAGCACCTAAGAGTGGGCGTAAAAACCGGTAGTGACAGTGGGCATGGCTGGAATGGGCCATAATTGGAACTAGTACAATACAAGACAACGACAAGACATGCTCTGGAAATTGCGCAGACATTGCCATTTGCCATTATATAAGTATTTATTGTATTGTCTTCCAGGGCACAAGTTAATTACACTGCAAGAAATTACACTGCAGAAACAATGTTGACACTTGTAGACACTGTAGACACTTTAGATACTGAGTTTTGATTGATATAAATACAAAATGTCTGAATAGTCTAAAGAATGACTTCATTGGCATGGTAAATAGACCACAGACACCAATTTGCTTTCTGTGAACACCCTGTATGCACCCTTATGTATATTTGTATAATAGTACTACGCTTAGTTGGTTATAAAATAAAAATAATATTAATACATAATAATCTCACTTAAAGTCTTGTAAAAAAAACTTAGGCACCCTGTATGCACCTTTGTAGCCCATTGGAGCACACTTTATAGACCCTGTTACCACAACGGACATCCTCCTCTTCTTAAAGTTGGACAGCTGTTTGTAAAGACTTTGAAAATATGCAAATTAGCTGCAGAGAAACAGCTAAGACACCCTGTATACACCCTAAAAGCACCCTGTAACTACAAACTCGAATGGTTGACGCAGCAAAACATCAATCAAATCTTCTATTAAACTCAAACATTTTTTATGCATAGTATGCACCCTGTATGCTGTCGATATACACCCTGTATCTACTTTTTAGCTGCTAATTAAATAGTTGGACTAAGCTATTACTTAAACAAAAGACAACTTGAACAAAAATATATTTTAAGCAGCAAGTGTATTTTGGACACCCTGTATATACCCTGCAAAAAGCGAACGTCACTTTGCAAACTAATTAAATTCGACAACTGGTGCTAGGCTACAATTTTAATTGAAAGCCATTTGGCTTCTAACAACTACAACAAACAAACAAACCGACAAACAGTCAAGCAAACAATGAGAGAGGGAGGGAGAGGGAGAAAGGTAGAAAGAGAGCTAAGAGTGTGCCAAGTGTTGTCCTGTATGTCCGTGCTGTCTGTCTGTTAAATTGCCACTTAAATTGAATTCGTGGCAACGCCGCCGCACGAAACTCATTTAAGCGGCACGGCAATTGTTATTTGTTATTTGTTATTGTCAATTGCTGTAGTTGGAACAATTATTTCATATTATGTATCAAAAAAAGAACTTAAGTTGGAGAGTGCAAAAGAGAGAACTGTGAAAATGTAAATGCAAACAAATGGCGAATAATTAAAAGTAATTGAAGACGAAATATAAAAGTGAAATTCGAGACGTCTGCTTGATTTTGGAAAATGAAATGGAAACCTAATTAAAAAGCATAAATCGTTGAATAAACCCCCAAGGAGCAGGGCAGCCCCACCTTTTACACTCCCCTCTAATTGAAACAAAGTCATTATCCTGTCTGTGTCCTGTTCATTGAACTTTGCCCAAGTTAAAAAATGAAAATGAAAAGTTTACTTGCAGCTTGCAGCTGTCGAGATATATTATATTTTGTGTATGTAAATTGTAAATTAAATAGCCAGAGCAACGCAAAGTTGCCTCAACAGGTCAAGCTAAGGGTCGTGCTGACCCCTGCCCCCCCCCTCTGACCCCTCTAAGTCCTTCCCTTGTGCTTAGCAAATAGCAGAAATAAAGCAAACAAACAGCAGACAAATAACGAGTACATACACAACAACTGACGAAAGCGTCCAAAGGCAAACAGAAATCAAATTGTTATTGTTGTTGTTGTGGTTATAATTGTTGTTGTTAATGTTGTTGTTGTTGTTGTGGGTTTTCCTGCTGTTGCACAGAGAAAAAAATCCATACTAAAAATAAGTTCAAATGAACTTGATTAAACTTGAGTTAAGTCCGAATTACTGAAAATGAGCATATAAATTCTTTAACCAAGTACTAAAAATCTTGATATAAGAACAACGAATCTTGAATCAAGTGAAGCTCTTAAAATTTTAGAAATGAGTGCAAAGTTCGTAAAATCGTAAATCAAGTTCCTTTATTCTTATATCTTTTTAGCGTTTGCTTGCTTAGAATTCCCAAATGGTTCTAGCTTGTCTGTTAAGGAGTCATAAATTAAGAATATATTATACAGAATATTTTCTGTAGTCAGTGTTCACTTACTTACACACTAAATAAAAACTTTTAAGAGGCTTGGCTTGATTATCATAATTAGGTATTCTTATATTAATAACCTTTTATACATTTAGATCAAGATCACACGATCTTTATCAAGTGCAATGCTCATATTTTATTTAATATGTTTTTATGCTCAGTTCCAGAATCAAAAGGACTTAAATCAAGTATGAACTGTACTTATATCAAGTACGTTTTAAAATAAAATCAAAATACTTGACTTTAGTGATTTTAATCTTACTGACTTCGAAATACTACTTGATTTTTTTTCTCTGTATGTTGTTGTGGCTTTCCTGCTGCTGTTGTTGTTATTGCTGCTGTTGACCCTCGTTGTGCTGTGACTGTTTTTAGTTGGCATTCCTTGGCATTTTTCTGCTTATTTGTTTTCATTCTCATTTCGTTCGTCTCTTTTCAAATTGTTGCAACGCAGCCACATTTTTAGCCCCTGTTGCAAGGTGTCTGGGGAAATTAACAGCGCCTTAGGTGCGGCCACATGACCCCCGCTCCCCTCTCCACTTTCCCTTTTCTGATTTTTAATGAAATATGAGTTTGTAAGGCGGTAAAACAGTGAGCCATCAAAGTCAACCGCAAGCAGTAGAAGAATATTGCGCATACGCCACGTTGAACAGCTTGAAGCCAACGATGAACAAATTCCACAACGAGTTAATTATTACAACTGACTGCACAGCTAATTGGAGTACCGTTAGCATAGAACATAAGGCTAAAACACCAAAGGCCATATGCTTTGTGCCGTTAACTCCATCTCCCTTCTTTCTCTTCCCTCTCTTTATGATTTTTGCTATCAAATTTTAAGCATTTTTATTTTTATTTTTATTCTCTTCTTTTGATTGCCATTTGCATCAACGCACTTCCGAGCTGTTCCATAAATAGACTTCAGATAATGACAGGACATTGTCCGTGTCCTTGTCCTTGTTTGTGTCCTTGTTCGCTTCGTTTAAGCCTCTTTTTCATAATTGCTTAGCTTCGATTTTATTCGTTTTCGTTTTTATTTAACACGCATTTTCCGACTGCGTGAACTGAAATTGAATTTTAAATATGCATAGACACAACACTTGAGCAACCGGGCGGCTGGGCAGGTGGGCAGGTGGGCAGGTGGGCGTGGCTCTAACAGAAACCTTGGCAATGCCATCGATTTTCGGCTCAATTCCATTCGATTCCATTTGATTCCATTCGACTCGTTGCGTCTTTTAAAGTTTATAAATATTTATGATCCCATCTACAATTTTCGTTTGCTTTTGATACAAAAGCCAAATGTTAGTTTCTTGGAACTACGTTGCATTATGAATGTTGCAAGCTCTGTTGCATGCGGCATACTAATTACTAGAAGTTACAGTTTTACAGTTCTCCTTTTAAATTTCACTTTAATAGACTGTGTGAGAAGGAAAATAAAGCTGTACATTTAACTGATTTTAGAGCCTATTTTAAATTTAAGCGGATCAACAAACTTTTTACAGTCGCTTAAACTTATTTTTAGGTATCTTTTAAAATAATTATACCCTCAACTACAAAAAGTTTTCAGTTCTTTTAAATTCTTTTAAAATATTTATGTTTAGTATTTTAGCATTATTATTTCTTACTTAGTAAGCGACTTTAATTAAACATAATTAAATAAATAATTTAAAAAAATATTCCATTCTCTTAAATTCCAAATAAAGTCTTAAACTATGATTGAAATCTTCTCAAAAATGAATTTGGTTATTCCTTTGTCGATTATACAAATCAAAGACACAGATATAAGCCAAATATCATATATTTACTAGGAAAATTATTGTTATTTAAATTTCAACCCAACTTACAGACTTTAAGCGACTTTAAGTACAATCTTCGACAACTTAAACTCGTCGATATGCAAATCACATCCTTCACTTCAATCAATCAGAAGTGTAGCAATCTTAGATATAAATTTATAAGAATTTGTGTCTAGGCAAGAGCGTAACCGGAAACGGAAACGGTCTGATGGCATTTGCTGCCACACAATTTTCAATCACAATTTTTGCTATTTATTTTCACTGACAGCTGCTCAAAAATAAGAGAGAAATGTGAAGAGTGTGGGGAAATACTTATGGATTTATGTACAATAATATGATGAAGATGTCAGTATGTGTTATCATTGCTCTTCGCTCCTACTTAGCTCATCAATTTTTCAATGGCTCTGTCAGCCTAAAGTGACTTGTGGCACATTAGCTGTCACTCTGTCTGTCTGTCTGTCTATCCGTCACATCAGCAGCCAATTTGAGGCGTGTTAACAAGCCGTGGCTTAATTACAGCTTTCATTCACACAGGTAACACTCAGTTTAAGTTCTAGACTTAAGTGACATTCGGAATGGATTTAAATGGAGCTGTCAAGTCGCAAACAGATGAGAGGCAGTGTAAATTTATAGTCCAATTAATGAGTCAACGCTGCGTATGCGCAATGCGACAAATTGAATGATGGCAAATGCATGTCCTTAACACGAGATTCGTTAACCGCACAAAAAGGATTCTCATGTAGCAGCTGTTTTTGCTGCTGTCTCTCAAAAAAGAAGCAATTTAAATTTCGTAAATAGATTTTGGCAATCGATACGAAAGCGAAAGCCAAAAAAAAAAGGCAAAATTGGGAAACCCTTTTGTCGAGTTCTGTTTCTTTTTGTTGGCGCTCCTTCTTTGCTTTTGCCGTGCCTATTTAATATATATAAATATTTTAACTTAATAAATGCGACGCCTACTTGAACAAGTGCTGAGCACACACAAAAGCTACGAAATTTGCATAAACTTGGCCCAAAAACTCATTCCAACAAGTTTCAAGTCCAAGGATTTGTTTTCCTTTTGGCTGTCCTTTGGCAAACATTTGGCAACTTGTAGCCCGGGCTCAGTTGGTTAAAGAGTTGGCCAAGACAGCAGCCAAAATAAAGGAGCGTCTAGAACAGGAGCTCAGGTTAACTTTACAGCGGCTAATGGTCGATGAGCCTTTGGGAACTGTTCTTTAAGCTGTTGCCCTTTATCGCTTCAGCAACAACAACAAAAAGATAAACTTATCGAGTGGCAGTTGTCTGCCACACTATGCGGAACATGTAAATTGAACCTCAAACTGAGCATCACAATAACAACAACAACAACAAACAACAACAAACAACACACACACACAATTGAGCGAGAAAGTTTTGTGGGCCGAAAATGACAAACAAAAAAACTAGACAGGAAAAAATTGCTTTTAAATAAAATCACAAGTCAAGAGACGCACAAAAATCAATGGGGCACGCACAATTTATGGCACAAGCAGATTCAATGTTGTTGTTACTGGTGGGTTATACCCTGTACACAGAGAAGAACCATTTGAGCTACACACACTTTAAATTTAACTCTGAATTATTAAAAGCCAACAGAGGCAATAGAGACCACAGCTAAAACAAATTAATTTTATTTTAACGCGATATACAGGCAATATAAAATTTAAAATTTTAAGTCTTAAAAAGCATAAAACTTTAGTATAATATATTAAAATTTCAAGTATTAAAGAGCATAAAATTGTAGAATAAAATATTAAAAGCTTAAGCTAAGAAAATTTTGAAAAATTACAGCTTGAGTTTTGATTGAATTTCTTTATGGATTTGCCCAATCCTAGCAACTAAATTATTATTTAATTTTTTATAGTATATAATAAAAAGAAATATAAATGCGAAAGCTTTAGTTTCCAATTAAATGTAGCCACAAACGGAAATATAAGAAAAAATACAGAATTGGGGATATTTTTGCAAGTAAAATAAATGAATTATAATATTAATGCCGTCATCATTTATTAGGATCACTTCAATTATATGTCACTTCTGATGCTTACATAAATTATAATTTCTTAAAACAGCTTGTCAGCTATTTAGAGGGTAACTGTTAATCCTGCACTCAACTGCAGTGCCTGTACTGGGTTTGTACTATAAATTATGCTCGTGCTCACAAGCCTAGACACATAAAATATAGCACACGAGTGGCTTTTAGGCGGGGCCAAGAGGAGAGGGAGGGAAGCAAATGCCAAATGAGATGCTCAAAGCAACAAGTCGCAGAGCAGCAACATAAAGAGCAAAAAATGTGTTGCCTACTTTCAGGCAGCAAGTAAAACGCAAATGTGCGTGGTAGAGATGGGCATGGGCCGTGCCGTGTCCGTGCCGTGTCCGTGCCGTGCCGTGCCTATTTAAAAAAAATCCGTGTTGGGCCGTGTTGGGCCCCTTATAAAAAATTGCCGTGCCAAAGTCGGTAGGCACGGTAGGCACGGTAGGCCCGGTAGGCACGGAAAGCACGGTACAGATTTTGAATTTAAAAATGGTAGTATCGATAAGTTGGCGTTGTTTTATAGCTTGTTTGTCAGCTTGAGCTGTAGGATTCATCGATGTATCACACAATTTGCGAACACTTACAACATCGATAGCACGATTGATGCCATTATAATAAAAAAGTGAAGCCACGAAGTGACAAAATTGGAGATGGGCATAGGCCGTGCCGTGCCCGTGCCGTGCCGTGCCTATTTAAAAAAATCCCGTGTTGGGCCTCAGTTTTTACCAGCCGTGCTTGGGCCGTGCCGTGCCTCAAAAAGGAGGCCCATGCCCATCTCTAGTGCGTGGCAAGCGGAAGTTGTTGCCGCCTTTTAGGCAGCCAGTAAAAAGAAAAGAGCAAGAGAGAAGAGTGAGAGACAGGCATGAAATGATTTACAAGCAGCTCTTATGCGTTTATTAGATTGCTCGGAGAATTATGGTGAGCAGCTAAATGGGGAGAGGGGGTAGAAAAAGCAGGAATAAACAAAGAGTGAGAGGGTAGAGAAAAGGAGACAGAGTAAGTAAAAGTGAAAATCTGCTTTTGACTGAAGAGCAACAACAATTCATTTTACTTTAGAGCTGCCACAGCCACGCCCATAAGTCAGCCCACAATTGACAATTGCGATTTGGCCAAAACAAATTGATACAGTTCATTAACAATGCAACAAAAGCCGCAGCAAAATGCGCGATGTCCGCCGAGTATTATTGCCGAGTGTCGAATTCAATTTAAAAATAGCCTATGGTAGTAATATATATATATATATATTTGTGTGTGTGTGTGTAATTATGCTTATGACTATTTAATGAGTTTGCTGTGTATTGTATTTAAATTCAGATTTTCGACAGACAGCCAGCGCTGACTGGGAAAAGCGTAATCAATAATTAATTTCCGCAACAAGTTTCTGATTACAATTTGATAGCTGACAACCAAAGAGCCAACAGATTTGCATGGCAAATGTGCCAATATTATAATTAGTTTACATTTTAAATAAGCTACGAAAAGAACACAAAAAGCACTTTGGTTTTTGAAAAAGAGGCCTACATAAACAAGTGTAGTACTTCCGCCGCACTTGAGTTTTCGAGTGGACAGCAAATTAACACCTCAACACTTGGCCAAAACGGTAAGAAAAATAGATGGCCAAAATAAAATAGAGACTTGAAAGGTCAAGCAGCACAACGTGCTGGACTTGACATTGCACAGACACAACCAAAAACAAAAACTAATGCAAGGCAAAGGCAAAAGGCAAAAACTTGATAGACTTTTGGCTTAAACAAGTGCCACTTCAATACCCTAAAAGAAGCCAAAAATAAATGTATGTGTGTGTTGTATTTTTTAAACATTTTTAATTAAGTTGAAGACGAAACGCAAAAGCAACATTGAAACTGAAACTGCAAACAGAAATTGAAATTGAAACTGGAGTGTTTTTTAGACTCAAGTGTTTTTTTTCGAGCTGCAAAGTTTTTTGGCTATAAATTCAGCGGTTTGGCTGAGCAAAGGCATCAAACAGTCCAAGCAACTTTTAATTGCCAGACGCCTTTAACCCAAATCAAAAAAAAAACTAAGAAAAATGGTTAGCAGGATTTTTGAGCAACAGTTGGCATACAAAATAATTTGCTCTACTTTTTTATTGCATTGTTTAGAAACTCTTCTCGCTTGGAGGTATGCTCACTTTATCGGCCGTGGCCAGCGCCGCTTTGGCCGCTCCTTCTCGACTGGCCCGTGATGTCTCGGAGCTGGTGATGGATGTGGATGTGGACTATGTGCCACCTGTAACGGAGTATCTACCTGTGGATGATGCCAGCACCGAGCTGCCGGCTGCTGTGCGTGGCGATGATGGCTACGAATATCGCACTGTGCGTCGCTTGAAGCTGCGTCATCGCAATCGTCGGGATGTGTCTCATTTGGCCACACGCTACTTGCCACCAGCACCAGCAGCAGCTGTGGTGCCAACACCTGAAGTTCCGCTGCCACTCGACGACACCGAGGAGGTTGTCTCCGCCGTCGAGCCGAAACTGGCCCGTGAATATCTGCCGCCAGTGGAGGAGCCGGTGGTCAGCACCGAGGCTGCAGTTGTGGAAACCGAGGCACCAGCTGTCGAGGCGGAGCAACCGGAAGCGGATGTTCGTGTTGTGGATGTGCCCACAGCGGAGCTGCGCGACGATGGCTATCACTATAAGCAGCCCGAGGAGATGCCCGCCGAGCTGAAGGAGGCGGAGGCGGAGGCGCCCAAGGATTACTTGCCACCTCTGGGTGGCGAGGTCGTTGCCGAGGGACCCGCCGATGGCGAGAGCGCTCTCCTCACCAGGGATGGCTATCAGTATCGCGCCATCCGCCGCTACAGATTCTAATTGTCACGCATCCTGAAGGCATTTCCACTTTGTCATCTTGATTTTTATATTTTTTGTTGATGTTTTTCTGGAATAAAATTACAACTTTTATTGCAATTGAAATTATTTTTATTTTGGGATAGAAAGTGATTTCTATGTATAAGCTGTTATATTTGTATTAATTTTTGATAAATCAAAGTCAATGTATGGAAAAAGTGCCGGAGAAAGTAAACAATGTTAGGAAAAAAATAAAATTTAAAAATGAAATTATTTTAATGCACAATTGAATTAAAAGTTGAGAAATAATAAGACAAGGATTTTTAAAAAATTAAAAATTTTCAAAAAACATATTTACTTTTGAAAATAAATTAAACTTAGATACAGAGTGAATTTAGAAAGTAAACACTGATCAAAATGAATCTTACATTGAACATGGTTAAGTTTTAAAAATGTTATAAGAATTCAAAGTTTTCGAAAATTTGACAATTTAAAAAAAAAAAATTACTTTCGAAAATTAATCAAATTTAGTTACATAATAAATTTTAAATGCAAACCATGATAAAAATGATATTCCGCTTGGTCCACTTTTGAAAATGAAAAAATGTACGAAAAAGATTTACTTTTGAGAATCAATAAAAATCTAGATACAGAATGAATTTAGAAGGTAAACAGTGATCAAAATGATATCTAAAATGAAAATTGGTTAAGTTTTAACAAAGTTATGAGAATTTAAAGTTTTCGAAAAATTTACAATTTTAAAAAAAAAATACTTTTAAAAATAAATCAAATTTAATTTAATGATATTTCGCAAGAAAATCGGTAAAGTTTTGACAAAGTTATGACAGTTTGAATTTTAAAAGAAATCTCATTGAAAAGTATCTGAATTTGTGATGTAAATTCAAAATGTTAAACGAGTTTAATGAAAATCGAGCATGAAAATCTATTTAATTAACTCGATGCAACGTCAGAAAGTAATCGAATTAAAGAATTCAATATTCGTTTGAATTCGACAGAAAAAGTTGAGCAGACTTTTAAACTATTTTTCCAAAAAAAAAAAAACAGATAATTAAATCGACAATATAAATATGAAACGGATACTCAGAACAGTTTCTCATAAATTTATAATGTATGCGATAGGAAAGAAAAATGAATAAAACATTACACACATTCGCAGTTTTCGTAATAAAACCAATTTCCATGTAATCAGAATTTTATTTAACCATTACAACAAATAACAAAAAAAAAGTGTTTTATCTACCGTACAGAGAACAAAAAAAACAAATAACAAAAAAAAAGTGTTTTATCTACCGTACAGAGAAAGTTTTTAAATCATTTTGATAACTTGCAGAGTAGTTAACTTTTATATTTAGCATTTTATGTGCTTCACATTACGTATACGCAATGTGTACAGCGGACACTTGTTACTCAGTTTTATGCCTGGTCTCTGGCTGTCCACGTCTCAAGTTATTGTTAATAAAGAGCGTCTTTAAATGGGGCAACCAATTAGCGCAATTTCCCCTTCACAATTTTTCTGTGCAATTCGATCTGTGAATTCATGGCGCAGTTTCTGCGAAATTTTATATTCATGCGTCGGGACTCAACTGCCACATGTTGCCATGGTTGCCTTAAAGGCTTAATTAATGCACTTGCGCGTTAATACGACTCAGCAGCAACAACAACAACAACAGCAACAACAACAACAACAACCCACAACAACATTAAGTCAGCACTCAAGATAAATTACTTGGCTTATAGCCGCGTTGCCTCAGTTGCCACATCTGCTGCTGCTTCTTTTTTTGTCTCTGCCTCTGTTGCAGTTGCCGCTGAAATATTCCGAAAGAGCGTACACAGATAATGAAAAGCTTAACGAGTTTTCCGCAGATTTTTCCAGATTTTATCCGCTTGTTTTAATTATGAAATCAATTGCATGAAATTCAATAAAATTTGCGCATTTTTCAAAGTGCGAAGTAAAATCGAATTGAAATTGCCATTGTACAGATTTTATTTCAATACGCACGCAACTCAATTTGTAAGTAATGAAAGCCACAAAAGTTAATAATATAGCACACACACAGACACACACACACAGAGAAAGAGACAGAGTTATTTATGTCGAAATAAACGTTTAACAACAAAAGGGAAACACACAGAGAGAGTAAAGAGTAGATGAATTTGGTACAATTGACAAGGAAAGTGGAAAGTTGGTTACAGCCAGGGGTCTAAAGAGGGTAGAGGAAAGGGGGGAAAGAGGGAAAAGAGGACAGAGGGACAAGAACTGAAACTGACAGCCCGCTTATTGCATATTAAATTGCGTATGTCGCAAAAATGTCAGAGCAACAACACAAATCAAAAGCAACAAGCAGAGACCAGCAACAACAGCAACAACAACAACAGCAACAACAACTTATAACAATGACAACAATAATAACATTTTCAACAACATTTTCAGCAATCATTTGTGAGCTAGCCGGAAGGACTTTTCTGATTGGGTGACAATCTTTACATGTGTGTGTGTTTGTGGATATATACTTGTATATGAATTTTAAAGTACAATATTAATAAACATTTTATATATATATAAATTGGTCCGTTTGTTCGGCAAATTGTTGAAATTGTAGTTGTTGTAAATATTTTGATTGTTTTCAAGCAATCGATTTCTGTGGAATGTTCATTGCATGCTTTCAGGAGACCGCAGCGCAGTGTTGGAAAGCGCTTTGTGGAATGTCAACGTTTGTCATTCGCTGTCTTTGATGCAACGGATATATATATATTCAACTTGTGCACATTTTGATGCATTTAGTTTGTGCATTATAGTCCCAGCATGTCACAGACATGAGAAGTATTAAAAATGCACACACACTTAAGCAGCTCTTTAAAATGTACAAAAATCTCCGCAGGCGTTTTCTGTATGTGTGTTCGTTATTCCTCATCTGCTTTTGTACACAAGAATTTATTATGCTAACAGCGGGTGTTCAAGTTTTCTCAGGTCATATGTGACTCTATAAACTGATGTATGCTCACTGGGAAACTATTTTTATGAAACTTGAAACAAACACGAGTCCTTGTAAAGTTGCTAAGTCAAATATAAAAAAAAAAACTCTTCCAACTTTCCTTGCTTTAACAAAACTGAACCGATTTCAAAGCGAAATGTCATTTTAATCATAGTTTGCCTTCTTAGTTCACTCTGAAATTAAATTAAATTTATTTTGTTTAAATAATTTGCTGTTTTTACTTTGCAACCTAACACATGTTATATAAACATACCATAGAGTCTAGTAACTAGTACTTTAAGCACCTTCTAACGTCTTAGATTTAATAATATATATTTTGTTTAATTTTGTAAATAAATAAATAAATAAATTTGCTGTTTTGAGAATCCAAAATATAAAATCTCGACTTTAACCATTTAACCAATACTTTATGTCATAATAAAATTTTAAATTTGATTCTGAAACATTTCATTTTTTTTTTAGCCAAAATGAAAAAAATTTTGACTTTTAAAGTTACTACTATAGATAAAAAACTAACTTCGCACTTTCATAACTTTGCCGAAATTGATCCGATTTCCAAGCGAAATGTCATATGGATCATAGTTCAGCCTCTAAATTTATTCCTCATTCAAATTTAATTAATATAGTGCTCAATATCTATCTATCTTTGTCAAATTTGCTCCGATTTTCAAGCGTAATATTATTTTAATTAAAGTTTGGGCTCCAAATTCATTCTGCATTCAAATTTATTGTTTATTTTTTGCCCTCTTTTGTTTGTAGCGTATCATATAGTCGTTTAACTTAAGTAATATATCTATTTTTGTTTTTAAGTGCTGCCGCTTGAGGTCGCTTTAGAGCTCAATAAGCCGTAGTATGTACGGCGTACTTACGCTTTAAACAAGCTTTGTGCTTTAAAATGCGTTTACGAGACACTTGAGTGTCGCCTTTGATGGCAGCACGTTAATCAGCGGCATGCATGGGACTATTTGGCAGCCTGCCTCATGCCACTTGCCACATGACGTGGCAGCTTTGGGTTTCAGACACTCTCAGTCTGCCAGCTAATTGGACATAAAAAAAAAAGAGAGCAGCAAGCAAAATGAAAAGATAACAACAATTTTTTCATAATTTGCACAGGTTTTGTTGCTTTTTGCAAAATGTCTATATTAAGCTTGGACTTGCTACATTTTGTGGCAAGCTCATTTGACTGGTAATGTGCAAGGAAATTTGAAAAAATTAAAACATGCAAATAATCAAAAAAAAAAAAAAATAGAAATTATATTAAAATAAATAAAAATCAAATAAAAATTATAATACTCTCTGCAAGGGCAAAAAACACCAAAAGCTGCAGCAACAACAACAAAAGCAACAACTACAGCAACAACAGGTGCAACAACAACAACAACAAAGCTTTGTTCTATTGTAAATATCAACAAACATTTTAACTTAATTAAAATGAGAATAAAAAAATAACATAAAAAAAACACACAAAACAACAGCAAAAAGTGTTTTTTTTTTGTCATAATTGGTTTCCTTTAGTTTACTCCACCCCCTCCCCTGCTGCCACATGTGGCATGCTTCAGTTGTTGTTGTTGTTGTACATAGCCTAAATCCAACCACAAGTTACACAATTTTGTGGCCAAGCTATTAATTTTATAACGAACTGTTCTGAAAACTTCCAAAAAATGTGTCGAAATGAGAAATTGTGTGTGTTTGCCACATATGTGTGTGTGTGTGTGGCAAGAGAAAATGTGTGTTATTGGTGCTGTGTGTGTGGTGAAAAGCAAAGCTGAAGCCAGCATAGTGTCAAAAACCAATATCTTCTTCAATTTTCAGCTCTTATTCCTTTCTGTCTCTCTGCCTTTTGCCTTGTAATTTGGCCAGTTTTCATTATTTTTGGCCACATTTGCTGTCGAGCTTTTTGAGCCGCAATTAGTAACCGTAAACTGGATTTCAGCTCAACTCAAGCAGCTCTTGGTTGACCAATTATGTAATCCAAAACGTAGCTGTAGCTTGTAAAATTTTAAACTGAGCATTTTCTTTGTTATGGCCGCAAGCAAAAGGCTGTTGTTGTTGTTGTTGGCCAGGCCTAATAATTAACCAATTACCAGTAGGAACTTCAAAGCCAAGGGCAGCTTCTATTTACACACACACACACACACACAGTGGCAGCTCAGCTTACAGGGAATCTGTTGCCAGTTACCTGTTACTTGTTACCTTTTTGCCTTTTGTGGCCCAAAAATCATGCCTTTTAAAGGAGTTTTTCTACGGGAAAGCAACCTTCATTTGCAGCTCCACAAAATTGCTTATTCATAGCTGACTGCCGACCAAATGAGCGGCCATTAACTTAATCCACGGCTGAAACTATTCGCCCCGAAATCCTTATGGCCAAGTTGAACCCTGGAATGGAATGGAATGGAATGGAAAGTGTTCTGCCGCAGACAGACAACTCCAGGAGCAATGGCCCTATTTCAGCATAGTTATTGTCGAACTTAAAGAAGAGGGTATATTAAGCTTGTGAGAATTTATGCAACAGGCAGAAAAATATGTTGAACGTTTTTTAAAATATTTATATTCGACATCAAGTTCGAACAGATCGTTATAGTCAGGTCCGTCCGTTCGATTAAACAAACAAATCTCAGAGTTGACAAGAGCTAGAAGCACCAAATATAAAATGATAATATTTAAAAAGGCATTACTTTCATAATGTTTCATTCACAAATTTATTTCATATACTATTCTTCAGTTTTATGTAGTTTAGTTCAATTTTAATACAACATTTAACAAATTTATTTCATTTGCGCTTATTCAGTGCTTTGAAAATTCGATCATGAATATCACATATAAAAATTCAAAATTAAACATAAGAAAATTAAAATCAAAAATCAAAATTAAAAATTAAAATTAATTTTTTTTTTTTGGATGTATGAAAAATCGAAATTAACCCTTATAGATGAAACGGTTACTAAACGGTTATTTAGATTTAAAGAGTTTCGGCTTAAAGGTTTCGGTCAAATGAAAATTTTTTTTCGGCTACGGTTTCAGTTACGGTATTAAATTTCAATCGGTTAAAGGTTACGGTTTCGGTTAGGGTTTTAATCCCTGTTTTAAAGTCTAATATTTCATTCTTTAAGTACGTAGAAACGACTTATAAGAACAGTTTTAAGGCTACGAACATCGGTTTTGAAAATTTTATTACGATCCAATAGTTGATAAGTAAGCTTTTCAAGAAACGATTTTCCAAATCATTGGATCAAGAGAAGAAGAAGAAGAAGACAACACTGAATTGAACGGAAAGTTTTATATTTGTTTGTGCTTATTTATCTATATTTTATTAATTTATATTATAACTTATAATTCATTTATGTCCATGTTTTCTACTATCTGAAAGCAGGGTATCTCGCAGTCGAGCACTCCCTACCAAAACTTTCTCACTTGCTTACACTTGAGAATTGTAAAGTTTTGCGGTCAAATTTGCGCGCCAACAAACAGAACAAAATCTGAAAATGTTTCGATGCCAAAAACACTCCCCCTTTTCTTGCTAAGGGGGCGGGGCGCATAACAAAGCTGATTTATTCACTTGTTTCAAGTCGACGGCTCGATGGCGAGTTCATAGTTCGTAGTGTGTGTATTAACCTAATGAAAACGCAGCTGGAATGACCCAAAAATGGGGACCAAAGATAACAACTTGCTCTGGGCATATAAACACGTACACATAGAAACCTCCCCCACCTCCCCCTGTCCCACCTGCCTATACTCTCCTACCGCACCACAGGGGGCGCCTTACGTCTTAGTAACTATAAAGCACTTTGGGATACAGACAAATTTAGGCACAGGCAAAAACTAAAGTCAGGGAGTCACGTGGCCAACGGGGAAGGGGAAAGGTAAGGGAATACGGGTCAAAGTTGAGAGTTGCCTTGACAACAAACAGTGTCCAGGCGAACAGCATCAACAACGAAGTGAAATGAAAAACGCATATTGCGTAAAATTCGATGTCAAAAGGTGGACGCAAAAGTCAGGTGCGTGTGCGTGTGTGTGTGTGTGTGCGGCACTTATGAGTGGCACTTAGATCAGCTCTAATACGCATCATTAGAACATTTAACAGGAAGCACGTGACGGCTCAAAATGGTTCGCCGGTCTCCGAGTCACAGTTTTCTCTCAGCCGAAAAGGATTTGTCAAGTTAATTTTAAAGTCATTTGGCTGGATTCCAAAAAGGTCAGACCATCATTGAAACCTAATACGGACTAAAGGCAAAAGTATCAAATATATTATATTTAACGAGGTTTGTTTGGCCAAGACTGTCAAAAGTTAAGATGTGGCAATTTATCAACACATTTCTTATTTTTCAACCGCTCAATGACGCGCCAACTTTTACAGCGTTGCCAGATCAAATATTGAACGAAGCATATTTTGCCAGTCACAGCGCAAGGCTTCGTAGTATATATCGATACCAGCACAATCGATAGTCCGCGGGCGGCAATAAATCAAATTCAAATTTGAATTTGTGCAAATACTAAACAAATTTGTATCGCAAGAATTTTCTTAGATTCGTTTAATTACATAGTTTATAAAGCTATTTAATTGTTACATCTGTAATTAGTTGTCACAAGCAGAGTTTAAAAATTAATTGTGTAATTAGAAAAAGGTATTTCTGTGTGTGTGTGTGTGTCTAAAACATATTGCCGTGTGGTATGTGCTTGTTAAAAAGTAGAAAAATTTACAATTATTGCAAAAAAATACTTCTTCCCTCACTTAATCGCAGCCATAAGCAATTTGTTTTCTTTGCTCTCTTCATTTTTGGTACGAACTTTGTACATTACAAATTACAAAACTAAAAAAGCAACTCTAATGCATTAAGTAGACAATGGCAGCCATCAGAGCGGTGGCCAGGAGAGAAGCCTGTCCGGCAGCATTCGCTCCAGATCGGCAGTAGTATTCATCACAGTTTGCCTGGGCAATGGTCTTGTACTTTTCCAACACATCCGACCAGTTGCAGAGTCCGACATTGCACCAGTCCAACTGCACGGCATTCTGATTCAGGAAGAACACGACCTTCTCCTTCTCCAGATCCGCCGGGCAATTGTATTTCACGGCCACAAAGTTGGCCGCAAATGGACCCAACAAACTGGTCATCCAACGGCGACTTGTCATCGAGTTGTAGTTGTCCGCACGCAGTGGAACATCATCCTTGTTTATGCCCAGTGCGGCTAGCAGTGTCTGCAGTCCTGTGGAGTGGGCAAAATAGGCAACCACATGTGGCGACACGGGACTACTGAGACGGGTCAACATGTCCTGCACGGCACGGCAGTTGAAGCGCGTGTTCTCCTCGAAGCCATAGCCGGAGCCATAGTAATACTTGAGATCCTCGGCATACTCCAGCACGGTCACGTGCTCCGGCAGGAAGGCGGCACACCAGACACTCGTCCGGTCCACCTGCCAGGCCTGCTCGTAGCGGCACATGTCGAACATCAGCTTGATGTCATCCTCGGCCATCACCTTGAAGCTGCAAGCAACATGATAAGACATTAATAGGAATCTTCGAATCTGAGAATTTTAAAGAAAAGCTTGTAATATAACACTGTGTTACAAAATAAAATCAAAACGAAACTTCTGGGATGGGACATAGCGTAGGTTGTAGATAAATACATTTTTTTTGCATACTAGAATTTTTTGGTGCACATCGAAATTTTGAATAACGGTACAAAAACCGTTTTTTCGTACTTGCACTCACTCATGCGTCCATAGCTTCGTCAAATATCCACCGATTTTCATTTTCTTACCAGTTTTAGATAGAAGAAACTTAGGTCTTTAAACGTGCCATACATGACTTAACAGGTTTCATTTCCTATATTGGAGTATTTGATAGGTAAACTAATTTTTTGTTGGTTTTTTTACAACTTTTTTGACTTTGGTGATGTTTTCGAACACTATTTTGGTATAAACCCGTTATACTTGTTTTATTATTTGAAAAGAATACTTTTTTACGAGTAAAACGTGAGTCCATTTTCTAAAATCGGATAATAATTCGCGAAGCTATAATAGATTTTCTGAAACAGAATTGCTCAAAATGTTGATATTTTCGCCATTATTGCGCCATTTCCCCATCCCCTCATATTCCATTTGTAGTTGCGTCGTTAGCAAAGTAGTTAACAAACGAGTTTTTTTCCATGACTATTTTTCTAAAAAAATTAATAACTCAGGTAAATATCCCTCGATTTTAATAAACTAAAAAGCAGAATACGTAAAATTAAATGTGTTTTGAAACTACATACCAAAAAGTAGTTGCTTTCTACAAATTTAACTTATTAATTTACGTTCAAAGTTGGGTAATGTCGCAAAAAACTGAAAAAATGCATATATTTTTACATGTAGCTCCCTCAATATTTATCCGATATTGCAGTGTAATACACCGTTAGAAAGGTGTTACTTTTCACTTTCCAACGACGTTTTTAAATTTATTGTAAGACGCATAGTTTAGGACATAGAATTTTTAGACTCCATCAACCTCGAAAAAACGGTTTTTGTACCGTTATTCAAAATTTCGATGTGCAACAAAAAATTCTAGTATGCCACAAAATTCTATTTAACTATATCTACAACCTACGCTATGTCGCATCCCAGAAGTTTTTAGACTGTCACACAGTGTAATTGGAAAAACTAAAAATAAAGGATACAAAAAATGGAATAAAAAACTAGGAAATACAAATATTAGAAAATTAAATTAATTTCAGAGTGTTATTGAAACTTTTGCAAATTATTTAAAATTATTACAAATATTTGCAAATTAAATTAATTTCAGAGTATTTTTTAAACATTTGCAAATTATTTAAAATTATTAGAAAAAGATACAAAAGCAAAAAACAAAAAAAAAAATATTTTATTAAAAATTTAAATATCTCCAAATTAATGACATCCTCATTTCAGTGTATTTCTGAAACTTATGCAAATTATTAAAAAAATTTAGAATCAAGTGCAAAAAAAGTATGTAAAAAAAAATCGGTGTTTCAAAATATTTTACATCTAATTCCATAATCTGAGGAAAATTAGAGTTTTAATTTATTTCATGCTCTTTTTAAAATATTTTATTAAAATTGATGCAGTTATTAAAAATTTTTATTAATTTCAGAATTTTGTAAATGTTTTCAATACAAATACATAATTGCAAAATAATGGCATTCTCATTTCAGTGTATTACTGAAACTTATGCGAATTATTAAGAATTATTAGAAAGTAATGTAAAAAGCCAAAAAGCAAAAATATTTCATTAAAAATTTCGCGGTTTAATAAAATTTTACATTTAATTCCAAGTTCTTAGGGAAATAAGATTATTTATTAATTAACGACGATTTTTTAAATATTTTATTAAAAAAGGTGCAGTTATTAAATATTTTCTTTAATCTCCGATTTTTCTATTTTTTTTTTTGTCTCAATATTTTTAAAATTCCTTATTTTGGTTTCAACTATTTTTTTTTAAATTCTAAGTTATTTAGATTTTCCTATATTTCCAATTATATCCTCCAAGTTTTGTAATTTAAATTCCAATTTTTCAATTTTCTTATAGGATATCATTCTAACAAATTCTTACCCAAGACGACGTGCAATATCCGACATGGTCTGATTCCACAAGGCAGACGAGCGATATTTTTGGTACTCGGAGCCGACGCCCTTGTAGTTCTTGTCCTTGAAGGCGCGGCAGTAATCGTAGGGACGCAGCAGCAGATCCTCATCGGGTATATCAGCTGCGGCAGCCAACTTGCTCTCCCCAAAGAGACCCTCGGCGAAGCCCCTAAAGCTCTCCATGGTGCGCTGTGTGTCCGTGTGACGGAACTGCAGGCAAGAAAGTCAAATATTAGAAAGGGTATTTTATTATAGGGTATTATCAGTTAGTACTCACCAGGTAGTAGGTATCGTTGTATCTGCTGGGCAGCACCGTGGGATAGTAGCGTTGATACAACTTGGCTGTGCCGCGCAGATCCTCGTAGCCCTGACTGGTCAGATGCTGCTCCATGTCCGCGGTAATGCTGGCATTCCATTTCCACATCCTTATGGCCAGCAAATCCTCCGTGCATAGAGCATCCGTGTCCGGCTTTGTCCGCAACTCGCGATAGTTCTTGACAATCAAATCACGCAGCTGTAAGAGGGAAAAGAATATTGGAGATTTTTTTATTAACATTAACAGAACATTAATTTAAAATTATTTCAACATTAAATTAACATTAATTAAACTACAAGGTGGCGCAAAAGAAGTCACCCTATTGGAAGATGCTCTCATTTTTGCAAATGGCCGCCAATGTCAAATCTGTTTTGACATTTGTGGACTAGACAGATACAGAATACAAGTGAATAAGCCATGGAGCGATACACTCCCCAAGAACGCAGAATAATTGTAATAATGTAATAATAATAACCGCTTTATCTCTCGTTTTTGATATTTGCACTGGCCGGCCAGATCACCCGAATTAACCATTCCAGACTTCTTTTTATGGGGTTTTTTTAAAGTCGCAGGTTCACGTCAACAAGCCGCAAACTCTTGAAGCCCTTAAGGAAAATATTCGCCAGGAATGCGAGAACCTGTCGCCCGAAGTTCTGGCAAAAGTGATGGAAAATGCCATAAAACGGGCGTATGGTCATGAGCTCTGGCAGCGAACACTTGGCCGATGTCATCTTCTCGCCTAAACCAATAAAATTCTTAAGGTTCGAATAAACATAATCAAAAAACAGAATCAAAATTTTTCATTTAGAAAAAAAATGAGAGCCAAACCACATCGGATGACTTCTTTTGCGCCACCCTGTATAAATAAAATTAAATTTTGCAATTGAAATTGAGATTAATAAAAACTTGAAGAAATGTAAATTCAAAATCGATGTAGCAAAAGATTTGGTTTAAGCCATGGTTTTCTTATAAATAAAATTCATTAATGTTGGTAATTCTATCCCAATTTCTTGATTTTCTTGATTTTACAAATCTTTATAAAGATTCCACATTATTAATGTTATTTAACTAAAAACATAGTTGAATTAATATTTTAGATTGTAGATTGAAATTTTATTTATTGTGAACTATAATTTAATTTAATTTTTGTAAGTGAAAATGAGGACATTAAAAAATAAATAAATTGAAAAATCAATGAAAAATTAAATGAAATAGAGTTAGAATCAAAAGTTTCGGTTTCGAACCCGGGTTTAATTTTTTACAAATAACATTGGCCGTGTTCAGCAGAACAAATCGACAACAGAATATCGATGAAATTTGTATGATTATTTTGGTGAACGGCAGTGATGAGCAATCATGATTTCAAATTTTGTGATTATGATGACTGAAAATTTCATCACCAAAATAGTACGCTGAAATTCTCTGATTGTGATGCTTTGTTATCGATACAACAAATCGTAATCAACAGAACACAAGATTTGAAAATAAATAGGACAAAATTAATAAGGAAACCACTTTATTAATATTAATTTGGTCTTCCTAAAAAAAAATGGAAAGAATACGCTGGAATTTGCGTATTTTTAAGGAGTATGGTTATCAAAAGTGCTTTAAACTTTCTTATATAAAATATTGAATGTGCATACAATGTTGGCTTAGTTATTGATTAATGTAACATATCATTAATTATTTAAAATCTGGCCTCTCGCTGTGTTCATTACCATTACATTAGGTTTATTGCGCAAAACTGTTTTGAATTTTTTTAATAAATATTAAAAACTTTGACAAAAGAAGAAACGACAACTTTGATTTTGCCTTAAAATTTCATCAAAGCGTTCACCAGAAGCCCATCAGAAATTTTGGATTTCTGATACATGATTACTGATTGATTAGTTCTGGTGAACACGGCCATTCACTTGACTTTGTCAATTGTATCCCTATTTTTATATTTTAACATATTTCAAAAATACAATAGAATAAAAGTATGAAAAGTAGAATATAAAAAAAACATGATTTTTTTGAAATGTGTAATATTTTTTCAATCCAAAATAGTTTTGAGTAATTTAGTAATTCAAATAAGAAAGCAAAAAAAAAACGTATTTAAACAAATTTTAAATTTTTGTTCAAAAATATTTAAAAATTAAAATTTTAAGCTAATTTTGACTATTAAAACTTAGATTAAAATTCAAAATGTAAATAGAGATTAAGAAATAATAAAAGTGGACTTTATATTTTATTTATTTAATGTCAACTAAATACAGTTGACCAAAAATTAATGTAAAAAAAATGTAACTAAAATCAAGATAAAATGTAGTAAACATATTTAAATGTTTAAAAAAATGGACTTACATCCTCCAATCGCGGCGCCTCCTTGATGGTGTTTACCGTTGGCAGTCGGGTGCCGTGTCTGTGGAATATCCACATCTTCTTCGGCTCACAGTTGGGCACCTGATACTGCTTGTCAATGTTGGTGCCCTTGACGATCTGATAGGCGGTCTTCGAGCTGAAGTGACGTGTCTGCAATCGCTCCGCGTCCTTGCCGAAACAGTAATCAAGATCATCATCTCCGGCAACTCGTTGCCAGCCCAGCAACGTGGCCAGCAGCGTCGACAGCAGCAACAGACGCATGACTGCAAGAGAGAGAGAGAGAAGAGAGAGAAAGAAAGTGAGAAAGGACATGAAATTTAAGTGGCCCAGCCTTTAGTCGATATCCTTGAACTGTCGTCCAGTGTCATATGTATGTAAAGGGGCAGCTGGAGCAGGGGTAAGCAAGGGGGCAGGGGCGTCAATAGGTGTGGCATTTAAATTGCTCTGCCAGCGTCTGCCAAGGAGTTGACTCAAGACAATAATAAAGGAAGGGCCAAGTCCCTTGACTCTGTGCGGCGATTCTAACGAAATTTCCGCACCAGGCAAATGCCAAAACACACGCACACACACATATAAACACACACACATATAAACTGCCTTAGAAATTAGGCTAATGATTTGGCGACTGACAAATGACTGCAGTTTTATACCAGCTTTACCTGCTGTCCTTAGTCATCATAAACGCCAGCTCGAATTGGGTCAACATAGTCAAGATTCGATCATAAAAACCGATGTAATGGTTCAATTTTGTAGCCCGCATCCTAATAAAGGCAGCCAGCGGTAAGTGCCACAAACATGTGGCAACATGCATATTTAAAAAAAATGTATCTATCTTTTATTTTTCTAACATATCTTCCCAGTTCTTGCTTTGTTTTTCCAAGTTTTATGTGTGTTTGTTATCATTTAGACGACGTTTTATTTGGCTTCTTCTGAAGGTCCACCAAACTCATCAAATAAACAGTCGAATTTGTTCAAAAAAATATACAGAAAACTGATGCGGAGAAAATGCATTTTGGAACCACAATGCAAAAATAAATAAATTGTTGCCCAAATCCAAATAAACAAATTGAAATTGAACACAGAATCGACAAAACAATAAATAGTAGACAACAAATAGCATTTAAAACTGTTGCTAACAAAAATAGCACAAAAATGGGTTTATGTGATACGTAAATACCCTAGAAAACTGCTTTAATTAGAAGAAAAAAAAAACATTTTAAGCTCCAAACTCTCTATAAAATGATATGTATATTATATATTCAAGTAATCAACTTAGTTCCGTGATATATCTCTGTTATAGTAAAAAAGTAGCAACGTTGCCAAATTTCAGCAACATTGCTTTAAGAAAAGCTGAGTTCACATAGCACAAATGACCTAATTGATGATATAATGGGCTTTTCTTATTGTTTCATTATGTTTTACTTGAAGGATCAGTTTAGTTTCAAGTTAATACCTTATCTTATGAAAAAAGCAGCAACGTTGCCAAATTTCAGCAACATTGCTCTAAGAAGAGCTGAGTTCACATAGCACAAATGAGCTAATTGATGATATAATGGGCTTTTCTTATTGTTTCATTATAACTTGTAGAAGGAATTTCAACTTATATCGTGACTTGTGCTAGAAGCAGCAGTTGTATCAAATTTCAGCAATTATTCAGCGTTGAGATCACATAGTAAAATCAGCGTATTGATGATATAATGGGTCTAGCCCATGTTTTCATTATGTTATACTCGAAGGATCAGTTTAGTTTCATGTTTATATCTAGCTAAAGCAAAAAGCAGCAACTGTACCAAATTTCATCAAAATTACTCTAAGGAGAGCTGAGTTCACATAGTACAAATGAACAAATTTATGATATAATGGGTCTAGCCCAGTTATTCATTATTTTATGCTTGAATGATCAGTTTAATTTCAAGATAAGATCCTAAATTAAGATTAAAAGCAGCAGTTGCACCAAATTTTATCAGAACTACTCTAAGCAGAACTGAGTTCACATAGTTTATTATAATGAGTTCCTTTAGAAATTCATCAGATTGTTTTATTTTGCCTATGGCAATGAGCTTAGTTCCTGTCATTTTTCAGATATGAGCTGTTACTTTAAGAAAACATCAAGTTGTTACATACTGCCTATGGCAAACAAACTACCCTGTGTTAGCAAACACTTGCAGGGTATGCAAATAGTCCGTGCTGAAGGCACATCTGCTGCGGCAGCTTTACATCTCCTGTCAGCGTATTGTTGTTTACAACTTTGCATCATCTTTAAAAAGCAACGTTTAGTGCAATTGTGCAACTTGTTGCGCCAGTGACGTCAGCATGAGGCATATTGGGAGAGGAACAGAGAGGGGGAGAGAAAAAGGGACAGGGAGACGCCCTAAGTGCTGCTGGCAGCCGCAATTAGCTTAAGCAATTTTCTATTTTCAATTACGCACAGATCGCACAATCAACAATCAACAATCAACAGGCAGCTGTTTAATCGAACCCCCTACCCACCCCCTCTTCACACATACCCCCCTCCACCCCTTAGGGGTTTGAAATACATATATCTCAAGGCCAGCTGCTGATCTTGCGATCTTGCAATCTTTCCTCTAGCCGACTTTTGTCGATCTTCTTTGTATCGAGAAGTGAGTTCCAAGAGCGTCGCATCCATTAGATACACAATATTCACATTCACAAGTGGGCGGGGCTGTTGCTTCTGTAATTGCACAATGTAAATTCGCACGCTATTACCCCCAACCCCCTACCCCCAACCCTGTGAACTTTAACCCCCCTATACCCCCCTTAAATCGTTCAGTCGTGCAATTGAATGCGTCGCCTTTGTTTTCTCAATGTGAAATTAAAATTCCAATTTGACTGTTTGTTGCCCGTTTGCTTAGCTCACTTTATTAAACCTCCCCCCGTACCCCTACCCCAACCCCTACCCCTATCATTCCCCCACCCTCACCCGCATCTATTAGACTGTATTTTATTTTTAGTTGTACAAAATTTTATATTTATTTCATTTGATTTATGATTTTATTTATGTCTTCATTCTTATTCGCCTTACGTACGTGACATTCGCTAATTTCTCGACTAGTTTTTCTCGGTTTCTCAGTTTTCAGTAATGTGAAAATTTGTGCCCTCGCGCTGAATTTCCGCGCGTGTTTTCTCAAGCGGAAAGTAAATCAAATACAGATTTTCAAAAAATGCCGCACCAAATTTGCGCACTTCATAAAGAGGTTTGGGTTTAGAAATAAAAACTGCCCAGTGTCCAAAAAACCAAAAAAAAAATTAAAAGTAGGGTGTGCTTGACTAGGCGATACCCTGCACGAAAATCTGAAAATATTTTGAATGCTTACGTAGAAATTTAAATTGAATTTATAGCAAATTTGATGTGTATTTGATATAGACTCAAAAAAGAGATATAGATTAAGAAGATTGTTAAAGAAAAAGTTAGTTATAGTAACAAAAGAACAAATTTTCCTTAATGCCCTTCCTTCCCAAGTTCATTATACCCTTCTATCTGTTAGATTTACTGGTCATCAAAAGTCATATACAATCATAATTTAATTGATTTGTTCTGAATACACGCAGATTGACCCCAAAAAACAGACTCCGCTCCAAATAGATCATTGAACTGTGCTCTGAAATTTTGCAGCGTTACGCAATGTTGCAGATGCTTCAAGTATTTTTTTTTTGCAGCTGTCCAAAAGGTGAATGACAAACACGCAACAGGCTGGCACGCGTTTCGCGCGCGTTTTACTGGCGCTTTTAAACGTCAAATTTCAAGCAATGCCTAGAGAGTCGGCAAGAGATTAGAGAAACCATTAACTATATAACTACGACTATTAAAAGCTTCGAAAGGTGTGCGGTAAACAGCGATAAATGATAAGCTGGCAGCTGGCAGGCGTTTCTAACGCGTTTTGCTGGCGATTTTAAACGTCAGATCAAAAATTGAAGATATTAGAAGTAATTATCAACATTATCAGAGTAAATAGTCTTATATTAATTGAAGTTTCAGCAAATAATGTAAACTATTTATTAATTTAATTACAAGCTATAAAATCAGACATGAACAGACGTTTCAGGTGCACTTCGGACGCGTTTCGCTGGCGTTTTTAAACGCCCGTTCCGAGTAAAAGCTGCTCAATTGACGAGGGACTGTCAAAAATCTCAGCTAAGTCTTTAGAAACTACTTATAAATGTTGTGTGATATTGAACATTACTTTGCACTTGAGTGCAATGCATATTAATTAGCGGAAATATGCAAAGAAAAGTATAGAGGGAAAGAGAGGAAGTGGAAAATACGGGGAAATACGGGGACTAACAACTGACATTGCCCAGTGGGCAATTAGCATAGTAATGATGCTCCAAGAGCAATTCACAAACATGGAAACACACACACACACACACAATAAAGACGCGGCCGGAACAGTCTCTTAGTTTTTTTCGGGGCGATGTCTCAGTCTAGACGTAGAGAGAGTTGAGAATTCGAATGTGTCTAGTTAATATGCAAGACGGGGGACGAGGCATCATAACCCTTTGGGAATCGATGGAGAACTTTGCCTTGCGCATTTTAAATTAAAGACAACGTCAGACATTTCCCAAATGATCAGTATGATCTTCGGTCCGGGCATTAGACATTTAATTTATCACTTGTTTGAGTATTTACAGCAAGAAGAAGAAGACGAAATTCTCCCCCCTTGTACCGCATTTCCTTCCAGACGCGTTCTCTCTATTTAAAATTATGTGCATAGCTTTGACCTTAAGGGAATATACATAAAAGATAGCCGAAAGAGTGTGAGAAAGGGAGGGAGGTAGTAAGTGGAGAGAGAGAGAAACACTGAATATTTCTCAACACATATTTTGAGTGCTGTTTGGAATTTTGTAAGAGTTCTTTCAGACACATTGGAATTCGTGTTGATATTATGACTAGAACTTGAAATACTTTTTGGCAAACAAATCCGCCTGCGTGTGGAAAATAATACTTAAAAATAATCAAAGACAAGAAAAGAAAAAAACTAATAGAAAAACTACTTTTGACCGGGCTGGCTTTTAGATTGGGCCTGGTCTTTGCCATGATATTTGAGTATTAAGTAATTCACATTAAATGTGGAAAGCACTGTCGAATTGTTTGGCATCAAACGCTATTTTTGGCATTATTCGAAAATAAGATCTAAAAGAAAGCTATATCATGGTCAGGAGGGGGGGGAGTATTGTCTTTTGGTTAAGGTTAAGTGCAGCAACTGCTAACCGATTCTATTGCCAAAAATCATTTTGGCAGCGTGGCCAAAAAATACTCAAATCATAATCATCAAGATCCGGCGAATTTTTGACAAATTTTGCAATTTATTTAATTTTGCTGAGCTGTGTGGAAATATTAAATATTTAATAGTAAATATTGAATACTAAATATATGTGTTGAATGACGACAAATGGGAAAACTATGGAGGCTGTCCACAAATATTTCAAGGGAGCGGAAATTTATGATGCTCAGCTGCAAGACGATCTTTAAAAGTACTATAGCTTCTTAGTTTTGAGGGTATCGAAAACAATTGTTAACTTAAGTCAAGCTTAGTTATAAGAGAGCTTACATACCAAATTTCAGCACTCTAACCTTAGTAGTTTCTGAGTTCACACAGGTAGGCAACAGTAAAGATGCTATGCAAGCAATTTGGTAAGATATGTAAACACTGTAAAGGTGTGAAGTTGTCGGTTGCTGCCTATTACAAACAATTGAACAATATTTACCATCTTAGACCAAAGTTCACTAAGTACAGGGTATAATAAAAAAAAGAGATAATTTTAACATTCGTTGAAAAAAAACAAAGCGAATATGGAGCACAAGAAAACACGCTTATGGAAACTAATCTTGAATACAAAGTTAATATATACCACTTCTTTACCATCTTAACTAAATACAGGGTATTATAAGAAAACTATCAAGAATACAGCCAAATTCAAAGTTATTATACCATCTCAACTGAGTACAGGGTATAACTACAAATTACAGAGTGGAAATTGAAACAAACGTTGAAGAAATCCAAAGTCAATACACGGGCCTATAACCGGTTTTTCCAGCACCTACACAAGTTGTTTTTCATTTCAAACAAATTTTCAGTTGCCGTCGAAGTTGGCCCAAAAGCGGGTCGAGATCAGGTAGACGCAGTAGACCGACAAACGAAGCGTCAACAAGAAGTACGAGAAATGTGTGTGCGACATTCTTCAAGTTACACATTTGGTTGACTTTTGGATTAGCATGACATTATTTAATGAGCCACAAAATGGAGCGTGTTTAATTAGTTAAGCTACCCAACTAAATCTAAATCTGCTTTGGTGCGAGTCGCGTGCCACAAACCCAGAGGCGAGTCATAAATCTGAGAACAGTTTAGCGGGTTTGAGTTGAGAATACTGAAATGAAAGTCTTGTTGTTAATGAGACCTCCTAAACTTATCTAGTTGTTTTTTAATTGTAAGTAAAAGATTTGATGATTGCAAGTGAGTTTTTAGTGAATTTGTTAATTCATTTGAGAGCCAGCTAATTTGGCGCGTTTTAAAACGCGTGCAAAACGCAATCAGTCATTTGCATGATTACTTCAATTACCTCAGGTGAAAAGGGCTTGCAGTTGGGGGGCGGGGCAGCATTTTTAAGACCAGCTGTCAGTTGGCAAATTGTACAAAAATGTTACGTCAACACAAGTCTTAACAATTTAGACCAATTGTCAGAGCAGTGAACTCTGAAATAAAGAAGCGATTTTTTTTGGAGTTTTTTGTTTTTGACTCAAAACTTTCCAAGCCGGAATCGGTTCACACGCTGCGTGGCTAAAACAAAGCACAGAAGATAGATGAAAGAGGAGAAACAACTAAAATAAAACGATTCCCAACTGATTAATGTGGCCTCCCATCAAATTTCAGCGATTTTCATTCATATGCAAAACCGTTGGAAAAGTCGCAACTTAATTTTTGTTGAGCTCATCACAAAAGTTGTTTTGGTCGTTGTTGTTGTTGCTGTTGTTGGTCAAATCAAATGTCATGTCAATACGATTCTAAGGTGTATCACGTTTATTATATAATAATTTTTACACGATTATTAACATAAGTCAAATAAAGAGCGCAAACTGGTTTTTTTTTCTCATTTTCTGTTTTTGGCTGACGGCAAAATTGTATTATAAAAACTCGTAAACAAATGTCGTTTCAGGCTTTGTGAATTAATTACAATTACAAAACAATAGATAGAAACAAACATATATAGTATGTATAAATTAATGTGTAATTCAATTAATTTTGTTTGCACTTGGCAGCTGATTGGAATATTTAACGGCAAATTAACTTAAAATAAAAAACTACGACACAATAAATATTTATATGATTATCGTTAAGTATATAAGCCCACACAGACCTATTGAATATTTGAAATGCACTTGAAAAAGCGTCGTTTGTTTAATGGATTTCTTAACCGTTTCGCGCAAAGCTTAAACGGTAAACAGTTGACGATGAAACGGTTAAACAAAACAATGCACAGCGCACTCTTTTTTCAGACTGAACCGCACGCGAACGCATCTGCCGTGAAACTGACGTGACGAACGAGTGGCGCAAGCGTTTATAGCCTGACGTGCTGAGAGAGGGTGAGAGTAAACGAGTGCGCTCTCTCGAAGAAACACTTGTGTGCGAGAGTCTGACGCGGGCAGCGACGCGACGTCAGCTGCAGGAGCAATCGCCGTCGCAGTCGCAGTCGACGCTTAACTGTTGTCTTGATCCTAAATGCAAAGTTTAATGATTATTATATTAAATCTATATTAATTAAGTATAATTTTAGTGCTGATAAGGTGAACAATGTCATATGAGAGAGCGACAGAGAGAGACAGACATCAGTCTAGCCTTACGAATGCTATTAATCACAGAGATTGTCAATATTATTATGTATGTTTTGTGTTTTTAAAGGCACTTCAGTAATAATTATCACAGATTATTTTCTGCGTAATGGTTTGTTGATTGGGACACTTTGGTACTTGACATTATCAGGAATTATAAATTTTAAGTTTTCTTATGGCGTTGACACTTGACAAAGTGTTGGCGTCATAAAGGTTTCTATCTCTATCTATATATATAAATATGTTTTTTTGGTTTAGGCAAAGGCGTCATTGGGTAGTTCCTTATCCGACTCCATGCGTAGGAACTGTTCCAGTGCGAGCTTAAAATTCCAGTTGGCCTCCTCTTGCACAATCCGTGTGCACCATCTGGGACGCAGGCCAGTTATCTCCTGGAACAGCAGCAGCTTATGCTCCTTGACATCCACAGAGTCCTCCCCCTCATCCTCAGTCTCTTTGGCATTCGTTTCATTTAACAACTCGCAAAACTTGAAGGCATCTCTCTCCTGTTTCCTTGTGGGATTCATAATGTTCAAGCGTTCGTTGATGATCTTCAGGCGTCGCTCTCTTTTGCCAACGCCCTGTAAAAGTAGAGGAGTTTAAAGTGGAGTTAAAGATTCGGTACTTCATACGAGTTCCGAAACTTTTTTAAGAAATATAAAACTAGAAGAAATAAAAAAACAGCAAGAATAAAATTTTAGGAATCCAAAATTGGGAAGAAAAAATTAGGAATCATATATTAGGAATTTCAACTAAGAAAAATATTCAGAGCACAAAAATTAGGGAAAAAAAATTGGGAAAAGTATCTTTGGTTTTCCTGTCACTGGAGATAGGCCAAAAAAAAAAAACAATCAAAATATGAAAGGGTCGACAACCGTCTTAAATCGCTTCTCAATACATACGACCAACACAAAGATGAAACAATTTTTGATTTTTTAAATAAGGTGGCACATAATATAAACATGTAGATTTTGAAATAAATGATTCGAATAAATATCACATGTGCTGGCAATCGAACTCCTGATTTTGAAATAAATGGTTCGACAAATGTTGTATTTTTACTAATAAATAGGAAAAAGCCGAAATCAAAAATATTTTAGTAAAATTCTTTTTTTGTTTTCCCAATTTTTGTTTTCCCAATTTTTGTCTTCCCAATTATTGCTTTCCCAATTGTTTTCTTCCTCATTTTGGATTCCTAATAACTGTATTCGTAATTTCGGATTCGTAATTTTGGATTCCTAATTATTCGATTCCTAATTTTGGATTCCTAATTTTTCTTTCCGAATTTTCGTAATATTTTTCGACATTCGTATATAGAATCAAAGATTCACTTATTTACCAATCCTTCCGCATCCACTTTGAGCACAAATTGTCGACTGAAAGCCAGGAAAAGATCAGGCTCATCACGCATCATTCCTGTCACTTGAATGATGGCCAACTTGGAGTCGTAGTGCATCACATCCGTCTGCAGCGAGACATAATCATGGGTAACCACGGGCAGCTGCATGAGCACATCCATAATATCGTTGGCACCCACATTTACACGGCAGGTGTCCAGCGAGTTCTTCTTCAGATTTCTGCTGTGATAATTATACTTATTGATACGCTTGAAGAGCTCGCTCGAGGGCCGACTACAACGGCTCATATCATAGCTGGAAGTCAGCGTAAATAGGGACTGATCTGTATAATATCTCATCATATTGACACGCTGATCCAACTGCTCGAATTCACGTAGAAAGGGTTTAAGGAACAGCTCGCCTGTCAGCTCATAGGCAGCTGTATCGCATAGGAAATCCTTTTGGGGCGCCAATCCTGGCCTGCTGTTCAGATCAACATCATCCAGCTTGAGCAGAGTGGGAAATATCTCCTTTACCGCCTTGATATACTCGCTGGCCAGACTATACTTGCGACACACGGGATTTCCATGGAGACGCAACGATTTCAAGGGCACATCGCCAAGTGAACTTATCTCGGACAGTTCACTTATCCAATTGTGACCCAAATCTAGGGCCTGAAGGCTGCTCAACAAGCTCAATGTGCGCAAGTTATTGGCACTGACAATCTTATTATTACCAAGACGTAGATCTATGCAATTCCCCAAGAACTTGCGTGAGGACATTCTCAGAATGCTGCTGAGCACCTTGGGCGAACTCATCAGGACAATCATATTCTCCAGGCCTTCAGTCAGCTGGAATTGCTCCAAATTGAGCACTCGATTGATTGCATTGAAGCGCTTTTGGACTGCCTGCTCGATGCATTGCTTGGGGTCGATGTGACCCGGCTTAAAGGTGCTCACCCTCATGCGCAGGTAGTAGGGAATGGAGCGCTCGTAGTTGATCTCCTGCACATCGCCGTTGGTCACCAGCTGCGGTATTTTCAACTGCAGATTATGTGTCTGCACCAGATGCTCGAGCTGATCAAAGCAATTGCGCACCAGAAAACGATGCTCGCCTCCATCGAACTGCAAGTGGACAAGCATTGGATGAGAGGTGCATGGATTATGCTAGTTTTAAATATTAAAATTTAATCTACAGGATGGCCCACGAAAAAGTTTCTTTTTAAAATGGCTATTTAAAAAAAAACGGATGGATATTTTCCAGATTTTAGGTTTTCCTAATAACTTAACTCTGTGGATTTCAAACTATTTAAATTTTAGAACCCAAAAAGTTTTTTTTAATGGTTTAGTTTCTAAACCTGTTCAATTTTATTCTGGAGTTCCACAAGGAAGTCATCTCGGCCCCTTGTTATTTACGCTTTTTATAAATGATCTGCCTTCTGTTATAAATCACTCTCGGGTGCTCATGTACGCCGATGACGTTAAGCTTTGTATGTCGGCCACTGACAATCTTCTTGGTGTCAGGCTGCAAACTGATCCTGACAGTTTTCAGACATGGTGTAAAGTAAATTTCTTAAATCTTAATTGTAGTAAATGTAAAGTTATGTCTTTTAGTAGGCGAACTCCGTTTGAATTTAATTACGTTCTTAATTGTAAGGATAGCTGCCTTTAACGTCTGTGCAAAGGACTTGAGTTTAAAATCCTCACCTTGTAGTAGCAGGGATAGAATTCGCTGTGGCCTGGATGCAGCGAAATGGAGAAATAATCAAAGAGCAATTCCTTAGCAATCTCGCGCTCTGTATCAGGAATCTGTAGGTAAACTTTGAATAAAACTTTGACTACAATTTAAAACAAGACTCACCAGAAATGCATGCCAGTCCTGACTGTCCTTAAACTGCGCTAGCTCAGACTTATTTGTCCAGTCAATCCTCATGCCATCGCAGTCCACATCAATCTCATAGTTAAGCGGTGTATATGTCTTGTACAACTTGTCGAAAGGAACTCCATCCTGCGGAGCATAATTCAATTAATTATTAGATTAAATTGTAATTTGGTGTAAGCTTTCATTTCTATTTAAATTCTAATCCTAATCCTAATTCAAAATATTGTAATTATTGTAAAATAAATAAATAAATAATTACTTACCACAATTTGAAAGTTATTTTTCAAGGGCTCCAAGCAGTCGGGATATTGTGACTTCTTGGTTAGGGGATTATCAGCCAGCTTCAGTTGCTTGGCACGAAAACGCTCCAGATCCGTGCACAGACGCTTTGCGGAACTCAGCTGCAAAGTGGAAACAGTTAAGGATTAAGAGAACACTTTTACACTGCCTGAAACTCACTCGATTGCCACTGAGATCGAGCATATCATAGTCGACATCTCCAAAGAGTTTGAGCGGTGCCAGGTCGCTAATTTGATTCTGGGCCAAACTGAAACCTTTGAGAGCACGACGTCGATCGTCGTTGTTGTAGATGGTTTTGCACACCAACTGCAAGGTGGCCAAATTGGACAGACGCACAATGAAATGGTTGAAAGCAGGATTGGCACCAAAATTGCTCAAATTGAGCACACCTTGCACGCCATCAAAAGTCTCCAGATGGTCCATGAGACGACCTATTACCTGAAATCATTAAATTAATATATTTATTTATTTAATGTCAACTAAGAGGCAAGTTGACCAAAAGTACTTTTAAAAACTAAAATAAAAAAGTAACTTAATAGTAAAGTAGAAATAAAAATATGAAAAGTCCAAAAATCTGAGGGGGTTCAAAAAATTAATAAATGATCCAACATTTGTTGCATGAATTGGGAAAAACCTAATCAAATCATAAAGTAGTAGGAGTAGTAGTAATTAGTGGTAGTACAAGTATTAGAAATAGTAAGCTCAGGAATTTCCCGAAAGTAATAAATAATAACAAATAAAATTGTAAAATTAATTATAAGTAATTTTAAACAAATTGTAATGTCAATCTTAGGATAAAGCTAGCTATATTATGTTGTGACTAGTGCCATAATCATAAATTACTTAAAACGAGCATTAGAATGTTAAATAATTAAATAGCAAAATTCTCGCTTTTCCTTTTCAAGGAGGGGAGAGAGAGTTCTGCAGAGAAAACGTGTTAAAGGCTATTCTAATTTGTACATAAAACACGAAATGAATTGTGCAAAGCGTAATCAGTTGTGCATGTAGGTAAGGATAAAGGCTGGTAGTTCCTAGTAGTTCTACGGGGGACAGAAAAGGAAACTTCAATAGATGGCGACACTTAAACATATCATGTGTTCTACTAATCGCATCGGATCATACTATACGGCGATTTGAAGACGACAATCTGTGCTACAAGTGTCTCTTTGAAAGTGTTGTGATTGTACGTTTCAGTCTCAAGTTATAGCGTGTCAAAGATGGAGTCCACCAAGAACAATCAAATAGTTTATTTAATTAAAAAAAAAAAACTAGAAAAGACCCGGAAATAATTTTTGCACCTAATCTCATCATAAATCGCCCTCTAATTTTGGATTTTTTTTTTTTTTGGAGGTGTGCCGCATATTGTGGACCATTACCAAAATTTTAAGCTTTTGCATGGTTGTTTTAGGCATGTTGTCACTAATATGAAACGTTTTCCAACACTACATTTTCTTTCACATGTCAATTCTTGGCGTGTTTCCAACACTAAATTCATCATAAATCGTCCTTTTTTTTTTTTACCTGTGAAATGATCACAGCTGGCGAAATTTGACTACTCTTGTAGGCAGCTGCATTTAGCGCGATGGACAAATTGAGTTCGATGCCGGAGACAACCTCAATGCTCAGGCGGCGTTGGAAGAGCTTGTCCAGTGCCGGTTTACAGGCACGCGCCAGAAATGTGTCCGCATGTTGACCGCACTGCAAAGTCAGCAAAAATTAAGTTTAAATATGAAACCGAATAAATTTCAACACTAGAACTCACCTGATAGTTGACGGGAAAGAGCTCTTCACCCTCGACAGCTTTGAAGAGTGCATCCAGTATCAGTTGTTGCGGATTTTCACTGAAATTGAGAGCGCCCTCATGTTGCACACAAAACTCGATCCAATTTAAGCCGGGACTTCCATCGTACTGTTTGCACTTGAAGTACTTGCGTGAATCCCTGAAGTCGACCACAATCGGTCGCGAGCGATCGCCAAAATCGATGGTGCGTGCCTGTGCTGCAATAAATTCATTAATTATATGTTTATTTCCCAATTTTAATTACAATTCTCACAACGATGTCTGTTGGCGTGCATTTTTTAACTGCGTCTCGCCGATAAAGAACTGCAGTCACGGTTGCCACAAATGGCGTTTTTGCGCCAAAACTGGCTCTTTTTTTTCCTGTTGGCGCAATGGCACTTTATTTTTCAATTTGGCTCTTTTTTTCATCAGTTCAGAATCAGTTATTTTGTATAGTTTTAGCTTGAACTACATATTTATTTTTATTTAATAACATAATCCCTAGATTAAGATGAACATGTGAAATACTTTGGAATTATGTTTTATTGCTTTAATTAAATGCAAAAATAACATGAATTGCAAAAAAAAATTCTGGCTCTTTTTTAGTCAATTTGGCTCATTTTTTGTTTGTTTTTGGCTCAATCAGACATTTTCAAGTGGCAACCGTGACTGCAGTTGACACAGTTGCATCGAAAGTTATCACATCAAAATCGATTTTTAAAGTCAAAGTTTTGCAAACAGGCACAGAATTTTTTTATCGAACTGATAATTTCTAATTGGAGTTAATAAATACGAGCACCCCCAAGCAATCATTAAAATTATCACAAATATTTTGATCAAATTTACTATTTAAATGGTTTTATTTAATTAAACCTTAATTAAATAATCAAAAAAATTTTGAAATATTTTTATTAATTGCGCGCCGTTTACCAATTTGAGCTCCAAGCGATCGATAGATTGAGGCGGTCGGCCAACTAAAAAATACTGAAAAATGAACATATCGATTCCTTAAGAAAATACCAACACTTGTATTTAACCCAATATTTATTATTCTTAATGCCTAGAGGGAAGCAGAGTCTTGCTCTCTTCCTTTGGAGATATTTGTATTTATTTCTTGGATGTCTTCTTCTTGGCGCTGCTCTCCTTTTTGCCCTGGTAAAGTCCCGTGTAGTATCCCGACATGTACCAGGCGGTGAGCATGGCGACAAAGTCCTGATCCGGCTCGTTGTCCGAGATGCCACCGGATGGACTGAACATTGGCGGAACTAGAGGCATTGGCGGCATGGCCAATCCGCTAATGCGAGATCCAGACGCTGCTTGCTTGTGTCCCTTTGCGGCCACAGACTTCTTGCAGACCTTGGCACGTTGTGCCTGCTGCTGTTGTCCTGCGTCCTCCTCAACATCCCCCTGATTGGCGGATAATTCCACCTGTTCGCGACGCGCCTTGGCGCCCCACGATGGCAACAGATCGGATAACGGAATCTCTTGCTCGTTTTCATAGCCGACATAGCGCAGAACACAGGTGGCTGCCTTCTCATCAATTGACACTATAGTGCCCTCGTAATCCACACCGTCAGTGTATGTGGCGCGTGCAAAGGCGCCCACTTTGAATGGCGTTTCTATGTCCTCCTCCATGTCCGGTTTCTGATTATCGTCAGTCGCAATTTCCTCACGGCGGTTTGTCGAGTCCGCAATGCGATGGGCCAGCGTTTCACGGGTTAAGTTAACTGACTCATCGTATGCCTTGATTAGCAGGCTATCGTCCCAGTTATCCTGATTATCCACAGACATTTTATTTTTAGTTTGATTGGAGTTCGAGCTTGTGTGAATTGGTTTTTGAAATGCAAAAATTGCATATGATTTGGCGTCTGCTATCGATGCTAGCAAATAGATAGTATCGATACATTACTTGACTGCCAAAGAGTTGCCAATGTTAATAAAAAACATTCGCAGTGATTGGCAAAACAGAAGAGGAAGAACAAAAACGAAAATCATTCTCAATACGCTCGCTGCTTGTGTTTTGTTTCGAATTATAATTGTTGTGTAAAAAATGGCTACAGTGGAGGCACTATACAAGGAACTGACCGTCGAGTGGGCCAAGCGGCCACCAAATACGCCCAAATGCGGCCAGCTGGTGGATCAACTAAAAGTGGCCCTGGTCAAGTTATCATTTCTGCCCACAGACGGCGCTGCCGAGGCACAAAACTCGAAGAAACAATTGTTGCTGGCACGTTCCGTGCTGGAAATTGCCGTGGAGTACAGTGTGGTCAGCAAGGATCTGCAGGCCTTCGAACGGTACATGTCACAGCTGAAATGCTACTACTACGACTATGCGAAAATCATCGGCGAATCGGACAACAAGTACAAACTGCTGGGCCTCAATCTGCTGTATCTGCTGTCCGGGAATCGTGTCTCTGATTTTCACACTGAACTCGAGCTACTTTCGGTTGACATCATACAGCACAATCAGTACATTAAACCCATTCTGGCGCTGGAGCAATATATCATGGAGGGACGCTACAACAAGATCTTCCAGGCCAACTCTTCAATGCCCGCCGAGGTCTATAATTATTTTATGGATCTGCTGGTGGAAACTGTGCGCGATGAAATCGGCGCTTGCATTGAAATGTCCTACGAAACGATTTCGGCTAAAGAAGCCGCCAAACGTTTGAATTTGCGTGTGCCCGATGAGATCAAGGCGTTTGGCGAGAAAAGGCAATGGAAACTGGAAGGCAATGGAAATTACAGTTTCACAGATAGAAGCATTAAGCCCAAGGAGCTGCTGCCATCTGAGGAGCTGGCCGAGCAGGTGCTCAGCTATGCGCGTGATCTGGAAATGATAGTTTAAGCGCTAATCATTGTAATTCTAATAAATAATAAAGTAAATCAACATTAATCAAATGAATTGTCAAAATTATGGGTGTTTGTATTCAGCGTTGCCAGATTTGCTATAATTTTGTAATATTTTGGCTAAAAATATTCAAGCGTTGCCGGACATGCAATACTCATTACGATACATCGCTTGTAGGAATGTGTTTAAGAAACCGATAGTTTGACATCGCTCTACTGGTGTTGTCGTTAATATTTCGATATGAAAAAAATAGAATTTATCTTGATATTTTTGACAACAAAATATCGATGATATAAATATCCGGGCGCGAGCCTAAATCAGCCGTTTTTCCGCCCCAAATTAGTCATGTTAACTCTAATGTTTACTATTTTGTTGCAAAATTTGCACTTGGAGGTAGTGTCGTTTATTATGTCCGAATAAATTTTGGCCTCTTTTACGAAAGTATAGAAGAAAAGTGGCGGAAAAAGCTAGAAAAGTTGTGTTAAATAGCGCAATATAATATCGATATTTATAACAATTTATCATCGCCAAAAATATCTATCGATATATCAATAACCCTACATCGCTCACATCGCTAATTTGTAGGAACGAAACGGGTGGAAAAAATCGCTCGGCTGCGATAAATAATAATTTTATTACGAGGGCAAACGCAAATTAAATAAAAATCCAAGCAATGGCCTGCAACGCAAGCAAGACGCCTCTGTTGCGCGCTATCTCCGTAAGTTGAACGCTTTAACGTGACACAACTTAACCAACAAATCGCAGGGCAATGCAAAATTGTCCAATTGGACGAATCGTGTTACGTAAAAAGTAAAGTTGCAAATTTATTGTTTTTGATTGATAGAAACGGGGATATGCCGTCTGCCCACGACTCGTTGGCGATACCTCGCCTATCAGCGTCAACGTTCTGGACAATAAGTTGGTGGTGGCCACAGCTGAGGCTTCCGTGCCCGTCTCGCGTGTCTCGATTGTGCTCCGGTGAGTTGTTGTTGTTGTTATCGATAACTCTGATAACTTATTGAATCTGATGTCTTTCCAGTGCTGGTGCCCGTAACGAGGCCTACGATACGCAGGGTGCTTCGCATCTGCTGCGTCTGGCGGGCAGTTTGAGCACGCAGCGATCCTCAGCATTTGCCATTGCTCGGAACATTCAGCAGGTGGGCGGCACCTTGACCGCTTGGGGAGATCGCGAATTTGTCGGCTACACGGTGGAGACCACGTCGGAGAATGTGGAGACGGGTCTCTGCTATCTGCAGGATCTGTTGCAGCCCGTCTTCAAGCCCTGGGAGCTGAAGGACAACAGCAAGACGCTGCACAATCAACTGGATGCGGTTACCACAGAGGTGCGTTCTACTAAACCAGTCAATCCCTTCAAGAAATCAATTCTCTCTTTGAATCTTACAGCAACGTGCCATTGAGCTGGTCCACAAGGCTGCCTTCCGTCGCGGCCTGGGCAACTCCATCTACATACCTCGTTTCCAGCTGGGCAAGATCTCCAGCGAGAGTTTGTTGCACTATGTGGCCAATAACTTCAATGCCGGCACAGCTGCCGTCGTCGGCGTTGGCATTGACAACAACGCCTTGTCCGGATTTGCCCAGAATCTGCACTTCCCCAACGCCGGGGGCAGTGGCAAGAGCGATGCCGCCCATTATTATGGCGGAGATGCGCGCAAGGACACGGCCGGACACCGTGCCGTCGTGGCTGTGGCCGGCGAGGGTGCTGCCGCTTCCAACCAAAAGGAGGCTTTGGCCTTTGCCATTCTTAAGCAGGCTGTCTCTGGCCAGCCCACCAAATATGGCAAGCAATCTGGTGTCTTTGGCGAGGCAGCCGCCTGTGCCGGCGATGCGCCCGTTTCGGTCAAGAGCCTGAATGCCAGCTACTCGGATGCGGGTCTCTTTGGCTTTGTCGCCGCCGCCGATGGCAAGGACATTGGCAAGGCCGTTGACTTCCTGGTGCGTGCCCTGAAATCGGGCACCATTGCCGAAAAGGATGTGAACCGCGGCAAGGCGCTGCTCAAGGCACGCATCATTGCCAACTACGCCTCCGACAGCGGCCTGATCAAGGAGATCGGTCGCCAGGCTGCCCTCAACCGCAACGTATTGGAAGCCGACGCTCTGGTGTCCGCCATCGATGGCATTTCCGTTCAGCAGGTGCAGGCAGCGGCCAAGAAGGTGGCCGGCTCCAAGCTGTCCGTCGGCGCCATCGGACACTTGGCACATGTCCCATATGCTTCTGAATTGGCTTAAGTAGATAATCGAGTAACCTGTAAATGTAATTTAATCCATGCTGGAGACGTCTAACGAAATAAACCTGTTGGAATTAACGATATCTTTGCGGTTTCATCAGTTTTCAGCGTTGAAAAGCGCCTTAAAATGGCAATGGAGGACGAAATGCAGTGGAAACTGCTTCGAAATGATCTATAATTTTAGAATTGGTAAAAGGTTAGAATAAAAAGATTTAAAACATGCAATGGAGGACGAATTGGAGCGAGTCATTAATAGGTTAGAATAAAGATGTGTTCAGTGCTGAAAAACTCTTAAAGAAGACATTTAAAGTGACAATGGAGGACGATTCGAGGGAGAAACTGTCCCGAAGAGATCTTTATTGAGGGAATTAGTAAAAGGATAGAATAGAGATGTGTTCAGTGCTGAAAAACGCTTAAACAAGGCATTTTAAATGACAATGGAGGACGAAATTAAGTTTAAATTGCTGTAAAATAATTTTACTTTAACAATTTATAGAAGGCAAGAGTTGATTTAATAAATACATACAATTTTGAAGGTTATCAGTGTTGAGAACGGCATTTAAAGTGACAATGGAGGACGCTAAAACAGATAACTGGGAATGACTTTCAAATCATTAATTGGCGGGCGTGTCAAACATTTATTCCACAGTTAGGCGTAATAAAAACTTGTTAATAAGATGATTATTATTAGAAATAGATGGGGTCAATAATCGACTGTATATATATTACAATATTATTTGGAATCATTCAGTTCACATTCAAAACTGCAGACACGAGTACATTATATGGGGAAAATGTACAAAGTTTTCATTTAGACAAATATAACACAGGATATATATAAATATATGTATGGTGTATGACTGACAACAGATTCCCTTAATCCGCTAGAGCAATATGGTCACCAGGATGGCGATAAAGAGTCCAATGATGACCAGCCAATAGCCCCAGGTGCTGTCGGTTCGATTGATTTGCCCGATGCTCTGCGTCTCCCGCTGCAAGCCGTTGTCCACCCGATCCATGGTATTGGACAGATTGTCCAGTATATTGTTCTGGGTCTCCACCTCGTTGCCCACCACGATGGCCATGTCACGCTGGCGGGATATGGTCGCTGATAAAGCCTCAAGGCCACGATTCTGTTCCTCCAAAATATCCGCCTGCACTCGCTTTAGGGACTCCACATCTCTAGGTTGTTGTTGTTGTTGATTTGTCGCTGCTCCACCCGCATTTTGCCAAACTGAGCTGCTAGATGGCGCCACCTGATTGGCTCGTGTGCTGTTGCTGAATTTCAACTCAAACTCACGCAGCTGCGATGTTAATTTATCGAAACTGATGCGTCTCTGTTGCAGCTCCTGCTCCGGACTCGTTTCCCACAAGACGGCGTTGTTTAGCGTGACCTTGAGACGGGTCACATCCTTGCGCAGCTGTTCCAGGCCCGTCTGTATGCTGCTCGTCAGCTTCACATATTCCCTGGAGCTGGGACTCGGATTCGCCTCCAGCTGTTGTCGCTGATTCAGTTGGACGAGCAACTGATGCCTCAGACGCTCGCAGCCCTCGTATTCGATATCCCATGAGTCATGATCCACCAGCGACATTTTCGTTGCGAATCTTTATCGTTAGAACATTTCTTCAGCGCTTCTGGGAAAAATGCGTCGTTTTTTTCTTTATTGTTGCATGCACAGCTGTTCCATTAACAGCAGCACGGTGCAGGGCTGCACAAGCAAATACTGTACAACAGCATTCAGCTGGTCACAAACTGCAAGCATATAAGGGGTATTCCTGAAATAGATATGGAATTGATTTCGTGAGATTAGAAGTTCGCGAATAACTGTTTACTGCGGCTCCATAAATAATGTGCTTTGAAAAATACTTTTCACTCTTTCTTTCGGCATGTTGTGCGTTTGCGCCTATTTTCTCTTTCCACTCTCAATCAGCTATTCGTTCTGGATTCTGGCATACCCGTATTGCATTTCGCTGCCACTCTTTCAATGTTATAATTTAACATGCTTACCATTACAGCGCTCTTTTTGCGTTAACAGCCAGTGCCGGCGCCATCTGCTTAAACCAAACATTGTCCAACACTCTCAGTCAGTCATTAAGCAACCCAACACTGCAACCAAATCATTATTTACGTTATAAATAATTGCGTGCTGCGCCGAGTTGGATACGTTCTCGGTTCTTAGAAAGAATTTGAATTGAATAACACCGTTACACGTTTTTGAAATTTACACAGTGGTCTGTTAAGTGATTTAGTCTGTTTGTGAGCCGTTAAATAATAGCACGATATTGTTACGTCACATGAAAATTTTGGTGCGGAAAAGTGTGTGTTGATATGTTGATTTCACACAGTGCAGCATAAAAGTCGCTACCTTATATTTTTATAGACGACGCGCACTGCATGTGCAGTGAATGCATACGCACACATACACATACAAAAATACGCACACTACGTACGCATATGTGTGAGAATACATAAGAGAGGACATAATAAAGTAGTCGGTGCGTAAAAATTCATGTGTAACTGTCAACGTTATTTTCGGGCGGCCTCTCATATTCACTTGTAATTGTGATTCGTAGGAAGTAAGATCTCTAGTAGTGTAAAAATAAAAATAAAATAGTGTATTTAATCTTAAAAATCGGAACGCAACATAAGACAACATCATTAAACAAACAACAACAGCAAGACACCCGCAACCGCAACCAAATGAATTGACAACATTAACCGTTAACCGTTTAACCGTCGCGCATTTGTCATCAATCATCAACGTTAACCGTTCAACGTATTGAGTAATAATAATAAGCAAATAACGTAACCGCAACCACGTTACCCGTTACGTACTAAAGAAGGCGCCCTCCCTCTCCAATTGCTCCGTACTTATGTGTGTTTGTGCGAATGCAACAGCAACAAGAATTTCATCAAAGCTTCAAGCAAATGCAACGATTTGGACGATAACGGTGAGTGTGTCAGTTACTTTTAATTTTTTTGGGAATTGCTTTTGGTATGGGGGAGGGGAAAGAAAGAGCAGTGTAGCAAAAAAAATTCTATGCATGCAACTCGTTTTTCCAGAGTTTTGAAGAACACGCAGCACACACACACGAGACATGTGTGTGTGTGTGCATCCAGCGGAAAACGTGTATTTGTAAGAAAAACCAGAAAATCGAAACCGGGAATTGGGTCAGTATGCCAAACGCGCTAGAAAAGGCAGCGACAGCGGCAGAGAGAGGAAAGAGAGGGGGAAAGGTGTGTGTTGCCTGTTTTAGCTCTAACTTTAATGCTGGCTAAAACGAGTTGTTCACCGATTTGTTCTTTTATTCCATTTAGTCAACACTTGACGCTAGAACAAGCAGACAAGCCAACAGACCAACCGACCGTTGTCTGTCCGTCCGTTCGTTCGTTCGTCTGTCTGTCCGACCGGTGGCTGCCCCGAAACAGCATCCAAATCCGACTACAAGCATGCATACATTTGCTTGTGTGTGTTTGTATGTCTCTGTGTCTGTGTGTGCGGCTGTCTGATTGTCACTCGCGCGTGGTTTTTCTTTTGCTTAGCATTTCGTTGCGCTCGCTCTCCCTTCGCTGCGCTCACTCTCTTGTTCGCTCAGTATTTTTTTTTTCGGCCACTCGCCTCAGTTGATCTTGCACTCTGCCGCTGACGTTGTCGTCGACGTCGACGTCGAGTGCGACAACGCATTTACCTTGAGCGCGCCTGCACTTGTCACGTCGCTCTCTCTCTCTCTCTCTCTCTATCTCTCTGTCTGTCGTTAGGTTTTCTTATTGGATTTATAGTCAAACTTCTGAAATGAAGTCAACACCTTTCGAAACACTTAACTTGGCCAGTTAAGCGCTGTTGCGTCCGCTTTTCATGTTTGCTAATAAAATTATTACAATTTATCCGACTGCTGCTAATGCGTTTTAAGGTCGAAATCCGCTCTCTTAGCCGCTCTGCTGACCCATTAAAACGTCTTTCACATGATATGCGTCGCTTACATTTCGCGGTCCATTTAACAGTATTCACTGTGGTGGGAGAGAGAGAGAGGGGTGGTGGGAGGGTCTTACTGTTGATTTCATGATTTATTCTCAAGTTATTTATTAAACAACCTAAGCTAAATCTAACAAGTCAACGACTTAATCGACTAGCAAATACTCTACATTAGATTTGGTTGTTTCTAAGATCGCCATTTATTCGTGTACTAAATGTTATTTATAGACTCTCGTCGCCGTCTCCCTCCCACTGCCATTGCACAACTTTATAATGCCCTTTTCAGCCATATAAGTATACTGTAAGTGTGGGATAGAGAGAGGTATAATAACACGCAAGGCAAAATTTGCTCTATTTAAGTTTGCGGGCTTCAACTAGGAACTGCTTCCTGTCGCCCACGCACATAGCAAAGCTCTCGCTCTCACTCTCACTGTGCTCTCAGTTGTGCGTTCTCTTAAAACAAAAGAGAGCGAAAGCTGTTGGCGCTGCTTTTTGAGGGATGCAGGTTCGTTAATGTTTTTTGCACTTAAGAGCAAAAAGTGGCTCTGATTTTTTCTGATTACACTGTTGTTGTTGTGCAGGGAGAGTGAATGAGAGTGGGAGTGAGAGTGTAGTGGGAGTGGGAGGATATGCGGCACACATTTGCATGTCGCTCTCCCGCTCTGGCCAAGCATGCGGGATACGAGCGAGATGTTAACCTATATAATTTTTTGTTGCTAATACGATGTATGGGCACCCCCCACCCCCACAATGAGTATGACAACGGCGACTTCGACGTCGACGTCGCTGCTGGCTGCTGTTTGTGCTGGCAGTTGAAGGTTCTTTTTTTTTTTTTTTATTATAATTTAAAACATTTTTTTAGGCGACGACGTGCCCGATGAGCGTCGACAGAGGAAGCTTTTGTTGCTGCCGCTGTCGCTGCTGTCGTTGCTGCTTTTGAATTTAATGTTAAGTATACGCATCAGTGAACTCAATTTAATTATCATGATTGTTTTTCTCGCTGTCTTCTCTCTCGCTCAATGCTAGAAAAATTCAAATTCAACATTTTCCAACTTCACACACACACACGCGCGTCCGGCGGTTTTCGTCGTCGCTCCCAGCCAGATTTCCATCATCGTCGTCCGTTTGTGGCGCTTATGTAATCGAGAGCTTTACAAAAAATGAAATGAACAAAAAAAAAAACTACGTGAAGTTGATAAAAGCGCTGGCCATAATTACGTGAATACGTTTGTGTGTGTGTGCACGCCCTTCGCCCATTTTTTATCAGCTCGTTATTTATGCGCCTACGCCATGACAGATAGAACGACAACAACAACAACAGCAACAACAACAATGAGCATTTGAAGTGCAGCGTAGCGCAAAGAGAAAATAAAACTGCCAGTTGCTGCTCTTATTGTTATTGTCGCTGTTGTTGTTGTTGTTTTTATAGAAGCCAAAAGCCCAAACGAAAAGCAATTAAGTCGCCATGGCTCATTGCACAATAAGCAAAGAATCAAAAACTGAACGCACGCAGCGGCAGCGTCAAACATAACTGTGTTTGCTTGGCCAGCCATAGCGCACGGACTGCGACGTCGACAGCGACGGCGACGTCGAAGTTAGCGTCACACAACTCTAAACGCCAGCGAGCGTGCGAGTGAGAGAGAGAGTGGGAGAGTGGGAGTCTAAAGCGCAAGAGTTAAAGCGGCTATAGTTATTGTTGTTGCTATTGCTGCTGCTTAATAAATAGGCCAAATATGTAATATCGCTAAAATGTGCTTATTGTAATCTTTTTCACACACACACACACACACACACACATGCATAACATTCTCTCACACGTGCATTGCATCCCTCGTTGCGCTGACAACAAAAGAGCGCCAAAAAGAAAAGAGAGCGAGAGAGCGCCCAAACGGCAGCAAAAGCCGAACGTCGTTGCGACTGCGAGCCGAGCATTAAACGAAGCAGCATTGCTTGCTTGCTGCTAGCGTTGGCGTCGCTGCCTGCTGTCGTCGCTGCGCGCTTTGTGGGGGCCAGTTGGTCGCGTTTTCAGTCGTGTTTGGCTGAGTCGTTGTTCTACCGTCGTGATTGCAACACTTCTGCTTCTGCCACACACTCTCGCCGTCATAATAGCCGTCGCAGTTTTTCGCAGTCGCCAACGATTTTCACGTTTTTGGTTTTTGTTCAAGAGTTCTATACGTAAACGTCAACGTCGGCGTCGCAGTCAACAGTCGTCGTCGTCGTAGCAGCAGCAGCAGCAGCAGCAACTCGTACGTTAGACGACATTTCAGCGTGTGTGTGTGTGTGTTTATGTGTTTCTTGAGCGTATGTGTGTGTGTGCCAGTTTTCGTGCGTTCTGTGCTGCAACAACAAGAAAAACAACAACAACAGTTAGCACACAAACAACAACATCGTGTTTAAAAATATAAACTGCGTTTTTTTCGCCAAAAAAGCCATAAAAAATACATTTAGCCTGGTCTACACAGGCCAGACAAAAGTCAACGACAGCAGCAGCAGCAACAACAACAAGAAATAAAAATAATAATAATAATAAAAAAATACTATTTCGGCTTGGTCCGACAAAAGTCGGCCCAGAACAGAACAGAACGGAACACAGAAATCCAGGCAAACAGTTTTCTCGCTGCTAGCGACAAAGTCACAAATACAAATACAAATGTACAAAAAATAAATTCACATTAAATGCTTGTATGAAAATTGTGTGTGAACTGAACGTACTTGATTTTGGGTCTATACTCGTTGTCATTATTATTGTTGTAGTTGTTGTTGTTGTTGCAGTTGCCATTGTTGCCGTCGGGGCTGTTGGCAATTTTCGTTAGAAAAAACCAAAAAATAAATAAATAAATAAATATACGAACGCGGGAAATAGGAAATAAGGAAAAGCTGGCAAAGGAATATAGAGAACATAGAACATAGCACATATTTTATGCGTGACACACAAAACTTGGTTGTTTTCAATTTGTTGTTGTTGTTGCTGTTGTTGAATTGAAACAATTTTTGTGTATACCAAACAAGCCAACATCCATTGCTACCTCGCCTAAGCCTCCCCTCCTCCCTATTGGCCAAAAACGTTCGCATTCCCCCGGCATGGCAAATAGTCACAGAGCCATCGACGGTTCTCTTTCTCTCTGCCTCTCTCCCTCTTCCTCTCTCCCTCTCTCGTTGTCCTCGTCCTCGCAGCGTCGTCCCTTGTGTGTTGCCATTCGTCGTACACGTTGCGTATACGTAACGTAATGGCCATAAACAACAACTATACACAACACACACGCACACATACAAAGACAACTTGGTATCCATTATACCCTTACATTTTGAGAAGAACTCTCCTCTTCTGCTGCTCTCCTCCCTCTACCTCCCTCCCTCCCTCCCTCTCTCTTTCTGCACCCACTCCCGCTCTCTCTTCAGCTCTCTCGCTCTTTGGAGTTTCTCGTATGCAGAGCGCATAGAAATTTCGTTTATTTTCACGTTGGCATTTTGACTGCCCTTTGATGAGTTGATAAACGAGCCCGAGATTAACCCCCTAGCGCCCGCTCTTAACCCTAACGCACACACACACGCACACGCACATAACTGACCCACAAATATGTGTGATAAAATGGGAAATATTATTATTTATTCAATTTTCAACTTTAACTTTTTAAAGCGCACGCGTTTCGGTACAACTACAATAATAAAAAAAGAAAATAATAAATAAATAAATTATAATAAACAAGCTAAAAAAAGGTGCTAATATATTGTAAGCAGCCAATAAATAGTTGGCTCAAATATTTGATATTATTTAGAGCCCCCCCAAAAAAAAAAAATAAAAGAAAGAATAGAAAAACAAAGTGTGGAAAGTTTCTCAACTGCAACAAAGGAAAAGCCAAAAGGAAAAGGAAAAGCAACGACATCAACGGCAAAAGAAATAAGGTAAAAATGTGTTCTAAAAATATGTATATTTTTAGTTGCATTCCGTGTTGAAATACGCGCACAAATCAAAAAGTCGCATAAAGTCTTAAGAGCTAAAAACAAAATAGAAGATAGAAAATAAAAACGCCAACAGTTTTCAGTTCAGCTAGAAAATACAAAATAACCCACGCGGTCTGAACTCAACGCGACATCGTCAGACGACATCATCAGAGCATCGAGAAGAAAATCGAAATCTTCTCACTTGCCCGACTAAATGACTGACTGACTTGAATGTCTGTCTGTCTCTCTGTCTGTCTTCCTTTTCTTCCTCTTCTTGTTGACTAGGAAACGTGTCGCCAGGGAGCCCGGGCAACGTTTTCTTCTATCCCATGATAAGGGGTGTGTCTGTCCCAAAATGAGCTCAAATGTGCTTACAATTTGGTTTTTTTATAGATTACTTACTTGCCGGGTACAAAAGTGAGGGAGAGAGAGATCTGATTAAGAGATGAGAACTTGGCCAAAAAGGTTTTCCGCTTACAAATTGATTCAAGTTATGACAATAAAAGCTGTTTTACAGAGTTTGGAAATGGAAGAGACTTTGTAAATATAGCAAGATTTCAATTCCATGGATTTAGTTTATATTCTAAGAGGAATAAATGCTTCCAATTTCATAAGAATTGTTAAATTGAAACGAATCTAAAATAGAATTTTATTATCACGACAATTAAACAAAGTCCCTACAAATAAGTAATGTAAAAAATCATAAAAAATCGACCACTCTATTTTCTATTCTCTATTCTCTAGAGTTTATTAAATCGTTTTTCATTGTAGTTAATTAATAAAATTATGTTCAGTTATTTATATCATAATTAGTTGATTAAATTAAATTTTAATACAAATTTGGACATAAGTGGGTTGATATTAATTTGGAATTCTCATAAAAGCAAAGAAGGGACACTTAGCTTAAAAATGTATTGCTTGAGACAAAAAATTTAATGAAATCAATAAAGTTTGAATGTAGAATTTAGAGGCGAAACCATGATCAAAATGACATTCCGCTTAGGAATCTGATCAATAGTGGCAAAGTTATTTAAGTTTAAAGTTGATCTGATTTAGGTACATTACAAAGGTTTGTTAATTTTGACATCATATTTTACTTCCAGAATCAATTTTAAAGTGTTGTTTTATACTAATTTGGGCACCAGAGGTTGATTAAAAATGAAAACTCGAAATTTAAAATTTTGGATTTTCCAATTGCAATGGGGGACTCTTAGCTTAAAAATTTATAATTATGACATAAGAAATTGATTAGTTAAAATTTTCAAAACTAGCAAAGGGGAAAACTTTTGTTATGCTGAGGCTACAAATTATTTAAGCGAGATTAATTTAATTTGAATTCAGATGGCCGTTTGGAACTTTACTTTGGGTTAAATCGAGAATTTTTTAAGGATCATTTGTGTATTTGCGAGAGTTGAAATGCTCGTTTTGCCAAGTATTCTCAAAGCACTCGTTATATTCACACCTGCTGAGAAGCACCCTGTAAATAAATCTAAAATTAAATGCGACGCTCTGCGGTTGTCTTCAATTTTCATTGCTTTTTCGTTGTTGTTGTTGCCGTCGCGTCGATTCGCTTTGGTTTTTTGCATCTTGTCGCTAGGCCATAGCGTCAAATCTGTGTTACTTTAGAGATTTTCTAAAGTACTTTAGGTATTTGAGTGTGTGTAAGTGTGTGTGAGTGTGTGTACCATATATGTTTTCATTTAATTTTGAGCCAAAAAGCATCTTTCTTACTTATTTTTTTGTGTCTTTGGCGCTCGTGCCAAAAAATAAGTCGTTGCTGTTGTTAGCTGAGAGTCGTCGTCGTCGTCGTCGTCTGTGGCGACATTGGCGACAGCTGTTGAGGCTGACTGCGAGAGTGTGAGAGTGGGAAAAGGGGGACCGAAAGGGGGCGTGCCCCGGGAGCTGGCTGTGCTGCCTTCTGCTTGCTGCCATTTGCGCCCGTTGGTCATAAAAATAAAACGACTTCGAGCTGTTATCGAAACGCTTTTTGGGGGCCATATTTGAGAAAACAGCCACGCAAAACGGCATAAAACTTGTGCACAATGTATGGAAAAAATATGTGGAAAATAAAGAAAATCTGTGCCCAAAAGGCAAAACAACTGAGAACGCTACACTGACGAGCTGCTAGACCTTTAGATACCCAGTATTCGTACTATTCGCAAAAACGTTCGTTACAATCAGCAAAAAAATTTAATGTATTTAAATTATCCAACGGACTCGATAAAAATACAAGAAAATTATTAAAATATTACTACTCATTTTGGATTCAAACTCGTTTCGTATAACAAATTTTTGATATCAATTGTCAATTATTTTTTTCATATTTTCATTTAATTAAAAAAAAATTAAACCAGATAAAAAATATACAGGTGTGCTACAGAAATCTCTTCCACTTGAATTTGACTTCAATTTGTATGAAATTTACGTAATTTTTCAGGTGAAAGAGATTTCTGTAGCACACCTGATATATTGTTTTCAAAACTCTTTTTGGATTCGAATAAAAAATTTTGGATCGCTATCGCAACGTTTATTAAGTTTATCAATTTTTTTTTTCTAAATACAAAACCAAGTCCTAAAATTTTATAAAGACCTATTTTTCTGGATTTAAACTCTCTGCAAGCATACGAATAAATTTTTGTAAAAATAAATTTTTGTTCACAATTTGAAAATTTTATATTTCTCAACTTTTTTGTCCCAATTTTTGTTAGCTTAGTATGTTTAGTAAATTTATCCTCTGTCAAATCTAGATTCAATTAGTAACTTTATCTCACATTGTCACAGACCCATCAGCCTGTTGTCCCTTTTCTTTGTACTGGGCTAAAAATGTATGCCTAAAAGCGTTTTAGATATGCGACTTGTTTTTGTACCGTTTTGGGGCATAACTTTGACTTTCAATTGCTGGCAATGATCCAGGAAAATGGCCAATGCTGCTTTTCTTCTATTCTCCCTTCCTTTCGCTCTTTCTCTGCTACTTCTTTCGGTTCTGTTCTGTTCCGTTTCTAAATGTGCCCAATGAACTTCAGCTGCGCCCACATGCAAAATATGTTGAAATGAAATGGTCAGCAACTGTTTTCACTGTAGCGTGCAGTTTTCTGGTCTCTTTTCTCTGGTGTGGGCCAACATTTGGACCGCATCAGTTGTACCTGTACCTCGATACCCACTAAATACACCCACCTGGGCCAAAAGAGCGACCTAATATCCATTTAGAGGCCATAAATAGACCGTTGCACGCATTGCGCTAGTTTTGATTTTGATTTTAGGTTTTTAGGCTCTGCGGGTTTTTATTACGGGTCTCTATATCTATAGACAGCCCAATTACAGCGCTGGAACTCGTCTCTTTCTATTCAATTCATTCAGTTTTTACTACACAACTCTCTCACACACACACACACATAGTCAAACTTCATTCATGCATTCAAACAAAAAGTTAATATTAGTTATCTGCATATTTTCACGGTTTCGAATCGCGCTGCCCACCAGCGGATATACACACACACACACATACTTAGCACACACTCACACACACAAACTAGTTGCTCGTTGATATGTATGTGTGTGTGTGTGTGTGTTGAGAATTGTGGCTGCCACCTGACCAAATTTTCAACAATGCTTTTGTGGCAACGTCAACTTGGGATTAGCAATAGATGAATTGTCTGTCCAACTGTTTGTCTACAAAGTGAGGGCTAAAAATAAAAACTAGAAATACTATTAATGTGAAAACTGGGTTATATGTTAGATATCGAACCTAAAAGCTATTTATGAACATTGCGATTGATTTGACTACGAAATTCGACAAAGTTTTAAGTTATAAAAGCTTCAATTTAAAATTCTAAAAATTCATTTTAAAAAGTCAGACTAATGCCCTATTTATTTTCTAGTTTAGACAACAGTCAATTTATTTAATACACATTTTTAGAATTTTTTCCAATATTAAAAAATCACATTAGTTGGAAATTGTACAGACAAAATATATTGTATATCTTATTACAAAATTCTATAAATTCATTACTTCAAAGATTTAGACTTTTGCTATATTTATTTTCTTTTGAAGATTTAATGCAAATTTATTTTATTTATATATTTATTTTATATAAATTTTTCACAATATATTTCTTTAGTTGGAAATTGAACAGTATCTATATTATTCTACTAAAAACTAAATTGATAAAAATGTAGAAAACGTTCGTAAATTCTCTATTAATTATCAGTTTATTGCTTATCTCGAATCTCAAGTATGAATACTTCAACTAAGTTTGATTTTTAACGCATACACTCGGCGATGAAATAAAGATTTCTCAATCAAGTTGCCCAATTAAACTCATAATTCTTATTTCAAGAACATTTAAGCAGCAGATTTAATGCATTAAGAATAGTTTTGACCGAAAAGTCTTGATGTAAGTCAGTGGCACACTTGTTTTTAGATTGATTTATGTACGAAATAAAATCATTTTCATTTTTATCTATAGATAAATACGAATTGCCGTGCAAGTAAGCATTCTCTCTCTCTTATTCTTACTCTCTCTCTCTCTATCTCGCTTTGCCAATTTTAAATGTTAAATATACATATATATTTATCTATTTATTGCGATCGCATCTTTTAATCGTTCATTTCTCCGTCTCTTTCTTGCTCTCCTATTGAGTTTCCGGTTATTCATGGTATTCATAATTGAGTTATTCATTTGGCGTTTGTTATTCACGATATTAACCAGCTGTGCAAACGACAATCATAGATCTGAAAATAGATGGAAATTGTATGAAAAATGTTCTAGACGCGTAATTAACTCAGTTTTTCACATTGTTTATTCGATTTGTGTTTTTTTCTTGTCTTGTTTGTTTTTCTTTTTTTATTAAAGAGAATTTTATTTGGTTTCTGGTTTTATATATTTATATTGATCTTTGTCGCCTATTAGAGTTGTATACATATTACAGTAGGTCAAGTAATTATTTTGTCTAAATATAAAATTAATTTCATTTAAATTCATCCAGCTAAAAAATAGATTTTGTATTTTGTAGTTATAAAAAGTCATTTAAAAAGAATGATCCCAGAATTGTAAAGACACGGGCAATGCCGCCTTAAAGCAGCTGCTTTAATTTTTAATAAGCATTTAATATATACTTTCAAAAAATTATAAAAAATACTAGCAAAAATATTTTTGAAAATTTTTTTTTGCAGATACTCTTAGAATTGTTTCAAGAATCTTTTTGCATCAAAATATTTTTTCGAAAAAATCGAGGAAAAAAGTTGAAAAATAGCTTTTTTTTAAAATTCAAAATTTTCAATGGGTATTTAATGGGTTAAAGAAATGTTGGTATCAGTCGAACGGAATTTAAGTGAACTAAAGGCTAATATAAAAAAACCGCATCAAAACATCTTTATTATACCCAAATTTGACCAATTTATGGTGTATGAAGACATTAGTGGCACACTGTATGCATATTTTAACTTCACTTTTTTTTGTGTTAGTTTTTTATGACTTGCAACTTTTCGCCCCATGTGGGTGCTTAGAATGCTTTTGTGTGTGTGTGTGTGTGTGTGTGTAGCATCAAAAACTGCATTTCGAGTCTTTCGAAACGAATTTGCATAGCTTTATATATATATATTTTATGCATATATATAAAACAAAATTTTGCTGTCGCACTTTGTAATTAGATTTGTTCGCCTCTCTGAGCATTTTCTCTTGCCACAAATTCGCAACGATTGGGCCACAGTCGAAAAAGGCGGACAAACAGACGGACAGACAGACAGTCGGACAAATAACTTGCTAAATAGTTGAATCGCAAATTTGTAACGAGCCAAAAAACGATGCCATTTATTGTTGTTGCCTCTGAAACAAAAGCGAAAATGTTGCAGGTGAATTTCGAGTGGCATAGAAGAAAGGGGAGAGTGGGAAAGGGAAGAGAAAGAGAAAGGGGAAGGGTAGCTGGTGTCTATACATCAACGAGAGTTTTTGGCTGAGATGCAAATGCGATGCAAAACTACAGATACAGTTAGACGAAGGCAGCACAGTCGCATTTCTTGATTGAAGTGCAAGTGCGGAAAATGCAAAAGGAAAAACGCCGAGAGAGAGAGAAGGGAAAACAGAAGAGCAGCGAGAACAAAAACAACAACAACAACAAGAACTAGAGACGCTTTTGATGACGTGCTCAGCTGCGCTTTTTTCACTTTAACACACGCATACACCCACGGCAAGTGTTGCCATTTTAGCTATTTTATAGCCAGATTTTGTGCAATTGCAAAAGCTAGACATTTTTAAGTAAAACTAGTAGCTATAAATATTGCTATATTAAAAAATTAATTGACTTCTTTTCCAAATTAAGATGCAACAGATATTTTGTTGCATTAATAAATATTTTGGAACAAATAAATTTAATCAATTGCAGTAAAATTGTAAGCAAAAATGTCCAAATTAATTTAAAATTGTACGTCGTGGATATCGTTTTTTACTAGTATTATTTATTGACCAAATATATAAATTAAATAAAATTAAGTAAAATAATGTTAATAACGTATTAATAGGAATTATAAACAACTTTAAATTTATCTGAAAGAATAAAAAAATTAATAAAGAATCTGGGGATATTAAAAAAAATTAATGATTAAATGATCCAACATTTGTTGCATGGATTGGGAAAAATCCAGAAAAACCCAATCAGATAAATAAAATATATTAGTAGTAATAATTAGTGGTAAAACAAGCATTAGAACTAGTTAGGTCAGGGATTTCTAGACAGGAAAAGGGAAGATTTCAAGAATGAGAAATAAGTAAATGATAAAATAAGTGATTTTTAAATTGGTTACTCAATAAAAGGTGTTTTCGATCAAATTAGATAATCTAGCCATTTAAAACACCAGTCACCGCTCATCTCTTTTCTCTTATTTCTCTCTCTCTTTCGCTCTATTTCTCTGTCTCTCTCTTGCATTTTTGCATTTTAATTTTTCTGCCTGGGTCTAAGAAATGAAAGCCCAGGCACAAAGCCAGGCAGCTGTGCCTACAAAAAAAAAAAAATAGTTGGCAGCCCTTCAAAAGACCGAGTTCCCCACCCCTAAACTACATGACCACCCCCTACCCCCTACCACCTCCCCCCTCCCCTCACGAGCTACGCAACTCGCTCAAGTCACACTTTTAGGCCATTTCTTTTTGCACTTTACGTTTGTCTTGTTGCCGCTTTTACGTTGCTTTTTCATGATTGCATTTCTGGCTCTTTTATAGCTGCCCTCAACCTCCCCCGACGCTAATAAATTTGCATATTTTGCCGCTTTGTCAGCCACATTACGCATACGCAGCGTGTAACCCCAAAAATAAAACACTACAAAAAGAAGAAAAACAAAAAATATGTATAAAAAGTCTGAATCGAAATTGTTTTTTAATGACTTAATTTGAAGCAGCATTTAATAGATGTCCCTGGGTATATCAAATGCCGCTTGAATCCTTTAAAGTGTGGTGGGATTAGTGTGTGAGGGAGAGAGAGATAGAGCGAGAGAGGGAGGATAGAGGAGGATAGCTAAAGCCATCGCTCATACGCAGCGTTGTCTCTGGCAATAAATCATCTGCCAAATGCTTGGCTAACTTTTCAACCACATAGACCAAAAAAGGGGGGTTATTAGGGTGTCCCATTGGGTAGGGTGTGTGTGTGTGTGTGACAGATTTTTGTGTACATTTTGCTGAATATGTTATATTGATTCAGTCGGAAGCCTTCTTAAAGTTGCAATGCTGTGCAAATATTGGAAATACCAATACAAATACGACAAGTTGGACACGCACAAATGTGTGGAGGGGAGGGGGAGGAGGGTTGTGTGTCACACACATACACACGCACACATCAAACAATTTAACGCTGCTACTGCAGAAGAAAAAGTTTCATTGTTTTTTTACATCACATCAACTTTGCGCTCACGCTTTGTAGTTTGTCGTTTCCCTCTTTGCTGCTGCTGTGAGGATTATGGATTTTTGTGTGTGTGTGTGTGCCACACAAAAACACACACACCCACACACAGATAAGTAGGGGGGTGTTGTAGGTAGGGAGGGAGGTGCTGATGTTACAAGCAGCCTGGCAGGCCATCAATTTTGGCCCGCTTCTGTTGCTGCTGCTGCTGCTGTTGAGGCATCGTCAACGTCTCGTATCTCGTATCTCGTGTCTCGCGTCTCCATCAAGAAGCCTCATCATGATGATGTTTGTCTGTTGGTATGTCTGCCACAGCTATCCCTCTCTCTCTCGCTCTCTCCCTCTCTCCCCTCTTCCTGCTTCCTGCTTCATCTCTCCCTCTCTCTATCTGTTAGCTACAATTTCCTTTCACTTGACTGACACCCAAAGCAGCAACGTCCTCGTCCGCGTCCTCGTCCTCGTCACAAACACACACACACACAATAGCACAGCATACTCATACAGGACACACTCACTAAATCACACTCACACCCACAAGCATCTCAAGGATTGTGTAACATATTTCTGGTCCGCTTTTGTTGTTTTTGTATTGCGCCTTTTTTTTCTCTTTTTATACCCGCTACTCATTCAGTAAAAGGGCATATTGTATTCATATTGTATAAAAACTATACATTTTTCATCAGTCTCAACAACCAAATCGATCTAGCCATGTTAGACTGCATGCAAATCTAGATTTCAGAGCTAGACGCATGAAACTTGGTATGCAGTTTTGTGCATATCCTAAGCAGATCCAGTTCTTGGTTAGAAATGTGAAGTTTTTTCAATTTTTATTAGAAATATATACATTTTTGATTAGCATGACAATCTTGAATTTAGGGACTATAAGAGCTAGACACACGAAACTTGGTATGTAGTTTTGTGTATATCCTAAGCAGATCCAGTTCTTGTTTTGAAATGTGAAGTTTTTTCAATTTTTATCAGAAATATATATATTTTTGAGTAGCTTGACAATCTTGAATTTAGGGACTATAAGAGCTAGACACACGAAACTTGGTATGTAGAAGATCAATTTGTTTGATTTCTTACCTCGCTTCCTTTCCTTTCCACAAATCGGAAATAACTTCACTCACACTCAGTTTTAAGATAAAAAACACTCTTTTTGCTGTTAAACATTTCCTTTTATGATTATTAATGATCCTACCTAATCTCATCAAGATCGGATAAAATTGACCATAGTTACGAGTATTTTAAGTTTCTAAAAAACGCGATTTTGATACCTAACGGGTATCTCGCAGTCTAACCCTTTTGCCTAAAGCTGCCTTTCTTGTTTGGTCATGAGTTACGTGTGGGTGGAGGGTGTTGGGTGAAATGGCAGCCACTTCCGGCGCGCTGTCAGTCAGCATCTCTCTGTGTGTGTGTTTGTGTGTGTGCCATTTTTGCGCTTTCTCACATTACACTTGACTTGACTGCTTGCCTGCCTGTCTGCCTGTCTGCTTGGCCGCAACTTCAATTGACCTTTGACTGAGTGCACTCCTCAACCCTTCTCGCTGCCCCCTCGCCAATCTCAGGTCCACCCGGTTTTTGTTGGCCCGCATTTTTTGGCCAAGTTATGCGGCAGCACGCGCGCTTTCTTTGCCAGGGATTTTTGCTTTTTAGCTTGTTTGCTTTTAGGGATTTTGGCCCGAAATAAAAGAGTTGAAACTCTTGAGCTTTTGGCTAATTGTTCTTATGTGACTTACATACGCTTATCAGCTTGTCGCCAGTTTCCGCTGCTTCGCCCTCTCTCTCTCTCACTCACTCTTTCACTCACCTTTCTTCTGCCTTTCCTGCTTCCTTTGTTGCGTTTTTGAGGCGTTGCTTCCTTTTCTCTTTACCTTTTGACGTTACGTTTTCTGTGTCAGCATTTAAGCTTTTATCAGTCTTTGACTATCGTTTGCCTTGGGTTTTTCTTTACCTGTCTTCCTCTCTCTCTCTCTCTCTCTGTCCTCTTTGCACTTCTCTATCTGTGCTTGCTTTATTTCGGCAAGGACACACGCCGTCGGCACACACAGGTGAGCATTATTTCACTATTTTTATCTAGTTTTGTTAGTCTCGTGTGGGCAGTTTTAGCTTTTTTACCCTTGGGGAGTTTTGCAAAGGGGTTGAGGGTTGAGAGAAGCTTCTCCAGTTCTGTCTTTTACCTCTGCTATCTGTGTTAACTCAAGCGCCCACATTTTTGCCATTTTTTTTATAGGTCAAATGTTGCACTTGTGCTCTCACTCTCTCTTTCTCGTTTTGCTCCTTTCTCCCTCTACTTTTTTGTACATTTTTCCTTGGCGCTTCTTTAGTTCGTTTCCCGTCTGGTTATTCAATAGTTTGACGCTTACTAATTGCATTGCCCTAATTGCCCAAGTTGCGCTTGAATTGTGCCAAAATACAAAGTGAAAAAAAAAGAATTCGAAATAAAAAAAATTACGAAAAAAAAGAAATGTTGGCGCTTGGAATGTGTTTAAAATGCTGTTTTGGGGCAGCTAACGGAATTGTTGCATGGTTGAATCTGATTTCTGCTGCCCTGCAGCCAATCAAATGCTGCACATGAAGGCTAAAATGCCTTGCCTGTGTGTGTATGTGTATCTATGTGTATCTGTGTTCGTATGCATGAGGAAGATGGAAGTTCATTTAGATTGCATTTCCGAAATAGTTTTTTGATGAGCACAGGATTGTGGATTGTGGAAATTGCGAATGAGCCCCGTTCATATCGATATGCTTCAATTTGGAAAATCGATTACAAATGTTTGGCATTTAATTGTTTCTGCAAATTGTTGTTAAATACTTGAACAAGTTTCATTTCAAAGGCTTTAATTACTGTTTGTAGTATCAACGTTAAAACTACGTTAGCTTGCCAAAAAATATTATACAAAAATCAGATGCTTTTTGGATTCTGCTTTCGTCACTAGCGTGGATCTTTAAATTATCTTGTGGCCCTTAGTTTGAACTTTTCCAAAATATTTATTAATTTGACTTGTCGGAGAAATCTTTCTTTATATATAGTCCATCAATTATTATTATTTGCAATATAATATCGTTCGTCACAAAATATATATGTATATATGTATATGTATGTATGTATGTATATTTTAAAGTAAAATTAACTCAGAATTTCAACTTTATGTAAATTTTGGCATCAATGGAAAGGTAATTTAAATTCCGTTTGAATGATACAAAACTTTCCTTAACCCATTAGGTACCCATTGAAAAAATATTGTTCGAACTATTCTAAAAATGACTGCCAAAAGATAGTTTTAATAATTTTGATGCTAAAAGTTTCTCCAAACAATATAAATATTCTCAAATTTTTTACGTCAACTTCTCTTTACCATCAATAATCGATAACACCTTTAGCTCTTTCATAGGGTATGTCATAGTCGTTCATTGTGTATATATTTGCAATGTGTATGTTTGTTATTATTAAATTCTTTCGTGGTTCGTTTTCATTGGCATTACGCGTGCAATTTTCGCACGTGGAATTTTGCAATAATGCCGAGTGCTGGAGTGGGGGTAGGGGAGGGGAGGGGAGTGGGTCAGGTGAACAGACAATGGAGGTGGGGTGATAAGGGGGGGGGAGGTAATGGAGTTGGTCGCTTGGCTGCTGTAGATTAAATTCCGTTGATAGCATTGACGTTGTCATGTTGCTGTGATTTTCCGGTTGACCTCTGCCAACGTTGCAGTCGCAGTCGACGTCGCTGTCGCTGACGCTGCCAATTTCAGGGCCTCTGTTTGATGGGCATTTTAATAATGCAGTTGCTCATACAATTTAACGACTGTTCTATGAATAAACGAGAGAGAGGGAGAGAGAGAGGGGAAAGAGAGAGAGATGGCATCTTTATATTGGCCAGAAGCGTAAATGAAGTGCGCTTCAAAATTTCATAATATTCTTTGTAAATAATTAAAAACTCAACACAAATCTTTCTGCTCTCTCTCTCTCTCTTTTCCCCTCTTCCCCCTTTGCTTTTGCTTCTTTTTCTATGATTTATGTCAGGGGCACTTAGAGCAAAGCGTTAGGAAAAAGCTTTTACTTTGCCATAGTTTTCACTTTTTTCACTTTTTCTCGCTCTTTTAGCAAAAATAAAAATCTGGGTGTGCGTGTGTGTGTGTGTGACAGAACTGCTTGAGTTGTTTTTCAACGGTCTAAAAATAAAAAAGATATATGAAAATGTTGAAAAATACATTTTGGAAATGTGACGCGATTTAATGAGAGAAAAAAGATACATGTATACATATATATTAGGGTGTCCCTTATTTGGTCAAAGTCAATTATTTTAAACGCATACGGGCTAGTTTTGTTCATTAAGTCCTAAAGGACTCAGAAATAAATTTTCACCTCAATCGGAGTATGATAACCCGTGCCGACTTGGATCGGAAAATTTAAAAATTATAAAGGAAAAAAAAAAAATTTTATTTTTTTTATTTTTTATTTTTTTATTTTGTTCATTAGGTCCTAAAGAACTCAAAACCAAGTTTTCACCTTAATCGGAGTACGATAACCCATTCAAATTTGCATCGAAACATGAAAAATCATCGAAAAATGTATAATCAGTGTTAAAACTTGGTTTTGAGTTCTTTAGGGCCAAATGAACAAAATAAAAAAATAAAAAATAAAAAAAAATAAAATTTTTTTTTTTTCCTATATAATTTTTAAATTTTCCGATCCAAGTCGGCACGGGTTATCATACTCCGATTGAGGTGAAAATTTATTTCTGAGTCCTTTAGGACCTAATGAACAAAACTAGCCCGTATGCATTTAAAAATATTGACTTTGACCAAATAAGGGACACCCTAATATATATATAAAGATATCTTTATAGCTTTAGCTTATAGTTAAATATGTTTATATTTAGTTAAATTTTATGTTTGATTTATGCGAATTTATAATTTATAGTTTGAGATGCATTTTTGGCAAGCGAAATTGGCTCAAACAGTGAGCCATAATCACGTGTAGACACACATTAGATTGCTACAAATTATAGACAAACATATGTACATTTATATATAGACAGTAGAATATATTCATAAAAATTAAGTAATAAATATATAAATTTATATCTTTGACAAAACAATTATTTGACTAGCTGTATATAAATTTATCTACCTTTTGTGGAGTATTTGTAATCGATAAAACGCTTCCAATTTGGACTTAAACATTGTTAATGAAAATATAATTATGTTTTCATTGGCATTTTGTGTGATACACGATACACAATACACGATAGGCGATAAGCGAGGCGCCCTCATGATAATTGTACTCGGAAAGGGGGGGCGTTGAGGGGGCGTGGCAACTAGAAATAGGTTGAAACATGCAAATGCAACATGAAAACATGTTTGTAGATACATCAATTCCTTGAGTTAACATGTTAATGCCTCGACTAATTGAACTCTCTCTCTCTCTGTCTCTCTCTCTCTCTGTATCTCAACAGTTGTATCTATAGCTTGTAGCTAAAGTATCTGTTGTGTTGTGCATCCATTAGATACATTATTTTGGCCATTTCATTGTTGACAGTCTGCTGCTGCTGTTCTGTTCTTAAATTTAAACACACTCTGTGCTATTTGGTCTCAGTTGTTGCTGCTGCCTCTGAAGGTGAATTTATGGCGCACACATGTGTCGCTAGAGACAAGAAGAGGCAAGAAAAACTACCTCAGTCTCGAGTCTCTCGGTCTCTCCGACTGTTTTTGTGTGTTTCCCTCTCGCATATGTGACATATGTCGGCCCCTGGGACAAAAATAGATGCATTTCGTTATGTAGGGGGCAATTTTACACAGGCACACAAAGATCGTTCGACTCTTGCTCTCTCACTTTACTTAACTCTCTCTCTCTCTTTCATTCTCTCTTTACAGATTTGTTTAAAAATATAGAAAAATATATTTAAAAAGACGACGCGCCTGGAAAAGCGGAAAAACAATAAAAGAAAAGACGTGACATTAGTTATAATCATTAACTTTGTTCTACATGCTTGTGTTAGACTAGACAAGGAGACGATTGCGCACCACTGAAAACACCACTGAAACACCACCACCAGCAGCAGCAGCAGCACCATCTCCACCAGCAGCAGTCAGAGCACCACTGCACCACCAGCAGTCAGCACTGAGCGGCTTCTCTAACTAAGAGATAGCTGACAATTATTTCGTGCTCACCCAAGTGTTTGGAGAACAGCCTCAAGATTCTGCCCTTCGGAGCCAACTTTCGTCTGGAGACGACACCAGCCGAGATGCACAAGATCGCAGCTGCCCCGCCGGCGGCCACAGCGCCAGCTGGCACACTGGAGGCGCCACTGGCAGCGCCCAAATACGGCACACTCATACCCAATCGCATCTTTGTGGGCGGCATTAGGTAAGTGTTCCCCTTCTATTCACTACATAAAGATTTTCGCAACAAAAAAATCAAAAGAGCGCTTTAGTCGAATATTTAATAGAATGTTCGTTGTGTAGATACTTTTGTGATGTACAGTTCAACAACAATTAATTTTTAAAACAAATTTCAGCTTCGTAAGCAACTGTGAAATTTACAGCTTTTTAGGTCTTACCGTTTGGTCGTTGATTGCCATCAGCAATGCCAGTCAGAACCAAGACTTTAATATATTTAGTATACAGATAATGGTTTAGTTATCTAAATTCTATATCGGTTTATGCGGTAGTTGAAAAAATAATAGAAACGATAATTTTATTTGATACTTTTAGTTAAATAATTTATACTTAGTCCCCTATTAAGCAATGTGAAATTTACAGCCTTTTAGGTCTTACCGTTTGTTCTTTGATTGCCATCAGCAATGACAGTCAGAACCAAGACTTTAGTATATTTAGTATACAGATAATGGTTTAGTTATCTAAATTTATATCGGTTTATGCGGTAATTGAAAAATTATAGAAACGATCATTTTATTTGGCAGCTTTTTATTATATTATTAAATAATTGTTTTAACATCTTCACCTAATCGAATCAGAGAATCGTGTTTAGTTTTCTTACAAGTCCATTTATTAATACAAGCTTCTGGAATCCCTTTATAGCGACCGTTAATTATGCGATTTGGTTACTTTACTTTTTTAATTTAATCAAATTTTAAAATGTACGTAGAGTCTAACATTTGAAATAAATATGGTAAAATTATCTCAATGTTTTTAGTAATAATCGATAGCATCTAGAATATTGGATTGTTTTTTGTTATGTTTTTGGTACTTTCTTACTTATAATAAGCTGTAAGCTGTGGGAGTTGTCATTTGTCATGTCACACGTGCACTTAATTAGTTTCCCTCTGTTTGGGAGCGTAGGGAGTTTTATTGATAAAAAAAATGCTTATCATTTTCCATTTGCGAGCTTAATTATTTGTTTATTTTGAAAGTACTTGGCATGTATTTATAGCAAAATAAATAAGTGAATCACCCTTTCGTGTGTTAGCCATAGGAATTGACCTTTAAAATTGCTCTATTTAATTATTTAATTTTTTTTAATTTAGTTTTCTAAAACATCTTATGTTTTCAATCAAATAAAATTTGTGTTCTTTCGATTTGCAGCGGCGACACCACCGAGGCTGATCTGACACGTGTCTTCAGCGCCTATGGAACTGTGAAGAGTACAAAGATCATCGTGGATCGCGCTGGGGTCAGCAAGGGTTACGGATTTGTCACATTCGAGACGGAGCAGGAGGCGCAAAGACTGCAGGCGGATGTGAGTACACACTGTTTACGCTACTGTTGCTAATGTCGCCTGTGTTCTTAATTTATTTTACCATCGATTTATCGTTTATCGATTATCGATTATTATTTTTTAAATGATGCGCTTTGTACCGGAAAATATCAGACAAACACACATACACTCACACTCACAGTTTAATCACCATACAACAAAAAACAAACTGAAAATATGAAACGCTATAATGTGCTCCGATCTTTTAGGGCATTACCTGACCCCCTGTGTGGTGTGGTGTGTTGAGGTGTGATGAGGTGAGGTGAGGTGAGGTGAGGTGTGGGGAGGTGTGTGTCTAGCAACAACCACATCGACCTCCACTCAGTCAACCAGACGTCGTCCACACACCCACAACAACTGCTGATCTCTTTGTCTTTCATATATTTTATATATGAATACATATACAATCGATATGTGATTTATCGATGTATTTATCGACGGTACGGACGGCACTTGTAATTCTTATGTATTTCTGTATTCTTCTAATTGCGTTGTTTTGTTGAGTTACGTTTCTCGAGTTACGTTTCCGTTGCGTTACGTTACGTTACATTCTTATCATACATATGCCAACACACACATACAATCAACACACACACACACACACAATCACTTAACATAGTTTATAGTACGATTTCAATTGCAAGTCCTTGTAAATGCATATATACATACATATACATTATATATATACATACATAAATATATATATAATTGATAGCTCGCTTAATTGCGAGGGCTGTCCCATTAATTTCTTGTATTTGTTGTTGTTGCGTGTGTGTTTCGATAACACCCCCATATCATATCGATGTTTATCGATAAGCCAACAACTGATTTGATATTGTTGCAAAGTTGAGTTTACATTTTTTTGCACCGTTTGTTCTTCTTTTTTTTAATACGTTTTCTTTACCATTGTTGCCGCAATTAAATAAAAAATAACTAAATTAGCTAATTTTAAAAATACATAGTTCTATATGCCTCAGCTCGGTTCTAGACTTAGACCATAGTGCATTTTGCTATTTAACTTTACGTATATACAAATCTATTCATATACATTTATACAGTATGTCAAGCTATTGCTTTAACACGGTAAACAAAATCACATTTTATTTAATAAAAAAAATTAGTTTAAAAATATATTTTTTTTTTATTAAAAAAAGGGTTTTTTTGGAGAATTTTATATGTAAAAAAATTAATTATTTTGTATTTTATTTAATTATACAATTTTATTTTTATTTTATTAAATTTGTATGAAATTTAAGTGAAATTTAAGCAAAAGCGATTTCTGTGGCACCCCTGATATTATATATTTTTTACATTTTATGGGTTTGAAACAATTTAATATATGAGCTAATTTAAAAAAAAAAAAATGTGGGAATTCTTTATTCGGTCAAAACAATTTAATATTACAAATATTTTCTTTGAGAATTCGTTTTTTTTTATTATATATTCATTATTGTATATTTTATAGTTCTTAAAACAATTTAAAATCAGCTAAATTTTTAAATTTAAAAAAAAGTTATTCTTTTTTAGTTAAAACAATTAAATATTACATTTATTATATTATTATTGTATATTTTATGGTTCTTAAAACAATTAAAAAATAATGAGCAATTTTTAAATTATTAAAAAAATGTGGGCATATTTTATTTGGTCAAAATAATTACTTTATAAGCTGTATATCATTTCACTAATTATTATAATTTTCTGATTATCTCCGGGGGCTGCCATAAAAGTTCATTGTACGCGCGGTCTTGGGGGAATATTTAGCAGTCAATTAATCCAATCGCTCCCAGTTGGCTAAAACCCACACAACCCCCAATGCTGCTGCTGCTTCTGCTACTGACCAAGTTGGGTTAAAACGGGTTTCAATCCAGCCTAAATAAAGTCAAGTTCTGGGCTCGGCTTTGGAAGCTCGCTAAACCTTATTAGAAATGAACTTGTGTGTCTCAAGCTGCCTTTTTGATTAAGCGCATTGCATAACAGCAGCTGTGTTGCTCTCTCTCTCTTTCTTTTCATCCCATCACTCTCTCTCTCATTCAACTGTAGGGCAGCTCCTTTTGTGTGGCATACATTAAGTGAAAAAGTTTTCCACTTGTCATTAAATGTGCATTGTTATTGCGCTGCTGGCATTTTGCACATTTCTCTGTGTGTGTGTCTTGCACACCCACATCTGAATTTCTCTCAGTGCATGTGTTGGTGTGTGTGTTTTGTGCTTGTGTCCTCAGCAAACGCCTCTAGGCAACAACAACATCAACAATAAGATTTCTGCACACAATGCTGCTCGCTGTGCCACAGCCGTGGCAACGTTTAACGAGATTTTAATGTGCATACAACACACACACACACACACGCACACACATGGCTAAACATTTGCACTAATTAAATTTCGGTTATCAAAAGTTTCATTTGTTACCAAGTTTTTAAGCCACAAACTGCCAAATACGAATAGAACAACGTCCAAGTAAATTTACAGTGCCTCACAGCCGTGTCCATATAGTTGAGTTTACCTTTTGTGCTATTCTCCTTACACCTTTGTTGTAGTTAATTAGCGTGCTATCTCACTCACACACACACACACTCACTCTTAACTCATCTATTGACATCTCTACTAACAATTGTGTATATCGGGGGTGCCACAGAAATCGCTTTCGCTTGAATTTCACTGGAATTTTTTTGAATTTAAAGTGAAATTCAAGCGAAAGCGATTTCTGTGGCACCCTTGATGTTTTTGTTGGCACTATAAATCCACACTTTGGCATTTACAGTATGTCAAGTAATTGTTTTGACAAAGAAAAAGAAATTCATATTTGTTTATTCATTAAAAAAAAATATTAATTAAATAATGCTTAAAAAAATAATTTATAGGTTTTCCTGAATTTAATTTTTTTTGCAATGAAAATTGAAAGTAAAAATTATAATTGAAAATATACATTTTACTGAGTTCTAAAAAATGTTATTTTTACAAATACATATATATTCAAGATTAATTTTCTTTTTTTATTGAAAATTGTATTTAATTATTTATATTGTTAATTTTATGATCGTTCCTTTTTTTTACACTTAGAATATGTGCAATTTATTCTTTGTCAAAATATATAATTGACTAACTGTATAATTGACACACACGCACACACGCCCCCCCCTTCTATTACAGCACACTTCAAAGCTTCGACTCAATATACCAAAATTGAAATATAACTTTGATTTAGTTTTGGGTTAAGATGCGTTTATTAATGCTCATGGCCAACTGACCAAATGTCCCTAGAGGTGATGGAATAGGGTAGAAAAGAGGGGAGTGGGGTAGTCTCTTGTTGTCCATTTTGTGTGTCTGTGTGTGTGCGAAACAAAAGGACCAAGAATATGGAAGCCCTCAAAGGGTTCTTAATTAAATTCAGCCAAGACAGTGGAAAACAAAAGTGGGTCTCGGGCTGTGGGCCAAACCCCTTCAGTTTTCCTTGCAGCCCCCTTCAGTCCCCCCTTTATAGGCTTTACTTCAGTTCTCGTTTCATCACTGTGGGTCTGTGGGACGTCTTTTGTTACGGACGCCTTATCCTTGTGTGTGGACGTCTTTTATACTTTTTAAGGGCCGTCTGTTTGCCCTGCAGCGGTCAAAGGATACGCCAGAATGGGCTAAAAGAATAAGAAAACACAGAAATGTGGAGAATGAAGAATAGAAAGAAATGTAGGCCTCGAGTCGTTTAAAAACTTTAAGGAACAGGCAGCAAAAGCGGCAGCAGCTGCTGTTGTCGTCCGCAAACATTTGCTTAGGACATTGAGAGAGCTTGAAGAGGCAAATAGGGGGGGAAGAGGGGGCGTGGCATTGTGTTGGCTTTTCATGCATTTCAAGTGCAAATCGCTGCGGCTATCATCGTCTAATTGCCAATTAAAGATAAACTGACCCATGTACACGAGCATTAAACAGACAGTTGCGATAGCTTTTAGATTGGCAAGACCGTTAAATGGCTGACGGAATTGGCGTAGACTAGAGATGGCACTCTTTATCGAGAGCATTGATAGCGGTTATCGATTGTGGGCATTTTTTAAAATTAATCGCATTTATAATAATAAGAAAAAAAGTCAAAAAGCTAAGACTATCGATAGTATTTTAAGCCTTTGTTGGACTAGAGATGACACTTTTATCGATACTTAAAAAGATTGTTAGGTTATTTACTAGAAACTATGCGTTTTCGACCAGGTGGCAACTTCTTTCAATCGATTTGTAATTCTTTTAAGAATGTGATTAAAATAAATAAGATACATTTTGTTTTAGTTGCTCTATCATAAGATCTAATTAGAAAATAAGCGCTTTTAACTAGGTGGCAACCTCTGGCAAGTACAGTAGTTCCTTTTAATGACACTTGTTAGATAGATTAAGGCTTATTTCGGAATAAATTTAGGCGTATTTGATCAGGTGGTAACCTCAGTTTGTCAACTCCTTACAAATCCGCCAAGATATGCAACTAACAAGTGTCATTACCAATTTTGAAGATTACTTTTTTACACAATTTTACTTTTGTTCTAACTGTACATTTAAATTTTGGTGTTGGCGTTAACAAATTTATGATTATATTGAAGTTTTAAAGTTGTTATTCGGGTGTTTGTGTTTTTAATGGAAATTCATTGAAGCGAGTGCGAGAAAACAATAGCTTGGTTTTAAACGCTTTTCTTGAGTTGATTTATTATTATTCAAGTTAAATTTTACATTTATTTATGTGTTCTTTTTATGAGTTTTGTTGTTGATTTGTGTGACGCGGCGAAAAAAAACATAAAACAAAAACCAAAAGCAAATAAAACATTGTTCATTTCGATTTCGATTCAATTCGAGCTGCAGTACATGACATTTCGTAATAAACAAATATATAATTACACACACACACACACACATACATACATATAGATAATATACACAAACACATACATAGATACATAATCGTACTTTTTTGGTAATGGTATTTTTGGCTTGGCACGTGTTTTTCTTCAATTTCTTTTGGCCAAGAAATTTTTTGGGCTCTGCCGCTGCCACCAAAAAAAGAAAAACTGACAAAAATTCAAGTAAATGTTGAAAACAAAAAGATGCCTTTTAATTAATTTTGAGATTTTTATTATTGATGCTGCTGCGTTCGATTTTGGATTTGAATTTGAATTTGAAATTTTTCCAATTTGAATTTCGTTTGGCATTGTCTGTTGATAATGCCACAAACACACACAAGTACACACAATTTACACACATACTGAGAGACAAAGTTCTTGAGCATATATTTATATATTACTTTTTCTCTCTCTCTCTCTTCCTATCTCTGATGCTCTCCTTCGCACTCGCACTCGCAGGGTGAATGCGTTGTGCTGCGTGATCGCAAGCTGAACATTGCGCCGGCTATCAAGAAGCAGGTGAGTTGGGTAAACGAAACAAATTAATCTAATGACTGGAATTGAGATACATCGAGTGCATTTTGTATGTAGCCAAATCCGCTGCAATCGATTGTGGCCACAAATGGAGCTGTTTATTACACCACCACACCGCCGGCACCGATGAGCAATATCCCGATGGATCAGTTCGCTGCTGCCGTTTATCCGCCAGGTGAGTGTTATCAATATATATCGCGATCTCATCTCTGCCTTTAGGTTTGAGTTTTAGTTATTTGTAAATAAGTGAGGCCTAAGTTCGATTTGAAATCAATATTTTCTTTTTTATATATTCCATTTTTTTACTCTCTTTCTTCTCTTAACACAACAAAAAAATATAAATCATCATCAACTACAACAACAACAACAACAACAAATAAACAATCTTTGTTTCGCCGGACAAATTAATCAACACCAGTTACTGACTTTACAGCCGCTGGTGTGCCAGCCATCTACCCACCTTCAGCCATGCAATATCAGCCATTCTATCAGTACTACAGTGTGCCAATGGTAAGTACAATATCACTATGAAATCATATACTCGATGTATTAAATGGGGGTTTAACTATAGAGAGAAGTTTGACTATAGAGAGAAGTTTGACTATAGTAGAGAAGTTTGACTATAGTAGAGAAGTTTGACTAACCATAGAGTAGAGAAGTTTGACTATGGAGAGAAGTTTGACTAATCATACAGAAGTTTGACTATAGAGAAGTTTGACTATAGAGAAGTTTGACTATGGAGAAGTTTGACTATAGAGAAGTTTGACTATAGAGAAGTTTGACTAACCATAGAGTAGAGAAGTTTGACTATGGAGAGAAGTTTGACTAATCATAGAGAAGTTTGACTATAGAGAAGTTTGACTATAGAGAAGTTTGACTATAGAGAAGTTTGACTATAGAGAAGTTTGACTATAGAGAAGTTTGACTATAGAGAAGTTTGACTATAGAGAAGTTTGACTATAGAGAAGTTTGACTATAGAGAAGTTTGACTATAGAGTAGAGAACTTTGACTAAAGAGTAGAGAAGTTTGACTATGGAGAGAAGTTTGACTAACCATAGAGTAGAGAAGTTTGACTATGGCTCTAGTTTAACTTTTCTTTTTTTACACTACGAAACTAATATGAATTTCTTTTCAATTTCCTTTACAGAATGTACCCACCATTTGGCCTCCAAATTATCAAGGTAATTAAAGCGACGTTAACACTTTCCTTCTCCTTCTTCTTCTACTTCCTTACCACCTTCTTCTTCTTACACTGCCTGTGTACAACACCACCGCTTGCATCTCTCTCTCTCTCTCTGTATATATATATATATATATATACATATATATCTATCTCTGTCCTGAAGCTTGCATCGCTCGCTCGTAATTGTCGTTAGTCGTTAGTTTTACCTTTTATTATTGTAGTTATCCACACACCTCTTTGTATACGCTTTGTTTTCTTTTCTTTCATTCGTATCTTCGGTTCTTGCTGCACAACAACAACAACAACAACAACTACAACATTGAACGCTGTTAAAGGTTAAATAATACCATACAACAACAACAACAACTAGAACAACTACAACAACCAGAACAACAACTACAACAACAAATAAACAATTTTTCGTAGTCGCCAAATTTTACGTTGAGAGCTGCCCGAAACAACCACAACAACAACAACAACAACTATAGTAATAACCACAACAACAACAACTACAACTACCACAACAATCATCAGTTGAAGCAACAACAACAACAACAATACAGCTGCCACAATAACAACAACAACAACAACAACGATGCTCTTCGAACTCCCCTCGCTGAACAACTCGACAGTTGCCCAACAAGCACAACAACAATAGAAATAAAAACAACAATTAATTAGTTTTAATTTAATTGCTTAATTTATAATTTATAATATTAGTTTTATTTTAATTTAACACTTACACACACACACACACACATGCGCACGCTCTAGGCGTCAATTATTAGTGAAATGCCACGCCCACATACGCTTTTATCATAGGGGCTGTGTTTAGGAGAATCTATTTTTTTCTACTTACATATTTTTTTTGTTTTTTTCCAATCAATTTTAATTATTTTTGTGACCATTTTTAATTAATTAATTTGCTTGTTGTAATTGTAGCTACACACACACATATATAACATGCATATGTAGTAGTCACACACACACACTCTCAAAAACTGGCAGTATGTGTTTGAAAATGTTCTTCGACTGTTTTCTTGTAGGCATTTATCCCTGTTAACTTTGAGGATGCAGCAACAACTACAACAACAACAACAACTATGACAACTACAACAGCAACTAAAACAACAACAACAACATACTGATGCTACTAACTACAACAACAAACGCATTAATAGAATTTATATTAAACAGCGGCAGCTGCTACCAAAAATCAACAGCAACAACAACACAATTGTAGCCACATTTTCTATAGATACTCGTATTATAGAGATACACACACACACCCACACACACATGCATAGTTGGCGAACAACCAAGGACACACACACACACACACACACACACGCAGTATAAGCAGCTTATGTTTTCAGTTGATAGAACACGGCCAAAAATAAGCGTATGAAGTGGAAGGGCGGGGTATCTGAGGGGGATCTGGGGGGGTTTTTAGGCTGACTTTAACAGTCGAAATATTAAATAATGTGCAATTAGCGAAGCTGGGTGACTGTAGAGGGTGGAAGAGTGGGGAAAAGGAAAGAGATTGATAAACAAAAGTTGCAAAACGGTGACAAAATGCAGGCAAAACAAATGTTGCTAGGAAATGTTGCAGGCGAAACAAATGTTGCTAGGAAATGAAAGACCGAAACAGAGCAAATTGTATTTGCATTTGTGTGACAGAAAGAGAGAGCATATTATTTATTAAAGCAAACTCACTAAGAAAGCAAGAGAAGAGAGGGGAGAATGCAAAGCAGCAGCCAAAACAGTTGCAACTGGGGGGGAAAGGTGGAAAAGGGGGGTTAGATAAAAGGGGGGATGAGACGGGCAGCAGAACGAAAATTAAAGACATAAATTATGCATAAATATTAATTTATATGAAATACACGCAAAAGCAAAACACCCACACACACACATACACATATATATGATATACATAAATGTAACTGTAAATGATAACGGTAACTGTTATACACACACACATACAGCAAAAAGCAAAAAATTGTAACTAAGTTTAAAGAACAACATGAAAAAAATGAAGAAAAAATATGCGAAAAATACCACAAATACAAAACGCAGCACAAAGCATGCGCACACACACACACACACACATACTAATACATACATATATAAATAATTATATATACATAAATATATATATGAATAAGTTATATAGAATGAACTAATTGTAAGCCAAGCAAAAAGAGAAGAAAGCATATAAAGTAAAACTGAACGAAATTGTAGTCTTAAAGCAAATACTGAAGAAAAAAAAAACGTAAGAAATAAAAGTAAATAATGTGAAAAAAAAAAAACAAATTGATAAACTAGCATAATGAAAATGAAATGGAGAAATGAAAAGAGAGAAAGAAAGAAAGAAAAACCAACCTATACAATAAAGATATTCAAAATATGCTAGCTAAATGAGCAAAAAGTATGAATGAAAATATATACAAAAAACCCCACACACATATACATATACAAATACATATATATACATATAATATATATATATATATACTAAATATATGCCTAGTATATAGCGAGACTATTCAAAAAAATGAAAGAAAGTAAGAGAAAAAAAGTAAAAGTAAAAAAAAAAATAACTAAAGCAATACATAGACACTCAATAAGTGTGTGTTACACCGAGTATTTAGTTAAATACCTACTTATTTATAAAAAAAAAAATAACTACATAAAATACTAAAATACTAAAACTAAGCAAAACAGTGAACGAAAGAAGTTTAAGTCTAAAAACAAACAAACAATCTCCAGCAAAATGTTGTTTTGTTTTTTCATACATTAGTTGAAACTCTTTTTCGTTACGAATCTATTGTTAAATCTTGGCATTAAAAAACTACTACAAATTATTTTAAAATTATGCGCGGCGCTGCTGCTGCAACAGGAGGAGCGGCAAAGAAAGGGGCGTGGCAACAATTAAGTATATAAATAAATAAAAAAAAAAATTGGTGCATAATTTGGCAACGAAAAAATGTGAAATACAAATGAAATTATTTAAAAATGTGTATATTTGTATATTGAATTGTGTATTTGCCTTAACAACAATTATTTGACAACACACACATACATACATATTCAACACACACACACACACACACACATACATACATACAAATCGAACCCAGCGGTTTCACAAATGACCTGCAAATTGAAGCAGCAAACCAACAGCTACCCCTTCCTTTCCCTCTTATGCGTTGCCACGCCCACCTGCCACGCCCTCTAACGCGGCAGTTGCACATCGACTTGTTGACAAATTTGTAACTAAATTGTTGCATAGCTAAAATCTAAAAAGAAAGAAAATTAAATAAATTTTTAAATCGAATCGTAACAATAATTAGAGAAATGACAAAAAAACAAGAAAAGAACGAATGAAAATAAAAGCAATAATTAAATAATTTATATGCTCTAGTTGAAAACTACAAAACCAATACACGCACACACAGATACACACACATACACACACATGGGAGTGTACTTAAGCCAGTCGAGGGATTTTAGTTAGTTTAATTATTCAGGTTTGTTTTAACTGAAAAGCAAAGCAGACGAGTGCAAAATACACACACACAGATACACACACACTCACACACACACCGACAGGATAGCAACTAATAAATCCAAGGCATAACTTAAGATATATACGTGATATTTTGAAAAACAAAAAGCAAAAATTCATAAATAAATTGTTTAGGTTTAAAAAAAAAGAAAAAAAAAACAATAAATAAAATTTAAAAACGGATATGTATATATATATTTAAATATATATATACAAATGGCATAATTATTATGAACATTTTTGCTGACAAACGTACATACAAAATGAAGAATAAGATAAAGTTAAAGATAACTTGTAAACTGTTTGTAACTCAATTTATTGTCGTGACTCGAGGGAAGGTTCTTAAGTTTATCTTACTGCGCGCAGTAAGCAGATTGTGTCCCATCGTCAAATCTATTAAGTTTATACATGCATAAAAGAAATGAATGAATATATATATACATATATACATACATATAGTAAATATTTATATTGTATACTACATTATACATGCATAAATACATATAAAGAAAATGAACACAAATTAGTCAAAAGCAGCATAAAAGCGAGAAAGAAAATGAACAAAAAAAAAATAAATAAAAAAATATATATCATAGCAAAAGGCATAAAAAAATAGGTAATAAGTAAAATGAAAACAAAAAAAAACATATATTTTAAACTAAAAAAAATCAACTGATTAAAACAAAACGTTTTCTAGTGCTAAGTAAAAACCTAACTAAAAACAAATTAAAAAGCAGCTCTATATATACATAAATATATACATACATATATAAATAACAAGTGAACAGCGACATGATCATCACAATTATTTAACAACTATATAAGACACACACACACATTATAATGCAAGAAAAGAGCTAAAAAGATAACTAAGAAAAAACAGCAAACAAAAAAAAACTAGCAGCAACAATAAAGCAACAGCTACTTAAATAATTTTTAGCAAAATGCAAAAAAAAAAAACTACACAACAGCAACAATTGTATTTGTATTATTTGAATTTATTTTTGATTTATTTATATATATTTATTTGATTTTTATTTCTGTTTTTACTGGCTTTTAAGTAGAAGCCCAGCCACCGATGCAACATCATGCTCCGCCGCATGCCGCTTGGGAGTTCGACGATGGCAGCAACAACAACAATCGCGGCAACAACAAGAGCAACATTTCGGTGACCAATTGGCGCATGTCCATGTAGACAACAACGACCACTCAGCTAGCAACAACAACAGATACAATAAGAAAAGCAAAAATGTCAAGACAAAAGAAGACTAGCAACTAGAAAAAAAAAAGAGATGAAAATGTATAAAAAAAAGAAGAAACAATTCGCAGACATTCTACAGATACAGATATGCGTCCCCCCAAAGAGCAGATGGATGGGGGATGATTACAGAAAGAAATTGGCATGCACACTTTAAAAATAGTTCCTTGATTTTTCGTTAATTTGTTTACGAGTTCAAATTGTTCTATAGTTTTCGTATTTCGTTTCTATTGTTCGATGTTATCCGTTTCATAATACTAGAATTTCAATCGGGCTGCAGTTTGCAACAAAAAATCTAATCAGGAGAGGCAGAGTAACAAACAACAACAACAACCAACCAAAACAACAACAACAACAGCAACAGGAGAAGCAAAAGCACCATAAGAAGAAGTTTTATAGAAAAAAGAGTAGGACAACGTCGTTTCCCTTCAAGAGTAAGAGAGAGAGTGAAGAACACCAAACTAGAAATGGGGGGAAAAGAAAAACCAAAACTAAAAAAAACTCAACCAAAGCATATCCAAACTTCTTCAAAAATTCTTGAAAAAAAAAACCCAACAAAACAGAAATATCCCCCCTTAAAATCACCATCGCCATCCAGACCGATGTCTTGCTCTACTTTGTCCTTTGCTTCAACTGTAGCCCCAATGATGAAGATAATTGTGTAGTAAGAACCAACAACAACAACAACCGCAACAGGAAGGACATACCACATAAAGAGAACGTTTTGGCCAAATGTTTCGGGTTCCAGAGTTCCCCCAGGCGTGTTCCGATTAGTCATTTTTATATATCTATAACATATGTAAAAGGTCTGCATTCAATATTGGGCCAGAATTTTCAAAATTTTTAACGTTTCTTATTATCATCTATGTATGTTTTTCTCACCCAACCTTTTATGGCCAGAATTGTAACAAAATTACGTTAACCATTTCCTGTGTGTGTATGTGTATAGAGGTTTTTTCTCTCTAAATTTAAAAGTTACCAACCAATTTTAATTAAATGTCAAACAACAAATAAATAGTGAGCCCGAAACGAAAATTCCACAATGAGTTTGTTTTTCAATTTTTGTATATTATTATTATCAGTTATTTATTATTTTTACAATATACAATACACGCACACACGCTGCGTATGCGTAATATGCGAATTACGTATGCGCTGAGCAGCAATGAAAAAACTGTAGCATACTTTCAGGATGCAATTTAATTGAAACGCGCAACGAATCTTTTGTGTAGCATGCAACAGGCTGAGAACAAGTCTTGTTTGCAATTTCAGAGAATTATACGATTTAAATAGTTGAATTATAAACGGTTGTGTCAAATTAGCTCTAAATATTACTTCAGAAAAAACACTAGAAAGGAAGGAAAATAAAACAAATACTCTTGCAGATCAAATGAAGAATGAAAAGCTGAACTAATTATTAATTATATTATTATTATTAGTCGTGACGAACCGCTGCAAGGGTATTGAGCAAGCTGTCGAGCGCCTACTTAGCACCTAAAACATATGCATATAGACATAACTGTAAATGTACATATACATATTTATATATATACAAATATCTGAAAAAGCAGCCTCTATATAATCTGAATGTAGTTCAATTATAATTATTATTATAATTTATTTGCTAAACTCGTCTCTTAAACTCTCAGAACTCTTCCGACAACAAAATAAAAAATGGATATATAATAGATCTATATATTATATAAATACTAATATATATATATGTATGCGTGTAACAGAACAATATCTCGATGGCGTCGTAAAAAGATAAACACAAATATTTATATACATAATTAATGAAAAGTAATTTAATTAACATAAAGTCAAATCGTTTTTACATAAGAAAAAATGCATTTTTTAAAAAAACGTCTACGTGTGAATTGAATAAACCTTATATACTACATATACACATATGTATATGTATATACAACATATATATGTATATATATATATGCATTTTATTAAATATACATGCATACATAATGTCGAGCAGCAGATTTTTTGATAACAAACAAAACGCGCACTTGATTTAAGGAAGTTGCAACCACCTTTTGACCCTTAACACCCTACAGCCCCCCTTCACTACCACTTGTGTTGAGAGTGTGTGTGTGTGTGCGTCGTCAATGCCTGTGTGTGTGCGTTAAAACGTTTTTTGAAGTAAAATTTAATTTACACAAGACTGACGCTAAAAAAAAAATAACTAAAAAAAATATTAATTAAAAAAAAAAGTGTTTACGAATTTTTCAAATGCCACACACAGGTGTGTCAAACGTGCAGCAATGAGGCGGTTAATGAGGGGAAGGGGAGGCGAAGAGTGGAAGGGGGAAGAAGGGGGTGAAGGTGAAGGGGGTGGTCGAAAGGCAGTCGAAAGTTTGTTAAGCGGTTTTAATGATGAAGAATTTTGATTTCGGCGAGCGCGTTTATATGTGGTTATATATTATATTGTATTTAATAAATGGAAAACCTGAGATATATATTATATATATTTATATTTACAGAACAAAAGTAAAAAAAAAAGGAGAAGAACAAAATATACAGTGTTATTTTTATGATATTGTACTTATTAGTCGAAAACAGCATAGTTTAAACTGGGCAGCATATAAATATGAATAATAAATAAATAATTACTACAAATTAATGCATAAAAATATAATAGAGCAATATTATGATAGTAAAAGACACCCAACACAACACAAGAGAATGTGATTTAACACACGCATACACACACAAACACACACATACTCGGAGATAGTCCTAATCAAATATTGTAAATTGATTGGAGACTTTCGAGCCGACGAGAGACGCTAAAACTAAGTGAATAATGAATGAATTGAATTGAATACGAGTGCTACTTAATTGACTCGTTTGAATATGCATATGAATAAAGTGACTGGCGCTCTTTCCCCTTCCCTCCCCCCATCCCACTTTCTCAATACAGAATACAATAAGAAACGTGCAACGAACTCTATAAGAAAACATTAGATGAGGGCAATGCAAAATATACCCATTAAATTAATAAAAACAAACACTCACAGGTGCATTACATAAGTATATAGCAAACAAGAGGCGTAGGTAGACAGTGGGAAGGGGGCGTGGTGCATATTTTAGACGCCCCCTTTCCTAAATGTAACCTATTATCATATTAGATAAATAAAATCGTTGTTAGTTTTAGTTGAAGCAAATCCCACGCACAACCCACTGAAAATATTAATAAAAATAAATGTTTCATTTTTATACAATACGATTTTTTGGATCATTATATTTATATATATTGTGTCAGCAAAGGAGTTTTTTGTTTTTTGCAAAACTTTCTCTACATATTAAATATATGTATAAATGTAGGCAGTTCGGGTGTGGCAACAACAACAACTACAACAACAACAACAACAACAAAACATATGGCAAATGGTGAAAGCAACGTTAAAAAAAATTAATAAATATATATGATTGATAGGTTGCAAAAAATGGTTTATTCTTTCATGTTGTCAGTGGAAAAAAACTGTGAACAAAATACAAGTACATAAAACATATATAAATTGTAGCTAAAATGGTTTCATGTAAACGAAATTGTTGAGTATTTTTAGTCAAGACACATATGAGAAATACTTATATACAAACAACAACAACAAATAAGAAAAACAAAAATATAAGAAGAAACACGAAATGAATTTATTATTATATTTATTGTAACATTTGATGCGATTCTATATATATTCTGGAAAATTTGTCTTAAGCTGAAAACTGAAACAAAAAATGAGCTGCCGATTGCAGATTATATATATACAAAAAAATAAATGTATATAATTTTAAAATGATTCTTTCTTGCCTTCTGCTGACATATTACTGTTCCTAGATTAATTTTCAACTCGATTTCCACAAAAATAAAGCCGATTTTGATGTGAAATTGAAATATGAAATGGTTCTGTTTTATATTCGTTTCTTATTCCATTTCTCTAAAAAGTATGCTATACTTATTTAAGCGATTTTGATGTGAAATTGAAGTATGGAATGGTTCTGTTTTATATTCGTTTCTTATTAAATTTCTCCAAAAAGTGTGCTATACTTTTTTAAGCGATTTTGATGTGAAATTGAATTATGGAATGGTTCTGTTTTATATTCGTTTCTTTATCAATTTCTCTAAAAAGTATGCTATACTTTTTTAAGCGATTTTGATGTGAAATTGAAATATGAAATGGTTCTGTTATATATTCGTTTCTTATTCAATTTTTCCAAAAAGTATGCTATACTTTTTCAAGCGATATTGATGTGAAATTGAATTATGGAATGGTTTTGTTTTTTATTCGTTTCTTATTCAAGCTATAACTCAGTTCTCTCATCTATCAATCCTTCAGATAAAATGCCGAATTTTTTATTTGTAAATCCAACAAATTTGCACACTGTGCAGCTGAAGTAGATACACACACACACGCACACACTCACACATACACCATCACAACTCACAACTAGCGCCCAGTTGAAGTGCTATAAATGGTAAATGCAAATAGAATGATTAGACAAAAATATAACTTCTAGATAAATTATACCTTTTAGCTAAAAATAAAAACAAATAAAAGACACGAATGAACACGAAAAATGTATCCAAATTCTTCCGTACGTCAGACAAAAAATATATATAAAATTAACAAAAGGTCTAGCTAAAAATTTACCACACGATAAGAGTCTATATATACAAAAAAGATACATACATACGAGTGCATAAGATATACATATACATAAATATATTTAAAGATATATACCGAGCAGCAAAAAAAAATAAATGTAGCGACATGAAATACGTAAAACATATGAGAAAATCAACCCAACACTTGAATAAACAATAAACAATAACAACAATAAACATAGAGGAGCCAGTTTAGGTTCAGTTACAGTTACAGGATCGACAAAAAAAAATAAATAAATAATTAAAAATCAACTAGATCTTGAAATATCACAACTGATCTCTGCTGTGTTCTATGCTAGGCAAAAAGATACCGAACTAGAGGAGTAAAGTAAAAAGTAAAGAATAATAATAAATATAAATATAAATAAATAATAATAGTAAACAAAAAGTATTACAATTTCGAGCTGCAATATTTTTTAATCAAAAAACAAAGAAACAGAAAACAAAAAACATAAAAAAAAAGATTAAAGATAATAATTAATATATATTTTTCTCTTTTGAGATAAACGAAAAGCAAACTGTTTTCGATGTGTGAATTGAGTTAGGCAGAACAACAACAAAAACAACAACATCAACAACAAAAACAAAAATACATTAAACATATTCCAAGCATTAAAAAACCAAAGAAATACAAATCTAAATAATAAATAACAAAAACACAAAAAAAAAAAAGAACGTCACAAATTTTTTGTGTACTTTTTTTGCGGTCTTTATGTGTACAAGTCTAAAACTTCCGTGTGCAAAACGTAAAAACTATAAATAAAAGTAAAAATAATGGAACGAAAAACAAAAGAAAACAAAACTACACAAAAAACAAACTACACTACACAACAAAAGCAAAGCCAGACACTAAGCCCAACTGAAATTGTCAAATATATAAAAAAAAAAATACAAGTAAAGTAAAAGTAAAAGTAAAAAAAATCTATATGAATATATATTTAGATAACTATTATATATATATATACGTATAAGTATATATATATTATATACATGTGTGCAAATTATTCAAATACATAAAAAAGGTCTCTATATATATTTAGTAACAATTATAAAGAAAGGCAAAAAAAAAACGGATACGTAGTACAATGGCAAGCGAAATATGAAGTATAAAGCAAAACATATTAAATTAAAATACAAAAAGATAAGAAGAGAAGAAGAGAAGATGAAAATGTGTAAGGATGGCAAAAAAATAATTATTTATAAAGGCTGTAATTTTAAGTAAACGATTAATTACGATACTTAAAGACAAGTAATAATACATAAATACAAAAACAAATACAACGTAAACACATTTCACCCACGAAGAGAATAATTATATTAACTAAATGCTAAAAATACTATACAAATTAAGTACGATCGATATCTAAAACGAAATTATAAACCTAAACATGTGAAACACACACAACAACAAATACGAGTACACACAGATACAGACAAACATACATACAACACACACACACAACAACAACAAAAATAAACCATAATTAATGAAACCCAACAACAAGAAGAAACATACAAATAAATAAATGAAATATATATGAGAGAACTCAATGTATGTAATAAATATAAAACTAAATAAAATACATAAATAATTAAAATGAATATCATTTGTGTTTCATTTGCGGTTGTTTATTTGCTGAATAATATGGGGTAAGTATATAGAAACTGTTAAAAATATTAAATATTTTCCGATTCGAAAAAAATTTGAATGCGGAATTAGATTTTGAAGTCAAGCTATGATCAAAATAATCAATGCCAGGTTGATCTGATTTTTGACCCAGCAACATTATTTTTTTACTTTTATTATTTTATTTTTATATATATCAAAAAAAAATGAAATGTCTTAGAATAAAATGGAAAATGTTGTTTTATACTCATTATGACATAAGCAGTTGATCAAACATTATAGCTCCAGATTATAAAATTTTAAATTAAAAAAAAAAAAACCGATAATTTCGGAAGAAAATTATTTGAAAAAAATTAATAAATTTGAATGAATATAGAGGTAATTGATCAAGTTTTGTTGAAATTATGGTAATTGAAAGTTGTCGATTATTGTAAATAATGGGTATGAAAATAATCGAAATATTCGAACAAATATAAATTTCACAAACAAAATCGAAATGCAGACTTCATTTTAGAGATCAAGCTATGAAGAAATTAACATTCTGCTTGGAAACTGTTTTATTTTAACCGAATTTCTGATATTTCAATATTTTGATGAAAAGAATACAATATATAATGACTCACTGACTGAGCATCAACGTGTAGCCCAAACGGTAAAAGATAGAAAGCTGAAATTTTCACACAACATAGGTGAGACAATTTTATCTTGCAATCAGAAGTTTTGCGAAATTCGACTTGTAAAAGGGTCAAAATTGGGGTCAAAGGTCACGGAATTGCTTAGTATGAAAAACTTTTTTGTTGAGCGAAGCGAGCGGGGGTTGGCGAGCGAAGCGAGCAGGGGGCGGAGCACCCTAGTATTACATATTTGTAATGGCTCTTTATTTCCTTATGTCTCCTGTCTTCACTGTCTCTCTCTCTCTCTCTCTCTCTCTCTCTCTCGCTCTCTCTCGATCGTGTGCTTATTGATCATGCCTCGTATTGATGTCATGTTTTGTTTTTAACCCCCTCATCCTTCCATTATCCCCTGCCCAGCAAATACGCAATTGACATGTTTTCTTTCAGTATTAATAACTAATTATATAGTCTCGTTTTTTATTTTTTTAGCTGTCAAGGCGACGCCTTGTTTTCGTTTTTTGTCTGCCACTTGTTGTGGCAAGTGTTGCACATTACATACAAATTGCAAGTGCAACGTTCACTTCGATATAATACTTAAATAATAGAAATTAGGAACTAGATATGTGTATGTATGTATGGCCTCCATCTCAGGTACGTCTGTCTATTTGTTGATAAAGCTGCGATTATATTTCTGCATTCGCACGCTAGGTGGCGCCACCGTGCTGCGATCGAATTCGCAGGTCTTGTTCGTCTTGAGCATGCGGGAATTGGGGCCAGCGGAGGTGCGCCAATAAACGGTTTGAACGGCATTGCGGCCAGCAATGTAACGGGATGTGGCACCAACCAAATAGTTCACTTTATTGGCAGCAGACATGTTGATTGTTGTTGTTGTTTGTTGTTTGTACTCGAAATACTCGAAGTATGATTTAAATTTATATATTTCCTTTTCTCACGAACTGTGTTCAGCACCTTTGACGAATCGTTACTGTGTTTCCATTTTCCAGCAGCGGCCGCTTTTATACTTAGCTCATTTTCTTATCAGACTCATTTTTGGTTTAGCTGCTTATCAATTTCAAGTTATTGTTGTCGTAATTAATTGATTAGTTTATGTCTTGCGACTTGTGCAACTGCGACTGCGACTTCTCTTTTGTTTTGACATTTGGCCGACCCCACAGACAATTGTTCAACTGTACAGGGTATCTAGATGGCACTGCACTGTTTGCTAGACTTCCATGTGCGCAGCTCAAAGTACAAAGTCGTCATAAATGATGCAAATTAAAAATCTTAGTATATATATCAGCTATATTTATATACTATATATTTAGGTTGATTCTGACGTCAGTAAATCGCGCACGATTGACATGATTTAATTTACGCGAAACGCCAACTCACTCACGCGATAGCCAAAGGTCAGAGGTCAGCCCGTAATCGGAAAAATCAAAGGGACAGCTGCACATGCTCGACACATGTCCAGCCACAGCCTGAGATCCTTCTACTGATTGCCTAATTAGGCTAATAATCACTGACAGTTGCTGGACTTGAAGAACTTTAGTCTAGCGACCATAGATGACTATCTGGTAGAAGAACTTTCACTCTGTTTATTTACTAGAAGACATAAGTTGAAAAACACGATTTTTGAGCTAATGATGCAGAAATGTTCGCAATGTAACAATCTATGTTGTGTAAAAATTTCATCATCCTATCTTTAATACAAAGAACGTGAGAAGAGTATATGTCGTTTTTTCATTTCCAACGATTCGACTTTATTAACTCAAAAGAACGATATACATATAGTATCTCAGTTGCAATGCCTTCGTTGACTAGAAAAGATTCTTTATGTTTCATAAAGCTCAGTTGTTTTTTCTCAAATTTACAAGTTTGGCAGCTTTTCAAAAAACTTTTAAACTTTTTGAAAATAATTTTAAAACCTTTGAAAAAAAAACAAAAAAAATCAAAAATTTTAAAAATTATTTCTTTTTAGGTGCCTTAAAATTTATTTTACTCACAAATTTCAAATTTGATAGCCCATCGGTAAGCATCTAGGAGGCACTTTTCTTAAACATTTGTTTCATAGGTTGAAAAGTTATCTATCATATGCAATTTAAATTAGTCGATTATCTCATTTGGTTCAAAAGTTACGATTTTTAGACCACGTACTTTAAAAAAGTACAGTGGTCTATTAACTTTGTCACAAAAAAAATGTGCGTAACAGGCAGAAGGAGGCGTGGCAGACCCCATAAAGTATATATATTCTTGATCAGCATCAACAGCCAAGTCGATATAGCCATGTCCGTCTGTCCGTCCGTCCGTCTGTCCGTCTGTATTGACGCCTAGATCTCAGAGACTATAAGAGCTAGAGACTCCAAACTTGGTAAGAAGTTTCGTCTATATTGCACGCAGACCAAGTTTGTTTTAGATTTTGGATCGGACCACTATATCATATAGCTCCCATAGGAACAATCAGTTGAAAATCAAGTCTTAGTATGGAAAACTTTTTTGCTGTTTGAGATATTTCAACCAAACTGACAGAATATGTATAAAAGATAGTCCCATACATACTGACCAAATTTGATTGAAATCGGATTACTATATCATATAGCTGCCATAGGAACGATCAGTCCAAATAAAGTCTTAGTATGAAAATCTTTTTGTTGTTTGAGATATCTTTATAATAAGTACGGGGTCTCCCACAGTCGAGTACCGCTCGACTGTAGCACCGCCGACTAGTTGCAAAGTAAAATGAGCAAAGGCCCCACTGAGTTATGTCACTATTCTAGTAAATGAGCGACATAATAAATAACTTAACTCATTACAAATGTAAATTTTTTTTTGTAATTTACAAACGTTCATTTTGTTTTATATTTACCAATGTAATTTTCTTTTATAGTTTTCAAATATACATTTTTAAGTATGCAAAATATTTTTTAAAAAATTCAGATAATAGTAGATACAATTTATTTCATATTATACCTATGAGTGATTTTGATCTGGATTTATGTAATCCAATTGAAATAATTCTCCAAAAGTGCGTTTGTCTTAAGATATTGTTTTCCTATTCTAACTTTCCCAGGACTCAAATTATGCAGTCAATTGTCAAAACATTTGATTGCTGATACTCTAAGGGCTTAAAATCTTACCATATTGATCAACCAAAAAAAAAAAATCACTGAAAAAATGTTGTTGCTGTCAAAACATTTATTATACGATAGTTCTTAGTTCTGAAATGAGGATTTTAATTTTAAGACCTTTAATTGTCCTTAATTTAAATCTTAAATTGTTTTAAGATCTATTGTCTTTAATCTTGAATCGGGCGCCGAAAGTTTTTAAGAATAGAGATGATATCTTAGTTGTTAGACCACTTATTGTGATATTTTTGTATTAATTTTTGTATTAATTTTTGTATTAATTGCATTAATTTTTCAATGTAGAGACTTAAGACGAATTTAGCTCTTAGACTCAAGCCTACCAATCGATTACATTCTATGACCTAACCCATAGAGCTCTAGTAGACTCCCCGGCCAGCTGAACACGGCGTGCTCTGATGATGCCTTGGCATTTATTTTGTATAGTTATATGTAGTTCCTACTCGTATATTTTAACTGCACATCAGTGATGCCAAACATTTTCTGAAAAAAAAAAGACAAAACGACCAAAAAAATAAGGGAAAAAAGCTAAAAAATAAGACAGAAAAACAGGCCAAATTTTGTTTATTTCTTTTTTTATTTAATTACATAGCTTTAAGGCCTCTTCAATGATTTTTTCGTCTTAATTTTCTTTGTTTTCAATGTACCTATACCATGGTGCCTATAAACTTAAGGTATTTGTTAGGCAAGTTGTACGAATGGCAACAGGATTTGTGTCGACGCAATCCGAATCTGCAGAAGATAAAATATGCATATGCATATAATTGAAAAATATATTATATATATTTACCTAATTGTAAAAATAGCATTTAACGTCCGTATTTCTAAACGGTTCCTTAGTTTAGATTTAATCAAACTAACTTGACTAAAAACCCTCTCTACTTAAGCGTTTGACCAAGGAACTATAAAAGAGTCGGAGCGATACGAAAAGAATATCGGAATTAACATACAAAAAGGAACATAAAAGAAATTTAAAAGATACTAACATGGTCAATTGAAACCAAAAAAGGCCAGATTTTCGGATAGAAGCTGTTTGAGATTTTTCTCGGCTGTAGCAGTTAATAACCAGACAAATCTATCCGAAAAAAAGCCAATTTGGCATCACTGCTGCACATGTGCTGTCTACGTGTGACGCTTTGTTTTTGTTTGCCTGCGCTTATCAGCCGTCATATGTAAGTACATACTATATATAGAGTAGAAGGCGCATTACAGGGTAGTAAATAGGCAAGAAGAAGCAGCGATTCACTTAGTCAGTTTTCAAAACAAAACGTCAAGACAAACGCAACTGGAGCGTTGTAAAAACTATAAAGTGTGCGCGCAAAAAAAAAACCCCATTAAACAAACAATAAAAGCCATCATAAAAAAAAAATGGCACAAAAAACAAGAACAAGAACAAGAAGAAATGGAAAATATAATAATGTAATCATAACAACAATAAATGCTATTACAATTGCCAGGCACTTGAAGTTCAAGGGTGCAAACTGAATGCATCCCCTTGGTCAGTCGAAAGGGTGTGATGTGGGTGTCTCAACTGATAACTGATAACTGATAAGCGACAACGGCACGTTGTCTGCTAGTGCTCGGAGCAGGCATCTCTATGAGATTACAACATGGTGAAATCATTTTTGGACAGAACTTTCCACAAAATAGCGAGGCTGTTCGTCTTGTTTACGAATCTTCAGCTGAAAATGAATGGCGTTAATGGGCCAATCAATTGACTGATAAGCTGGCCAAAAGTCGGGCAACTCTCAGACGGAACATTCCCAAAAAATCGAAATAAGAATTAAATTTAGTATAGGTTCGGGTGTGCACGACTAGCTGGTGCCCTATAGACAAAAGGTTTAATAATGAGCAAGGTTGCAAACCAAAATTTATCCATGATTTTTTCAAACCTATAAAATATAATTTTTTTAATTTTTGTATGACTTAAATTTATCTTTATATGTATAATTTTATTCAAAATTATGAAAAGAAAAACCAAAATATTTATCAAAATCTAGGTAAACTCTCAGCCAGCCCTCTTTACTTTATTTTCTGCTGTAGGGTATAATTTATAATCAAAGAAAGTCTACGGAAAATAAGTTCAGCACTCGAAGATGTTTGCACCTTGTCGCGTGTGTTTTGATACTCGACGATAAGTTAAAGATTGTATAGATAATAATCTCACCAAAAACATACTCTGCTCCAGCTGTTACCTGGCACTGATAGGCGCAGCTAAAGTTTGATAAGCCCAATCATAAGATCTGCTAATAAACACAGTGCGTAAAAGTTCCAAGTGAATATTTAAAAAAATGTGTTGCCTGCTTTTAGGCGGCCGTGGGAATTAATTGCCGAGCGTGGAATGTTGCGTTAAGCTTTTTAAACGAGATGTTTGTCTAGAGTTGCTAATTGAATTAAAAGCGCATTTAACGCCTACAAGGCATTAGCCTAAACCAGACTAGTCATACTTTTAAGGGGAGGAGGGGGTTACAAAACTAATTGAGTTTAATTGAGAAAAACAACAAGAGCAATTAAAGAATTGACTTGAGGTTTGGTTAGCAGTGTTTCATTTGTATTGACCGAGAGTTAAATGCTTAAGTAAGTAAATTATTGATAAATTAACATAGAATATGGCTGGAATATGCGCTTCCTTTCGCGTTCATTAGCCTCGTTGCTGCCTCCTCACTGGCGACGGCACCACAGCAGCAGCAGCAGCAGCAGGGAAAGGGGGAAGATGCCCCCACCCACGGCCAAACTTGCCGCTGCGTTGCAAACCTTGCGAATGGTCTCCACATAGAGACCGCGACGATTGAGCAAACTGTGAATGCTGCGCAGCTCCTGGAAAAGGCGGAAAAAAGGGGATTAAAAGGGGATTTTAGTTACAAGTGATCGATTTTCAAAATCAGCGAAATTTACCTTAAATATTTGATTTGTAGAATAAGAAAACTTTTATGGAAAAAGATACTAAAATAAGTTATCTTTCAGCTTAAATGTTTTCTTTACTTTAAGGGACTTTTGGATTTCAAAACACTTCAAAACTTGCTGAAAAGCTAACTAAACTTCTTGAAAAAATACAGAAAACGTTAAGATTAATAAACCAATACATTTTTCAATTTTCTCAAAAAGTTTTTACTTATAAAAAATAATATCCAGTTGAAATTAACTCGAATTTACCTCTATCTCAAGCTAAATGAGTGCCAGTAAAATTAATAAACTTATGAAAAATAACTCTATAAGTCGAATATTTCCATAACTCGAATCTTTTCTTTGGATAATGGTGATTCGAGTTAGGGAAGTTCGACTGTATTTTGATTCTGGGCGCATTTTTGTACTTAAATTCGTAATTTTTGAAATTAGTCGAAAACCAAATTTTTTTTGAAAAATACAGAAAATATAAATTTTTTTTCTGAACTCATTTTTTGCGTAAGATTTGTAATTTTTAAAACTAAAAATTCTGAAATAAAATTCTAAAAAAATTGAGGAAATATAAACTATTCTAATTATTAACACTAAACCACAATCTGATCTCTATTTTTCACTTAAACTTGTCTTCTTATAAAAAACATAAAATATTTAAGAAGAATTTTCTTGCTTTTAGAAATCCATCAATTTTTCTCAGTGTATGTAGTGTTTATATACTCACATCTTCACTCAATCCCAGGCGATTGCGAGTTAGAACCACGGTGTAAATGGAGCTCTTGACATCGTTGCCGCAGAAGGTCAACACCAAATGATCGTTGACCGCCTTGACCACCTGCACAGTGCCCGTGAATTGTGTGTACGAGTTGAGGGTGACGAGGGAGCCGCGTTGATCCCCGATGTTGGACCAAACACCAGGCGCATCTGTCGTATAGTTGAAGGTATATTCCAGATTGTTATCGCGCTCGCTCCAAACGAGACGCAGATACTTTGTGCGCTGCTGCTGCAGCTGCTGCTGTTGCTGATAATCATCACGATCCAAATAGGCGTGAGGTGTGGTCGACACTCGTCCGTAATTGTTTTGATTTTGATTTTGATTCTGATTTCGATTGTTGTAGCCATGCTGATTGTTATTATTATTATAGCTGTTGCTATTGAGAACCTAAACACGCAAATTTCACATTTGAATGCACTTTGATAATAATATTAGCCCATCCCCATCCCCGAGAGAGAGAGATGCCAAGACTCACCTGCTGTGTTACGTCTGTCAGGTGGATAATCACACACGAATCGTATTCATAGACTCCAGGAACGTCTTGGCTGTGTATGATGATCTCACTGCCATACCAAAGACCCATTATCTGTGCATACAAATTGTTCAGTTAATTGCTAAATATATATTCACTAAGGGTTATCATCGATCGGCTGTGTTTGTTCTATCTAAACTAGACTCTCAATGAAGATCTGTTGTTGAAACTTGGTACATATGCTTTCAAGTGTTCTTGGCAGCTATAGTTATGAAATTTGTTTAATCGAATAATTTTATAGTATTGCATAAATTCCATAAAAACTATAAAGCGAGAAAAATAATCTTTGAAAAACTATATTAATTATGCAAATATCTGGATTAAACTTAACAAATCTTTGTTATAGTTAGTCTTGCATCTATCAACAAAGTTTTTCTAAGACTTTCCGACTAAATTTTAAAAATAGTTTAATCTGATACTAAAGATATTGTTAAAAAATTTATATAAACTAAGTTATCTTTGCATACATGGACCAAATTTGATCAAAATCAGGTGATCATACCTTCATAATAATGATAGTTCTCAGGGGAAGTTATCTTTTGATTCAGCAAATATGTATTTCGATCAAACTCACAATATGTTTTGTTTCAATAATCTACCAAAATTTTATCAACATGGAATCTATAAGTCATATGTATATGTAGTCATAAATTGTCTAATAGTTAGGCACACATTTTTTTTTAAATAATTTCAAAGTTTGTCCAATTCTGTAAGTCTAAATCAAATAAAATTGTAGCTATTGTCAAAGTTTAAGCGAATATGGAAATAATTTGTTTTGTTTACTTTTGTATTTGTTAAGTATGCCGTCTATTTGTTGACAGATCTTGTTAAAGATTAGCTTACTGAATGAATTATATAATACTATATACCAATGAAATAAATGTCAAGCCTCATCAGCTATTAAGTGAGCAACTTACTATATATTTATTGATTAAACAAATATTTTGACCTATCCACACCTGATATTCTGACACAGCCGAACTACTTTGGATCCACAAAAGCTAACACACATATATGGTATATATAAATGTACGATCTACACGATAAATGGACACATGTAAATTTACACATGTATGTTTATAATGTTCTACATTTTCAGCAATTTGGATTTGCATACGAATGTGAATCGTACTCGGTTCAATTAGATGCCCGCATAAGGCCGACTAACCGACAGACTGACAGACAGACGCTCCTCTTAACAGCGCAACTGACTTATTGACTCATTGATTGAATGATTGACGAACTAACTGTGGGAAGATGACCCAACAAACATTGACTTTCGCCCCTACAGCTCAAAGGGGTTAATTAATACAAATGAGCTGGAATTGCCTAATGTGTTGACTGGAAGATTTCCCAATTCACAATATCCCTTTCGACTATGATGACTCACCTGCTTCAGATCCACGGAGTTTTGCGGATGAACGTTAACACAGCGTGTGGCGGAATTCATGCGTTCGGTTGTTGTGCTTAAATCATAGCCATAATGATCATAATTATTGCCAGCACTGTAGCTCCAACAGATGCTAAAGATCACAAAGACTGCTGAGAACTTATTAAACATGACGACCAGGATTTAATACAAATTATCACTGATTAGAAGCCTTGAACCGTTGACCGTTAGAGCTGAGACTGCACTGCTCGGAATTAAATTCCGCACGCGACTGCAAAACTATCCCTGAGCATCAACTGAGCTGCTGCTGCTGCTGAGAAAGCGCTCAAGAGAGAGCGAACGAGTGAGTGAGAGTGGAAGTAATTGCTCAATTGAACGCCATCTTTTAAGTGCACTCTTTTTTCTGTTGTCCAAAACAAACAACAACAACTAGAACAATAACAATAACAAAAACAACAACAATATGTGTACGCTGCGTAGTCGCGTTGATCATTACTTAATTAAATTAATTGTTGAGCTTTTGATGATCTACTCACGCGTGCAACGCCCGCACAATGCGAGCGTTAACTCAATATCCACCCAACTCTCTCTCTCTCGCTCTCTCTGCGTACACACTCCTTTGTCAATTGAGCGAATGTTCATACAAATTTATGCATGTGTGTGAGTGTGCGTTTGTGTTTTTAGCTTTAGCTGACCATCAATTGCTTGAGCCACCGAAATGAGTTAAATTCGCTTACCCAATCATGATGAGAGGGGGAGGGAGAGGGTGAGAGATGTGCCAGCAGTCGGAACTTGTGAATTAAATTTACTTGTTATTGTTGTAATGGCTGTGCGTTTTATTAGCATTGATTATGTGCTTAAGCTACACTGGCGTGCAAAACAAACTAATACTTCATAATAAATCAGACAATATAATTATTTTAATTTTAAAAATAAAGTATATATAATTTTAATAAATTTATAGAGGTTATTTTAAAGCTGAATGAAAATTAAAATTTCTTAAAATTTCAATTTTTAATTGTAAAATTATCAATTTTCAAATAAAAATAAAAGCAATTAATTGTTAATAAAATTTAAAAATAAAAATTAAATTCCTCCCCTTGTTCAAAAGACATGAATCATTTCATTTTACCATTTTATTGCCTACTTTTAGGTGCTACATTTTATTTCTGAAAATTGCTGAGTGGAAGCTTAAATCAATAAGCTTTAAAGGGGAAAGAGCGGGCACATTTGTTTTCAAAAGCGCAGCAAACTTTGATTGATCTTCTCGTAGATCCAATCAATATAGTGACAGACGCGCACATAGACGCCAGGTCGATTCTGATAGCCGCAGTGTTGTCCCCACGATATGATGCCGTACAGCGTCTCGCCATCTGCAAACGGTACAAAATTGTATAAAGCCAAGTTACTCCAATTGTAGATATTCCATATTCAAACTTACCCTCATCGGAGCAGACAAGCGGACCGCCTGAGTCGCCCTCGCAGGCATCCACGCTCTCATCCATGGAGCCGGCACAGAACATGCCTAGGTAGTTACAATAGACAGTCAATCAATCAATCAACCAATCAATCAAAACAAAAATGTAAGACTCACCCTCAGTCATGGCATCGCCGTAGACATTCAGCTGCTTGCAGGTGGCATCAGGTAAAATGGGCAATTGGGCTGCTCTCAATTCCTGCGCGGGAGCTGCAAATGGAATTAAATTATTTAAAAAAATATATTTAAAACAGAGATTAAAACCCTAACCAAAACCGTAACCTTTTACCGGTAAAAACCGATTGAAATAAAAAACCGTAACTGAAACCGTAACCAATAAAAAATTGTTTCATTTGACCAAAACCTTAAAACCGAAACTCTGTAAGCCGAAATAACCGTTTAGTAACCGTTAATTTCGGTCTTTATTTTGTTAAAATGTAACTAAACTACATCAAACTGAAGAATATGTCAAATAAATGTGTGAATTAAACATTAAGAAAGCAATGCCTCTTTTATTATTATTATTATATTATTAATATAAATATATATAATACTTATATGTATAATAATTGGCAAAGAAATTTTTTTTGTGAACCGAAACCATACCTTTACTTTAAAACCAAAACATACAAAAACCGGTTCACCGTTACAAAAACTTTACTCAAAGATTTTGCGTAACAGATAACCGAAACCCTAAATGCGAACATAACCGAAACCATAACTGAAACCGACATTCGTTTCGGTTTTAAAAATATATATTAGGAATATAAACATATACAGCCAGATTTTTTCAAAAAAATATTTTGATGCAAGCAAATTTTTTAAAAAATTCTAAGAGTAACTGCAAAAGAAATTTAATAAAATATTATTGATAGTATTTTTTATGATTTTTTGAAAACTGCCAAAAAGCCACATTTTGTGTGAAAAGTAGGAAAAGGGGTTAAAATAGTCATTTTTAGGATTTCTAAAAAATTATAAAAAAAAATAGCAAATATACTTTTGAAACATTTTTTTGCAGTTACTCTTAGAATTGTTTCAAGAATTTTTTTGCATTAAAATATTTTTTTGAAAAAATCGAAGATAGAAGTTAAAAAAGTAGACATTCACACAATTTCCAATTTTTCCATGGGTACTCAATGGGTTAAGGAAATTTTTGCATCATTCAAACGGAATTTGAACGACCTTTCCAAATAAACATAAAATTATTAAATAAAATGCTTTACTCACTGGATACGCCGGATTTGATGGAACCCCAGCCGGAGATGGTGCAGGTGCGATTCTCCGTCAGAGGTGCACCACGTTCCGGCAGACAAATCGGCTGCACATAGTCGCTGAACTTGAGCGGTGTCTTGAGCACCACGACGGCAATGTCGTTGTTCATGTGCGTGGGTTGCCGGAACTTCTCGTGCGTATACCAGTTCTCGATGAACGAGTCCACCTCGGAGTTCTCCGCAATGTTGGCATAATGATCGCCCACCCGCACAAAGTAGGCGCCCTTCGGATGACCGTACAGACAATGGGCAGCGGTCAAAAGGTGCCGCTTCGAGATGACGACAGCGCCACACCAATGACTGGAGATGCCGCCGCGTCCGCGAGTGCGAATGGTTGCCTGCCAGGGATGGCGACCACGTCGCGCCACGCTGCCCTTGACCACACGCTGCTCGGGATGCGCAAACTCATCGATCAGGTCGTCCTTGAAGATGCCACAACGTCTCGGCGTGCGCAGAGCTTTACTCGATCTCTCCCACAGCCCAATGTCGGAGAGACTGACGCCACTTCCCGTGCCAGACGTGCCGGATTTATCCGTGCCCGTGGGCTGCAATCTGGTGCGCAATCTCTGCTGTCTTGGACGCGGTCCGGCGGTGCAGTGCAGACTTACGTCCTCCGTGTGGTTGCAGTTGTGCTCACCCCAATTCCAGTGACTGCACTTGTCAATGCTCGTCTCGTTGCCTTGACACATCACTTGATCCAGCCAGATGGGTCCCTTGCCGGGTCCAAAGATATTCGCCTCTATTTTCTGTGTAGGATCAAGTTTGTTTAATTGCTTCTCTCTAACAAAGCCAACACTTACCGGCGTTCCGTAGTAGCCCAAGGAATTGCAGGCCACCTGCGCCGCCTTGAGATTGAAGTCATCATCACAGACGCTGCCCCAGACGCCATGATACTTCACCTCCAGTCGTCCTTCGCTCGGACTGCGTCCACCCTCCAAACGATATTCAACGGGTGCCTAGAAATGAAATTGTTATACCCGTTACTTAAAAAATAAGTAACGTAAATCGAAAAAAATCCACCACACGCAAAGTTCTCAAGATTTAAGGATAGTTTTACTAATTAACGCTAACTAATATTATTACCTATCATGCCACTAAATCGTTACTAGATCGGACAAATAGAAGGGCGGTAATGGCTGATTTAAGTTTTTAGGCAATGTAAGTGCCTAAAAGTATGCAATAATTTTTTTTTTTAAATTTTTTTAAATAAGAAAGAGCTTGACTATAGCCTTTCCCAATTGTTAAATCTCTATCAATTCCCCATATTTTGGAATTTTTAGTATCATTTAATATTTAGATTTCCCCGTTTTGAACTCACCTTGCAAACGGCATCGCTCTCGTCCGATCGATCGCCACAATCGGCGGTGTTGTCACAGACAAAGGCGGGCGGAATGCACTCCTTGGAGGTGTGGCACAGCCACAGGTTGTTGGGGCACTTCAGCAGCGGTACCTTGCAGACAACACCAACGACCTCATCGACACCACAGTTGTGAACACCCCAGCCCTTGAAGTCGCAGTCCTTCAGCTGCGTCTCATTGCCGCGACAATTGACGCCATCCATGGCATAGTTGAAGTTACGCTCGGTGGGCTCATAGAAGGAATTGCCACGCACCTCCGCAGCGCCCATCTTGAAGCCCAGCTCGTGGCACACAACATCCGCATCGCGCAGTCCAAAGTTGTCATCACAAACGTAGCCCCATTGACCATTGACTGGGTACATAAAAAGATAGAACTATTAGATTTAGTCCAAGTGACTTTTTTAAGGGTTTCTCAACTCACCTTTGACCTCAACGCGACCCGTGTGTGGACTGTCGCCGCCTGTCAGTCGCAGTTCGTAGCCCAAATGTTCGCATTGCTGTTCATCCCTGCGATTGCCACAGTTGTTGACGCCATCGCAGACCTCCGATTGCTTCACACACTTGCCGGCTCCGCAATCGAACTCACAGGGCTCATCGAAGCCGCTGCGAAAATTAATGCCGAGACTTTGTGGCGTGGTTGCTTCTGCATTTGGATTGGGCAGGAACTCTTCTTCCGGCTCTTGTTCTTGTTCTGGTTCAGGTTCAGGTTCTTGTTTAGGTGCCTCCTCGAAAGGATTGGGCAGATTGGGATGCTGACTGTGATAGCGACGACTGTGTTGGTGATCGTGCTCATGTTCGTGGTGGTGATGGTGGTGGTTGTGGTGGAAAGGATGATGGGGATTGTGGTGATGTTGCGGCCTTTCAAACGGATCGGGCATGTTTGGATGACGCAGGTGGAACTCACGACTGTGACCCTGCGTATGCCAATTGTGTGGATTGGGATTGGAATTTGAATTTAGTTCGGTGCTGCTCTCGACATCCACTCGACGGGTGCCCCGCTGAAAGTCAGTCGTGTCATAGCCGGAAGCGTACGTTGTGGGATTTAGGGTCTGCTCAGTGCGCGCCGTTTCAACCGCACCTGGAACAACAGAGTCATCGTCAGTATCGTCCAAGCTCGCCTGTTCGCCCGCCACAATCAGCTCAACGTCATCGTCGGGAGAGTGCAGAGACTGTCCGTTTCGATTACGGGGCGTTGTCGGACGAGGAGTAGTCGTTGTCGAAGTCGTTGTCGTTGTCGCTGTGGGTGGTTTACTAATAACCGAAGCTATTGCGGATTCAGCACGTTGTGCCAAGTCTTCCGGCGCATTGCCGCTATGATTGAAGTAGGGACGCAGCATAAGACGCAGTGCCTCCCCCAGAGCTACCTTCGAGGGAAGTTCCTCATGGGGTTCAGTACTCTGCTGAGGATTGTAAAACTCGTGATTAAATGGCGGTGGCTTTAACGCACTTTTCTCAGTGGTTGTGCCCAGAGATTGCTCCGAGTCGACATCATCAAACTGCTGCTCGTCATATTCTTCCTGGGCAATAAAAGGATCGGGTGCACGAGCCGGCACCTTATGCCAGGAGGCATTACGGGAGTGTGCAACCTCCGAATAGGGTGGGCTATAGTGGGGGTAGCTCGGCTGCTGACCTGTCGGGGAATTACTCAAGGCTGGGTATATGGGAAAAGTACGCAGATTGGATTGGGTCGAAGTAGTCGTAGGGTTTGTCGTTGTCTGATAGGCAGACGGAGGTCTGGGTGGCTGTAGACCGCCATAGAGATTGGATTCATCCAAGGGAGGTTTAAAATTGGGTTGCTGCTCTGTCTCAGAGGGTAGCTGATCCTGACGATCAACATTTGTTGTCTGAGGATTGTAGTCAGGGTCCAAAGAACGCTGTCCTGGCAGGGAGGGCCGAGGCCGAGGCTGTTGCTGTTCTCGATAGGTAGGTCTATGATTAGCCGGAATAGAGGGTTCATAATCAAGGTCTAAAGGTCGCTGTCCGGGAAGCGAGGAAGCAGGGGTTGGAGGTCTACGCGGAGGATACTCCTCGTCAAAGGTAGGTCTATGATTAGCCGGCATGGAGGGCTCGTAATCAAGGTCTAAAGGTCGCTGTCCGGGAAGCGAGGAAGCAGGGGTTGGAGGTCTACGCGGAGGATACTCCTCGTCAAAGGTAGGTCTATGATTAGCCGGCATGGAGGGCTCGTAATCAAGGTCTAAAGGTCGCTGTCCGGGAAGCGAGGAAGCAGGGGTTGGAGGTCTACGCGGAGGATACTCCTCGTCAAAGGTAGGTCTATGATTAGCCGGCATGGAGGGCTCGTAATCAAGGTCTAAGGGTCGCTGTCCTGGCTGGGTCGAAGCAGGAGTTGGAGATGTAGGCGTCCGAGAAGGCGACTGTTGACGGTAGGTAGGTCTATGATTAGCCGGCAAGGAGGGTTCATAGTCAAGGCTCAAAGGTCGCTGACCGGGTAGGGAAGAGGGGTGATGTGTGGAAGGCAATGGACGCCAATCATTTGACGGCGAATTGTCATCGATTCGGCGACTAAAGTTCTGACGTGACCAAGTCTGAGGCTCATCCACGGGCTGGGCATAGTAGACGTTGCCCGTTGTCGATGCCATTGGAGCCAGAGGTGCTTTATAGATTGTGTTTGTGGCAGGAGACTGTGGATAATTACGCTTCGGCTGCAGAGATCCCTCCACATAGAGCACACTCTGTGTGGGCGCCTGATGGTTGTAGGAGCTGCCCTCGCCGGACCAACCACTGGGTTGTGTCTGGGGTTGCTGCTGTTGAGGATTAACCACATGGCCAAAACCAATGCCAGCTGGACGTTGCATGTTCATGCTACTCCAGCGATCCCCGCCGTTGGTAGTCGTCGTTTTAATGCCGGATCCACTGGCATATTGATCGTAACTCTTTGGCTCGCGATTATCTGCAAGAGTTTAAAGTCATTTAACAAGGTGTAGAACTTATATAATTAAGCTGGAATGTTAGTAACCGTGACGCAGATCTATCCAGCCATAGGAACCCGAAGTTTCCTCTACAATCGGATCGCTCAGCCCCATCGGAGGCACACAGATGCGTTGGGAGATGCTAAATACCATATAGTTGGAGCACTCAATGATCTCGGCTTGGACCTTCTCGGGGGAACAGCTGATGTACTTATGGGACAAGGTTGGATGCTGATAAATGCCCGAGAAGCCAACGGGACAGATAATATTGTGTGATCCTTCATGGAGCTGTTGCCACCAGTCGTAGAAAATCTTCAGCTCGCTGCTTAGGTAAACGCGATTCGATCGTTGCACTTGCTTCTCCGGTTGGCAGCTACGTTGGGATAAACTGAAATGGTATCCTTGAGGACAGCTTTGGATGCGCCCTCCACCCGCCTCGCAGCTCAGATACTTTGTACAATCGAAGGGATAGACGTAATGTCCCACAGCATGCCGCGGGCAGGTTGCAACTGTAATGCAAATATTTTGGAGGGAATCAGGCCTTTTGGATCTATTTGTTCTCTCAGCCAACTCACAGGTGGTCTCTCCTTGACTAGAAATCCTGGACACGCGATCAGTAATCGGTACTAGCTCTTCTAGCATGCAATAACCACGGGAAATACTAAACACATTGCTCGGTGGACACTTCCTGATGTCTGATTTCCCTGGTATGCAATAGAAATAGCTATTGGCATCAAAGGGATGGGCATAAAGGCCATAGACATTGGGGGGACAAGTCAAGCCTTCATTGGCCCCGTAGATTCCTTCAGATTCCCGATGATCGTAGGAAAACTCGTGTTGGATCTCCGTCAGATACTCCACACGATCATAGGCGGTTTCCAACTGGTCCCTGGCCACACAGTGACGTTGGGAGATGCTGAAGACCTTGCCCGGTTCACAGCTCTCGATCGAGGTCTGTTGATCGCGACAATTCAAATACTTCGTACAGTCGAAGGGATGCAGAAAGTAACCCTGAGCATTCCCAGGGCAGGTAATCGTAGTAAGATCCTGCATAAAGTTGTCTAAAGGAACGAGGATCAGTAAGGATCAGTGAACAGAGTTAGATGGCGATCAGCTTACTGGACAATTGAACACTTGTGTAGGAATAATCCAGGAATTCGTGAAGGGCAAGTTGTTGACCCGTCGAACAGCTGCGTTTGGAGAGACTATAATAAGTGCCTCGTGGACAGGACTCCACCTGCAACAGTCCATTCTGGCAGAGCACAAAGTAACCCGCATTGAAGGGATAAGGGAACTTCCCCTGCAGACTGTGTGGACAGGATGTGAGTGAAGGTTGGATGGTCTGACTACCCGTATAGCTGTAAGTGCCAGTTATACTTGTAACCAGCTCCGACAGGAACTTGACACGATCACTTCGAGTCAGTTGCCCAACCGGACTACAGGCGCGTTGACTCAAGCTGAATGCCCAGTCCTTATCACAGCTGAGTATAGACAACGATCCTCCGGCAGCACAGCGAATATACTTTCTGCCATCATAGGGATAGAGGTGTAACCCATCGATGCCCGCCGGACAGTGGGTGAGTATCAAGGCTGTGAGTGGAGCACATTATCACAGAGAGCTCGAACCCAAAATATACATTACTTACAATCCTCGTGGCTAATCTCCGATACGGTATAGCCTACATAGTCGCTGTGAAGCAGCTCCGCTTTGGGTTGACAAGAACCCTTCGATATGCTAAAGACGTAGCTTCGAATACAGTTCTGGATGGCCACCTTATCGTTCCTACAGTTAAGAAACTTGGTCTGATCGAAGGGATGGACAAACAGACCCTCGACACCGTCGGGACAGAGAAGATCAGTTCTCGAAACCGCTAAATGGAAGCATTAGAATTACAAACGAAACAAGCAGAAAAGCCCAACTGAAAGCGAATGAGAAGCAAAAGATGAGAAAGTAAAATCCCAGATGAGAAGCAGATGAACCAAGCAAAGCAAAGATCAAAATTGAGGTGCAACTTACAGGAAATGTGACCCTGATTTGGGGAGACTCCAACGTAGACACATCCGAGTGTTTGGGTATTGAATACCTCACCCAATTGACAATCCTCCACGATGGGTTGCACGCCAATTCCGCATCTGAGATACTTACGATCATCTCTGGGATGTGGACGTAGACCACGGAATCCTTCTGGGCAATGAGAGCCAGGAACTTGGGATTCAGATCCACCATGAGATGATAACACATTGTTCTTTAAGCTCCTCTCCCCGCAATCCACTTTGTGTAAAAAGTCACAGATCAAGTTGGTTGCACTAAAAGCGGTGCCAGGTCCACAATCCTGCACAGAAGTCACTCCATGTGCGCAGTTGAGGAATTTGGTGCAATCATGAGGATGGGGATAAAGTCCTATTATGCTGGGCGGACAAGATATCTCTTCATTCCCACGTGACTGGCGTCCCTCTGTCAACTGATTCTCCTGGGAAAACTCGTGTTGGATCTCCGTCAGATACTCCACACGATCATAGGCGGTTTCCAACTGGTCCCTGGCCACACAGTGACGTTGGGAGATGCTGAAGACCTTGCCCTGTTCACAGCTCTCGATCGAGGTCTGTTGATCGCGACAATTCAAATACTTCGTGCAGTCGAAGGGATGCAGAAAGTAACCCTGAGCATTCCCGGGGCAGGTAATCGTAGTAAGATCCTGCATAAAGTTGTCTAAAGGAACGAGGATCAGTAAGGATCAGTGAACAGAGTTAGATGGCCATCAGCTTACTGGACAATTGAACACTTGTGTAGGAATAATCCAGGAATTCGTGCAGGGCAAGTTGTTGACCCGTAGAACAGCTGCGTTTGGGAAGACTATAATAGGTGCCTCGTGGACAGGACTCCACCTGCAACAGCCCATTCTGGCAGACCACAAAGTAAGCCGCATTGAAGGGGTAGGCGTACTTTCCCTGCAGACTGCGTGGACAGGATGTGAGTGAAGGTTGGATGGTCTGACTACCCGTATAGCTGTAGGTGCCAGTTATACTTGTAACCAGCTCGAAAAAGAACTTGACGCGATCACTTCGAGTCAGTTGCCCAACAGGACGACAGGCGCGTTGACTCAAGCTGAATGCCCAGTCCTTATCACAGCTGAGTATAGACAACGATCCTCCGGCAGCACAGCGAATATATTTGCCCGCATCATAGGGATACAGGTGTAAGCCATCGGTGCCCGCCGGACAACGGGTGAGAATCAAAGCTGCGAAGGGAGCAGGTCAACACTGAGAACAGAGATCAGAGGTCTGAGAGCAGAGTCACTTACAGTACTCGTAGCTGATCTCTGAGACAATGTAGGCCACATAGTCGCTGTAGATCAATTGCGCCTTGGGCTGACAGTGACCCATCGATATGCTAAAGACCTGGCTGGGAGCACAGCTCTGGACGGCCACCTTGCCAGCCCTACAGTTGAGATACTTGGTCTGATCGAAGGGGTGCACAAAGAGACCCTCGACACCGTCGGGACAGAGGAGATCGCTCGTTCTAACAGCTAAGAGGAAGCATTAGGAAAAGACAGGCAAACAAAAGAAACCCAGCTGAAAGCGAATGAGAAGCAAGAGATGAGAGAGGAGGAACCCAAATGAGAAGCAGATGAACCAAGCAAAGCAAAGATAAGAAAAGGAAGCTCAACTTACAGGAGAAATGTGCTTGGTTTGCGCTAGAAACACAAGTCAAACTGTGGCTATCGAATACCTCATTCAACTGGCAATCCTCCACAATGGGTTGCACCCCAATTCCGCATCTCAAGTACTTACGGGGATCATGGGGATGGGGCTGAAGACCTCGAGTGCCTGGCGGGCAACTCAAGCCCAAAGTTTGTCCTGAGACTGTGTTAGTTAAGGATTCAACTATCTAAATCAATCATACGCACCGTTGTCCGTTTCAGCTCCATTGAATTGTTGATCACCGCAATCCACTTTATGCTTAAAGTCACAGATTCTCTTGGTGGGACTGAAAGCGGTGCCAGGTCCACAATCTTGTATAAAAGTCTGTCCATTGGCGCAGTTGAGGAACTTGGTGCAATCATAGGGATGTGGTTCCAGGCCATTTACACCTGGCGCACACTTCGGTTCCCCATTCAGCTGCTGCAAGCGTGCGGAGCGAGCGGGTTGGGCAGCAGGTCCTCCACAGGGCACTTTGCTCTCATGGTCACACACAAGGGTCAAGGGATGGAAGGCGGTGCCCGGACCACAACTCTGTATAAGAGCGCGTCCCTGGCCGCAGTTGATGAAACGATGGCAATCGTGAGGATACGGCTTGAGTCCTCTAAACTGGCCAGGACACGCCGAATCCCGCTCATAGATCGGCGATTGTTGTTGTTCTTGAGCTCTCGAATTGCCGCCATAAGTCGACGACGGAGCTGCTGATAACCCGCTGTCATGGTAGCCTCCAGGTTGATGATAAGCGCTCGTCACATTCAGCTATTGTATGAGAGTCGCATTTATTAAATGCAAAAACAGTATTAATATAAATAAAAATAAAATAAATTAAATAGTAAAAATGTTTTGATGCAAAAAGTTTCTCTTAACAATTCTAAGAGTGACTGCAAAAAGAAATTTTCAAAAATCTCATCGCTACTATTTTTAATGGTTTTTTGTATGGTATGAACTTAGAAAAATTTCGTAGGAAAAGGATGAAAAAGTGGCTAAAATAGTAATGATAAAAATACTAAAAAAGTGATTTTTTAATACTTCTTTCTGCAGTTACTCTTAGAATTGTTTAAATTGCATCAAAATATCTTTTATTTGAGACCGAGGAAATAAGTCAAAACAGTAGACTTTTACAAAAATTAAACATTTTCAATGGGTACCTAATGGGTTAAGGAAAGTTTTGTATCATTCAAACGAAATTGAAATGACCTTTCCATTGATGCCAAACTTAACATAAAGTAAGTTCAAATTACGAGTAGATTTAACTTTAGTTTTGCCAAAATACTTTTTCATGTGATATTTATTTATCTCATTTCGATTTCCAATCCGAGACATTAAACAAAAGCCGAAACCAAAAATATTTATTTCAAAAACATTCTCTTATAACAATATTACTTTTATTTTTATTTATTTCCAAATAACATTCTTCCCAGTTTTGTTTGTCCAATTTCTAATTCCAAATTTTTTGTATTCTTACTATCGATTGTCTAAATTTCTTTTAGACATCAACAGATCTGATAAGGTATATTTCAAGTACAAATTTAAAAACTATCAAAATAAAATATAAGTAATTAGAATGATCAAGAAGCTTCCTGTTTTCCAGGAATTGACAAGCAATTGAAATCAATTAAGCATGAAACGCAAAACTTACGATCAGCACCAGAAGAAGCGCCGATCCCAGGCACTTAAATCGACCAATCATTTGCTATATATAATTTTTATATTATACACATATATGTATATATTTTCACTTCAACTGATAGCGACTGTCCAAAAGTAATAATAAACAAAGATTAAGCGCGCGAATTTCAATTTTTAGTTGTTTTACCGCTGAGGTTCAGAGCTCGACTGATTCAACTTTCCATTCCATGCTCGAGTCGAGTCTCAATCTCAATTGGACTGATAGTCGAGCAACTGATGGATGCTGCACAGTGAGCGCCAATTGAATGACGCCTTATCGGTCATAACAATCTCTAGACCTTTTCCAACGCTTATCGTTTTGTTTTGGTTCCATTTGTTTACACAATTACGCTCTGTGTGTGCATTGTGGGGGTTTTCTCACAAATTTATTACTAAGAACGATGAGTCGACTTGACATTAATTTACAATAGGGCAGTCGGTGGACTCTCTTAAGACTTAGACTTGGACTAGCTTCTAAACATATCTCAGTTGGTTTATTTGGTAGCTGTCTTATCAGCCGGCGTCTCATCCAAAAGTCTCGCGCGCTTTTGTATCTTTATCCACAGCTGCTCGTATGGCTGTTCCAGCTCCGTTGGAGTTTTGGGTATGCCCACCGCACGTCTTACCTCCGGCGAGAGCAGCAGCAGATTCTGTGCCAGACCAAAACTGCTGGAGGCCACCCAATAGACGCACAATGCCGAGGGCACTGTACAGGCCACGGGCACCATCACAACACTCAGGCCACGAAACACATTGTTGGCAATGTTCTGCAGACGCGTTGGGGGACGTGTGCGCGTCATGGACTGCACCTCAATGATAGCCAGATTGATGAGGCCCAATGTCACCGGTAGAATATAGGAGCTGTCCACAACTGTGAGATTTGGTATCCAGCCAAAGCCACCAATAGTCAGTTCCGTGGCAGTAATTTGTGCCTGCAGTGCCATAGGATCCGGCAGCAAGTAAACCAAATTGCGCAAGGCAACCGACTGGAATATCCACAACGGTATTTGGCCCCACAGCACAATGACCGTCTTCATGGGATGACAATTGTCCCGCACTATGAGATTTTGCCACTGTTTCTTGATCTACAAATGAAATAGGAAATAATGTAATAATATGTTAATGTAAATTGTGCCGCTACAAACCGAACGCCTGTAGACGATTGTCGTTTGTTTGTCACTCCATTTGAACTTTTGCTTGGCCATTGCCGCCTCACGTTTCAGCTCCTCCACCAAAGCGGGCATTTCCAGCGCTATCATCTCAATGCGCGCCGTTATCTTGTGCTGGTAAATGGTCAATGGCAGCGTGACGACGCCACGAAACAGAAACGTTGACAGCACTATCGATGCCCACCAGGGCAAACCGCTGTAGTCATGGATTTGGGTGAGTGCATCCTGCATGTACGCCACAGGTGTGCTGTTCGAAAGTGTTTGCCAGAAACCCACCATGCCGCCGGCATTCGATAATTGTGCTGCTGCCGTTGCTGCTGCAACTTCTGTTGAGGCTTGGCGTCGTTCCTGCCGCCAGTTGAGATTTGTGCTGGCTCGCAAATAGCCATTTCTACAGGCTGCAACTAACTGAGGTCGCCTGCAAGTTGCCAATAATTGCAACATTATTTAAAACAGCTGTTTATTACGGCATTATTTACAGTGTGACCACATATCAGCACAGATGAACTTATTCCATTAGCGCACATACTGATTCTCTAAAATAGTTCATTTCGTTCACTTGTGAACAAAAAAAATACCAGCCAAATGTTAGCCAACAGTAAATAAGCATGTTAATGGTGAAGTGCTTAACAGTGCTGCAGTGTTGCCAGTTTAGCTATTTAGTTGCTAGATTTCAACTTTGTTTTTTAATGCTTATTAGCCACAAATCTAGCAATTTTTAATTTTTCTTTAGCATTTTTGCCTTTTTTTAAGGCTTTTTGCAAATGATTGCACAAATTACGATTAGTAATGGTTCACAACGATATCGGAACTCTGGTATTTAACTCAGTGGCTCGATTATATGAACAACTTGAAAGTTATTGCTCACTCTTTTGTTGTGTTTTGTGATTGGACTGAAACGCCAAAAGTCTATAAGCTAAATTTTTGGATTTACCCATAGTTTAAATTTCAATTATTATAATAGAATTACAAATTGAACATATGAAAGTTCAAATATTTTAACAGGTATGTCTAGACAGACACGGAAAATGTTGTCATAATTATGCTCTACCATATGAGTACTTTACTTAAATCACTAGCAATGAGAAGAAGTCAGTCTTAAGTGAAGTTGACGAGTTAAATAGCATTATAAGTACTCTTAATTTTGTTTAAGATAAAAAGTCATGCTCTATTTTAATTTGGATCTTATTTAAAAAAAAAAACATATATTATTTGTTGAAAACGAAAATTTTAATGATTTAGCATATTTTTGGCAGTCTTCACATAATTTTTAGCTATTTTTAGCAACTTTTTTTTCCAAACCTAGCAATTTTTGCTTCGAAGATTCTGGCAGCACTGTAACAGTGCTGTATCTTAACTGGTCGATGTTGCGTCGTTTTGTTGTTCGGTCGCACAAAAAATAGTAAAATTAGCAAGTTCTCAGTAAAACAAAACGGATTTTTCGGGATTAAATAGTTATAGTTATGAATATACCCCAGTGGCATACAATACCAACGCTGGTACTGGAGCAAATATTCGACTTTCTTGACTCGCGAGACCGCCGAGCTGCGGCGAATTGTTGTTGGGCATGGCGACAACATTTTTTTCAAAGACGGTAAGCGCACAAAATCAAATAAATATAATATAAAATGCATACGTTTATATAAAAACAAAAGTATGTACGTGTGTATGCATAAAAAAAACAAATAAATTTGTTTGTTTGTGTGTCGATTTTCGCCTTTTGCGTCTCAAACAAACAAAATGACGCACAGCTGTTCCCTTTTAGCTGTTCCCAGCGGGCTGAGCGAGGTGACAATTGTTTGCTTTCCTTTTCTTACTTTTCTTTTCTTTTTTTGGCAAGCCTTGAAAGACAACAAAGCATTCATTTATTAATACGTGTAAATAATAATCAAAGCGCGGCCAATGAAAATGTTGCTACACACACATGCGAACGCATAAACAGTTGTACATACATGCATACATATGTACATACCAAGCACACAGCTGATATTGCTGTCGATGCTACAGTGTGTTCAAAAAGTTGTCATACAAGCTAAACCAAATTGTAATTTTTAAATTGTGGAAATAATTAAGAAATGCAGTGCACATCAACTTTTCATGCTCACTGTGCCTTGAAACAGATTTTATTTTGTTTAATGCCATTTGTTTAACTTTCGCCACGACACAACAACAGCTACTTTAGGAACTTTCGCTTTCACATTGACGTGGCACAGGATGACCAACTGTCGTTCTTCCACCACAGCATGTCCAATCTGGCCAAGGAGCTGGTCATAGTCTTCGATTTTCACAATGTTTTTCACATTCAGAAGATACGTGGGCTGCTCTACAAGTAAGTTGATGCCTCTACAGTTGGTCAAGTAATTGTTTTGACCAGGGATTAAATCGGTTACTAAACGGTTATTTTGGTTTATTTCAATCTGTTAAAACCGGTTAATGGTTACGGTGTTAATCCCTGGTTTTGACAAAATAAAAAAAAAACATTTTTAATAAATTTTCACAATAATAACTATTATTTGTTCTATTCTTTATCAATAGAGCGGCACGCTGTGATAATATTCGAGCCTTGCGTTTCCAAACAAACAATGTGGGCCTTGTGGCTCCTGGGAATACACACAGCGAGCTGCTGGTGGCCATAGAACAGTAAGTTATATACATCGTTTCAATTAAGATTACTTTTATTTAACAAACATGTTAAATTTCACTTTGGTCAGGTGCTTTGTGGAGCCATTGAAGATGTTTCTAAGTCGCAAGAATCAGCCATGTCAGACATTGGATCTGGGTGCCATTGAAGCGTTGACCTATTATGGCCATGACTTTCTGAAGGCCTTGGTCAAGCCACAGGAGCTGCTGCAGCTAACGTTGGCCAGCATTAAATACGATCCCAATCATTATCCCATACTCGAGCTGGACACAACGCTGCTGCAGAAATGCGCCTCGCTGCAGGTGCTCTCCCTGGACTACGACACGCTCAGTGACGAGCTGCTGCACACCATACAGGTGCTGCCGCTGCGCAAGCTGCTCATTGTTGTCCATGGCCTGGATCGTGATGAGCATGCGGGCGTGTCGGATGCTGCCTGGGCCAATTTCTCAATGCATTTCACAAATATCGAACTGGTGCTGACACTTGTCTATGCCTATGAGGCTGTTGAACTGTTGGTCAGTCGCATCGTTGGCGATCACATGCCCGTCACGCACATACGGATACTATTCTGTGAGTTCATGAGCCACGAAGCTGTCGACGGCATGTCGATTGCCAACAGCGATACACTGCGCAGCATCTATTACATTGACTCGGGCAACAATCGCGGCCATAGCAATTACTTAAGCAACATCCGTGGTCAGGATGCGTTTGTCATGTTGGCCTGGCGCTGCAAACAGCTCGAGGAGATCGTTGTACACGGCCATCCAATGGATCCGCATAATCTTCTGGGGATTGCACGCTTGCGCAGTCGCCAACTGCGACGTGTGGAAGTGTCGCAAATCAATTGGCCAAATGGCGAACCGCAGTACGCCTTCAATGATGTGAGTATGTCAGTTAGTTATCAGAGATTTGGATTAATCGTCATGTACTTTGCTTGCAGGAAATGTACAAGCTATTGGGACAACGATGGACTCTGCTGAAATACGATCAGCTGCCGGCCGCTCTTGGAGATGGACCTGTGTATTGTGAGGAGCGTGATAAGTTCGTCTACGAGCTATTGCGTCGGGATCTGACTCTTTAAAGCACACGAAAAAAAAACCAAAAATCTAATTAAGCAACGTCATGCGACAGGCGACAGGCAACATGAGCAGCAATTACAACAAACAACATGACACGTGATCAAATCGAGCGCATAGAAATTTGTAGCGTTTAGTAGACTAGTTAAAAGTTAAACAAAACAAACAAAAACAAAAGAAAAACACAACAAAAAGGAAAAGTGATCAATAGACTTTTCGGTTAAATGTATAAAACAATTTTGATATGCAACATTCAAGGAACTTATAATTGGCGAGCCTTTATACAACTTAACAATATTATTCTTGACTATGTTTAACTATGTAAACTAGAACTTTAACTTTTTGTTCGGCCACACAGCAAAGTTTGAAGAAATGCCAGCGTAAAAGCAGATAGAAAGAAAGACTTGAACACTTCAAAATGCGAATTGTAAGCAAACAAACAAAACGATCTGTTTGTTGTGTAAGCAAAGTAGAAAAACAACAACAACTAGCGAATATTGGGAACGAGGGTTAGGGGAGAAGAGAAGAAAGAGAGATGAACATCATTTTATAAGCAACAACAACTGTGATTTAAACAAAATGCAAGCAAAGCAACGCAAACAGCAAAGCCAGTTACAGCAGCAGTAGCAACAAAACAAAACAAAACAACAACAAGAACAACAACAGCAAAACAATTGTTAAGCAAATTGTCTAGTTAGCTAAGTAAAATATAAACAAAAACATAAATGTGTTGAAATGTTTGTAAACCCAAAAAAAACAAAACGATAAAATGACCAATGTCAAATTGTTAGCTCAATCAATTGGCAGAAACAAACAAACAAACAAATTGTTAACTTTTGTAATATGAGAAATATGTAATGTGAAGTTGGCGCTAAATTGTGATATAGAAAACAACAAAAAAAAAACAACAACAAATGTAACAACATGACAAAATGTACAGTCAGCCAATGTCAATGCAATTGGCTTAAATCGTACGTAACAAAGCGCCATCATTTGTGTAGTCTTCAAAGTGATATTAGCAGCTTAAATGTGTAAAGCAAACAAACAGCATATTGTAAACAACACACGTCGATATACATACATATATGTATATCTAAATATATATAAGACAATTAGCTGGCGTGTGTTGTCAACTGATGATGATAAAACGAGACATGCGTTAGCCAGAAAATCTAAACAATCCAATTCGATCAATGTTAAACCGATTCAATCAATCAATTAACCACTTGAGTATTTTGTAGCAACAGGCATTCATTTATACAATCATCTAAACTATATTTTATCTATTATGTTTGCACAAATATTATGTTTGTTACAACAGACAACAACTGTTGTTAGGATAGTTGCCTCGAGCACGAGAACAACAACAACAAAAACAACAACAAAACGGTACCTGAAGATCACTTTGAGCATTTAGCTAACAACTCACAACAAAAAGTATGAGAAAAATTGCTCAAATTAAGCTATCTAAAAAAAAAAAACAAATCTTTAAAAAAAAAAAGAAAAACGAAAGACTGACAACAAAAGCGTTGCAATCAATGCTCATTGCTGGAGCCGAGGCAACTATTCAATATAGAACAGCAAAAACAACAACAACAACAAACAACAACAGCAGCGATCTCAATGACAACTCTTTAACACAACAAAGAACTATGCATGTATTTTTGTTATAAACTTCAATAGCGAATATTAATTTGTAAACGAAAACGAAACGATAAAAAAGAGTGCAAATCATGTGTAATAAGAAGCAATCTTAATGTGTGTCTATATATACATATATATGTGTGTGTGTACATAGTTAATAAAGTACGAAACAACCAACAAATGTAATTAAGTTAAGCCTAGTACATACCAACAACAACAGCAACAACAAGAAACAAACCAACAACAAAACAACAACTAAATGTGATAAACGTGTCATGCTGCTTCCAACAACAACAAACACAAGAGAAGAGCACCAAAGAGTCCCTAAAAACGAAAGTTAGAAAGACACATGAAAATGCAAAATAAATAAGAACGCAACTGTTCCAAAAGCAGTTTCAATTGGCAAAATGTCTATAAAAGAAATCAATTATTGTTTAACAATCAATTCAAAAGTATTACAATTTATTCAATGTTATAAACTGCAAACACTTCCAACGCTGCGTATGAGTAACGATCTTTTTTGTATACTTACAACAACAACAGCAACAAGATATACATGTATATATACATATATTTTATATGCCATTTATTGTATTTAAATTTCAATGAAAACAAGAACAACAACAACACAACACACAACTTTTGTAAATCATTCCACACATATATGCAAAAATATGCTAACGTATGTATTAAAGAACAACAACAACAACAGAAGATGAGATAAGGAGAAGGAACAGAAGGCATGTTAGTTAATAAACAACAAACTGAGAGACAGACAGCCGTGCATTAACAACAACAACAACAACAATTATTAAATATATGCAAGTTATGCTTAAAATCATAAGAGCAAAAAGTCTATGAAAGAAAGCTGTGATAAAAACAACAACAACAACAACAAAAGGCAAAAAAGATAAACAACACACAAAGAAAGAAAAAAGAGAGACAGAGAGAGAGGGAGAAATGAAGTAGAAGATAAAGAAACAGCCAATGCGAAACATATGCGACCAACCAAAGGTTAACAACAACTTTTGAAAAAAAGAAACTAGAGCAAAACGTTTAAGAACGAGCGTAGAATGAGGAATCATCAAAAAGTAACGTTAGACGCTGATTCTAGGGCTAAAGCAAGTTCTAATATTATTCTATTGATTATTTGTAGTATCTATTAGCTTAGCAGAAGAACTTAGAAAGACAACAAAATGTTAAGAAACAAAATAAAAAGCACAAGCAAAACAACTACAAGCCAATGAAGTGAAGTGTTTAAGCAACAACAACTTGATAAATTTTATGAGAAATTTGCACATTAAATGAAGAAGAAACAAAATCAAACGTAATTATTTTATTTAAACTGAATAACTAAATAAAAGTACTATTTTATTTGCTAGCTTTTTAAGTTGTGCAACATTTTAAAGCTTCGATGCAAAAAAAAGCCAACAGAAAATTTGTGGCATATGCAATATCATAAATTTAAGCAAGTTACGTGAAAACAAAAAATATAAATGATAAAAAACAAAATATATATCAAATGTATAAAAACACTGAGAAATAAGAAAGAGAATTTGAAAGTAGCAATTGAAATGTATTAAATTAAAGCTAATAAAAATCAATAATCACGTTTCAAACTTAATAACTCAGCTCGTTAAGGTTTTATTAAAAGGGTTGCGGGCTACAAACTATAATAAATAGTTTTAAGTTTGATATATTCTCTGCTTAGTTGTCATTGTGCTGATTAGTTGCTGTTTATGGTCGGCTTTGGACATTTAACAGCGGTGGGCACGAAATTTGAATTGGGGAGCAGGCGCTGGCTCCCGGAGCCATTGTGTGCCCACCGCTGCTTTAGAAATAAGACCCCATATATGTTTATCAACATCTATATGTTCATCGTTCAACTGTGTGCCCTGCACATCCTTAGTACTTATAGCCATGGCCTGAAAGGTTAAACGTTTATTTACCAATCAGCTTAACATGACCAAGCTCTTAACTTACATTTACAGAACTTTTCTTTATTCAATGATTGTTTCTACCAATCGTTCCCCATTTTTATACAGAATTTCTTATTTAGTCATATCATATATTTCAAAAACAATGCAAAAAGATTACTAAATAATCTCTTAAAATCAGTGAAATTCATAGATTTTAATAAGAAGCAAATTTGATTTTTGAAGTTATCTAAAGTGATTCGCAATCAATAATTATAAAATGGAAAATTTTAAACAGTCTGATTAATTTGCTTTTTTCCAGAATTATCGCTACAAAAAGAAAACAAAAGCGAATGCTATTTTAATATTATTGCAACTTATCTTTAGATAATTTGCATTGTTGGAGATTCGACTTAAATTTTGAATGGAGAATAATTAAATTTGTAATACTAAAGAAGACAATGTGAATAAAGAGAGGGTGTAAGGAAAGACGGGTTCCTCAAAATTATGACGAGGCAAGGAAGCAGCAGCTGTTACGCAATCAAAACATCAACAAAAGACGCACCCACACACACACACACACACACACACACACACACACATACAGAGAGGAAATAAATACTTCCGCTTGTTGTTGCTGTGCGCAGACGCACAGAATGCGAGCTTTTCTCTAGATGTCAAAAGTCCTTGAACCTTTGACCTTGTTTTTGTTGCTCCCACTGTTGTTATGTAACATAAGTGGCAAGCAGCTGCGTTATGCAACATAAGACAAAAGCTGCACTGCAACACTTTTGAAGTGCATGTCAAACTGTGCGTAGTGTGCTTAGCTGATAAGATGTTGCTTTTAATTCCCTCATAGACTTATCTAGAAATTGGCCACAAATTCTTTAGAAAGACAACAGAAAAATAGCAAGGGCGTAGCCAGGTGTGGCCAGGTGGGGAGGGGGGGATTAACTGCTACCCTCTTTTTTCGGTTTTATAAAAAAATGAAATGAAACACTATAACACAGGGTGTGGTAGTCGTCTCACAGAGTGTAGTAGTCGTAACTCAGGGTTTACTAGTCGTAACACAGGGTTTACTAGTCGTAACACAGGGTGTAGTAGTTGTATCACAGGGTGTAGTAGTTGTATCACAGGGTGTCGTTGTTGTCTAACAGGGTGTAGTAGTTGTATCACAGGGTGTAGTTGTTGTCTCACAGGGTGTAGTAGTTGTATCACAGGGTGTAGTTGTTGTCTAACAGGGTGTAGCTGTAGTCTCACAAGTTGTAGTTGTCTTTTCACAGAGTGTCGTTGTCGTCTCACAGGGTGTAGTTGTCGTCTCACAGAAATCAACCAAATTTTATTTTATTCATTTTTAAATTGAGTCGAAATGTGACCTTGAGTTGAGCGAAATTTCTACTCTTTTAGTGTAAGGTTTGAGTGAAAGGTAAATTTAAATATTTTGCTCTAACGATCTATTGTAGATTCTGGAAATAGTGCTAAAAAAACACCGTTTAATTTCAATTTTAGAAATTTGTTTATTCTTTAAATCCTAGTCTTAAGAGTAACATTTCCATATAATTTCCATGCTTATCTTTTGATATGTTTTAATGGAATACATTATTACTTATATAAATTTATATTCTAAAAAATTCCATGTTGTTTCTCTTTTTTTTTTATCAAATTTTCTTAACCTGAATACGAATTAGATAGACATAATACCTTGGAGCCCCTTTTAATTTTCATACCATCTACTCCCTTGGCCATAAACAGCGTCAGCATTCACGTAACGAAAATTTAATGTGTGATACAGTTCTGAGAAAATGTAAGTACAATAAAAGAACTGCAAGAATTCGCACTGCATTGACGTCGACAGTTTTAAAGTCACTCAGTGCAGCTCAAACTGCGTTGCTATTGGAATCAATTTGGCAAGTCTTAAGTTGACTTTGCTTGCATTTAGCTATGATTGATAGACAACTGCACACACATATATACTTGCTGCTTACGCATATTCTAAACATAACGTAAGCGTTGTGTGAGTAATAATGCCTAGATATCAAGAGTATAGTTATTATAGAGTATGTGACAAATCTCAAAAGAAAAGCTCGAATGCAACAGCAGCTAGAAGTGAGAGAGCGAGAGCGAGCAAGGAGAAGAGAGAGAACGTTCATGCGGCGTCGGCGCTCTCTCACACACATGCTTCGGCCTGTGCGCGCTCTCTCTCTCTCTCTCCCTGTCTCTCTTACTCAGTCAGTCTGTCTCTGTTTGGCCGTCGCTTTTGGCGGTTGAGCAGTCGATTTTTGCACAGTCGAAAAATTGTAAGCAGCAATCAACAGCAAACTTGGGGAAACACCAGAAAGCAGTGCAGTGAAAAACCTTAAAAACTAAAACGATACTAAAATCTAGCATATTTTCGGCACATTTTCGCGTGTGTGTGTGTGTTTTATATTTAGCAACAATTTTCCAGTGACTACAAAATAAACAAAAACGAAAATAGCAATAAATAAAAACAACTAACGAAAGCATTTAAAAAGAGATTAAATACAATTTTGATACGAAAAATTAAAAATACAAAGTAAATTAAATAAACGAACTACACCTCCGAACTTAAAGTGTAACTCTAACGGTAACTTTAAGTGCAAGCTGTGAATTGGAGATAGATTTTCTAGCACAAAAGGTGAGTGCACCCAAAAGTGGCAAGTTGTAAGCTGTCGGCTGTCAGTTGCGTGTGTTGCATGCAACCGAAATGTCTGTCTGTCTGTCTGTCTGTCAACCTTATGATTGCTTGCTCTCAAAACTGCGTGACGTAACTGTCAGTGTGTGTGTGTGTGCGGGTGTGTGCGGGTGTGTTAGTGTGTGAATGGATGAGTGTGCTTTTCACATTGCTCATACGCCATGTGAACCGCATGTGCGATGCCAAGAAAACAAACAGCAGCCAAAACTGCCCCTCAGTCTGCCAGCACCCGTATTTCCTACCCCTATTCCTGTCTCGGCCACATATTTATTTATTTACTTTATTTATTATTATTTATTGGGAACGGTCGACACAGCAATTGAGACTTAAACTTCATCAGTTGGAATAAATATCAAAAAAGAAAACTTTGAATAAATTCTGTATTTCATAATTTAAAATTAAGTAGTACAAATAAAAAATTTAACACATTTGTTTATTTACAATCAATTTATCAACAAAAAAAGGTAACTTTGAGTTAATTCTTTATTTCATAATTTAATATTGAGTATTACAAATAAAAAATTTAGCACATTTATTTATATACAAAAAATTTATCAATTTATATTTATTAATTTTATAACAAAAATAAAAAATAACTGTGAGTTATTCGTGTATTTTAAAATGATTTTTTTTTATTATATAATTTATTTTTTAATTTACAATTTTGGTATGACTTCAATAATGTTGAAGCTCAGTTCGAAATACGTAGACTGGCGCCTTTTAGAATTTAGTCTTATAAATATTTGTTCCTCGGTTCTTTCTTTGCTTGCATTCATCGACTATATTGCAAATCAATGGCGATCTCTGGCAAATTGCCCAGAAGTCCGCTACACTCACGTGTATCTTTATATCTTTTTTTCTATGAATTGCATTTTGGTTATTTAATTGGCAATCGCTTCAATTTCTCTCTCTTTCTTACAATACACACGCATTTACCCTATCGCAATTGTTTATAAATAAATTGTGCGCAACAATCAATGCCGGCAATTTCAGCGCTACGAATGCCAAACAAATGTTCAACTAATTAATTTAACTGACTTTAACTTGTATTTATTTTCGTTAAATGTTATTATTGTAACAATTTGCTCCATTTAATTCAGTTGCAATTGCATTGGAATTTTCCTCGACTTAGTCATGGCTTATTCTATTACTAACCTGTTTTATTTGTCTCATTGCAGCAGCAACAACAACAACAACAATAACTAAAGATGTTTGCATTGTGGTATTTGACGTTCGCCGTTGACGAAATACGGTGAGTAGATAAACAGTTTGAGAGCATGCCAACCGCTGCCAAGAAATTTTAATTACCTTTAATTATTGTGGCATAATTAATTACTTAAGACTGCTGTTTGGCCTCTAAATGCATTTCATAACGCCCTGTGGTTTTTCAGAAATTTTTGAGAAAAGTTTTTTTGGCCGAAAAAGTCAACTTTTTTGTTTTTCGAGCTAGAGCTTTAAAAAAAATATCAGAAAATTTGTTGAATTTTTCTCGAATTTCTGACATCTTTTTTTTCTCAATTTTATTTTTATTTCTCAATTTTTTTTTGGCTTTTTTTTCAGTTTCGACACCAAACTAATTTTAAAATAAAGTTAATTAATTTACCGAATTTTGCATTTTGTTTTCTTTTTTAAATTGTTTTAATTTAATTTTTAATTAATTTTTGAAAATTCCATTCAAATTTGCGCGCCCAAAAATGTGAAATGTTATTAAATTGCATACTTTTCGGCATCCGAAAAATTATGTTGCACAAATGTTGCATAGTTGCCGACAGCTGCACATAGATGGCGCCTGCTGAGCTAGCACTGTGGCGGCCCAGTGGCGCCTTCTATCAAGGTGCGAAGACACAAATGAGCGATATGCAGCACTGACCGACGAGAAAGATATCGATATCTCTTAGCTATCGACCAGTGTCTTAGGGCCCACCCTTTACACCCTTTTCACTCACGACATGCCTACTGGATCCACTATACCGATTAATGACACAAACGATCTTCCCATCGCCACCTATGCAGACGACACGACAATTTTGGCCAGGAGTAGTCGCATCACGGAAGCCACAGAGATCCTGCAGCTGTACCTTCACAGCTTTGAAGCATGGGCAAAACGCTGGAACATTGGAATCAACACAAGCAAGTGCGCCAATGTGACCTATGCTCAGGCGTCTTCTTGCAGGGCCAGAGGTTGGAGCCTCTCAGCAGCTACAAATAACCACAAAGGGGGCGTGGCAGAAAGCCTGAAAATAAAAAATAACAATTGTTTTAAATTTTTAAAAATAAATTTGGGCTTTAACGACCTATTTAATTGATTTTTTTAACGTTTTCTTGTCAATGACAAACCGAGACATTGATTTATTAGAAAATTAAGTAAGTGCTTAAATACATAAGCCTAAGTGATCTTATGCTGTGGATCAAAGCTTATCGCTGTATGTTTTAGATAAACAAATAACGTATCTACTGTCAGACTCAGAGCATTAACAACGAACATTTTCTCTCTTATTGCAAAATTTATGCACACTCGTTTTTAACCATATATAACAAACGTCAAAAACTGCAAATTTCTAATCTAATCGCTTGATTGTTGTAGACAACTCAAGTTTTTTTTTTAGACCATGTTTTTTGGTCAGCTACCGGATTTGAGGCTCTTTTCGTATGAGATTTCGTGCATTTGGCGACAGTTGCGTTGCTTTTCAGTATCACATGATGATTGTATTGCTCGCGTTTCCGCAAAAGTCCAAAATAGTCACAAAAAACTCAAAAGAAAAGTTATCACCGAGTTTTTGATGCCCTTGCAGAATTTAGAATTTATTTTAGACACATAAAAAGATGCTTTTTCTTCGAGATTGGTTTTAAAAACAAATTAAAAACAGAAAATATAAAAATAGGCAGATGTGTAAATTTTAAATTAATTAAACGAGTTTCTTGACTAACTGTTTGTAACCCAGCTGAAATACCCATTGAAAAGGGTATAGAAAAGAAATCGACACACAATCTCAAATTACCGGCTATGGCTCTAATAGTGATAAGTGCAATTAGCAACGGCAACAAACTCACACACAGAAAAATGTTAAGGCCACAAAATTTGCAAATTTGCTAAAAGAGCAATAGCGAAAAATTCATTTCATTTCATTTGGTTTTTGTTATCTAAGCTCTTCCCATTGCTCAATTAGCAGAATAATGTGATAATTGAAGTTTGAAGCGATCGCATCGGGTCATTAACAGTTAACAGTTTGGGGAGACCTGGTCAACGTATGGGGCGTATGCGTAATATTCTGTACTCTAGGTACTTAGCGTTCGCGTTTGTTTGCTTATCTGTTCAACGCACACGACTTTTTCTTTTGGCGTACGTGACAATTGAAAAGCTTACGGTTAACGTTAGAGGGAGAAAGGCGTAGGATTTATGGCCAAAGAGAAAAAGATTCGCTAACACTTTCCTAATGCCAAATGTTTTTCCAGTAAGTTCAACTGTTCCCACTATCAGTTAAATATACTGTGCATCAAATGCAATACAATCACTTGCATTGTCTAAATTACTGTTCCCATTTGGATAATTGAACTGCTTAGCGAAGCGTTAACTCATTTCCTGCTTGATGCGTTTTAATTATACTGCAATTCAATTGATTTTCAGCTTAGATCAGTTTAATTAAGATCAGAGTCAAATCGATTGATTTCGTAAAGTGGGAACACTTTATTACTGTTCCCCTTGAAAATAAAGATCTGGCAACTCCCGCTTCTTTAAGCACTTGATACACTCTATTATAGGATATTATATGGTAACATATAACAATTTATATATGGTAAAAATTTTAGACTTTGCATTCTTCTTTGAAATTAAATTATTTCTCTTATTGAGCTCATAATTTGAATAACTTTTAATTAATAAACTTTAATTTATGTGGTCGCACTGCTTGTCCTGCTGCAGTGCTAAATTTGTTGGGGTCACACTTTTTCTTATTGCTCTCTTCCTTTTCATCTGGGCGCCTTGTCAAGTTCAGCTTGCCAAATTTGCGAACGTAATTTAATTATAACAATTTGAAATTGTTTAATGACCAAGGAATTGTTCTTGTTGTGTGCATTTTAACTAGACAATTTTGGGTGAGTTGGTTTTTGCAAAGGCAACGAGTAAAATCAAATGCAAAGAATTTTTCTTGAAATTTCAGTTGTCAAAAGATGAGACAAAAAACGCGACTTTTTTTCGCTTTGCGTGTTTTCCTTTTATCTATTCATTCTTTTATCGTAATTAAATTGTTTGTTTGGTTTTTATACTCTTTTAAGCATTTGCTTTTGTTGCATTCTAGTACTTATTTAAATTGTATATTATTTTTTTGGTCTTTTTTTTTTTATCAATTTTCTTTTGTTGCTTTTTATTTTGTTTTTCGTAGCAAACGTTTGGCCTGGCTTTTTGGTCCCAAGCAGCGCGCACCGCCAGCGATAGACAACAAAGCAGTGCCTGCAGCTGCACCTAAACCCGCACCCGCCCCTGCTCCTTCGCCTGACAAGGAAAATATCTCGCCACCTGCGCCGAAACCTGCAGCAGCGCCTGTTAGTCCACCGAAGCCATCGACGCCAACGCCGCCTGTGGTAACCAAGCCAGCGCCTGCAGCTCCGTCTCCTACTCCTACTCCAGTCGTTGCTCCCAAAGCAGCTCCAACACCTGCTCCAGCTCCAACTCCAGTAGCTGCTCCCACTCCAGTCGTAACACCCCAAAAAGCAGTTACTCCACCTGCAACTCCCAGCAAAGCAGCAGACAAAATGCCAATTCCATTGCCCAAATCATTGACCGAGGCCAATACCAATGGCAATGGCACTGCCACCAATGGCAACAACAACTACGATGAACGTGAACTGGATCAGAAGCTCTTCGATGGCCAGCTGCCGCCGAGCAAAGTGGCAAAGGTGGACAACAAGGAGGAGTTGAAGGATGCCAGCAATGATTTCATCAAAGGCGAGGCCAATGCCTTTGTGCAGTCCATCAAGCAGGCACAGCAGGCGGGCGCCACACGGTAAGAACACCACAATTTTGATTTGATTTAATTTACTTTTATTTATTTTTAATTTTTTGTCGCTTTATTTTAAGAATTATTTTTAAAGTTATTTTTCAATTAGTTTGTGTGTGCGACGAGAACTTCCGCATGTGAACAAGTTCTCGCTGGGAGCAGAGTTGCCAATTTAGCTATTTTTCCGCCATTTATGGCGTTTTACAAATGCCAGTCGCGGGAATATAGCTATAGCGGTGGGAATCATAGCAATATTGAGAGTTGAAGTTGAATATTTTAATTTTCATCAAATTTCTAAATTTCAAAACATCACATTGAATTCAATATATAGCTTTTTTCTAAAATATTCTAGCCTTTTCTAGCTTGTTTTAAATGCAGATCTGGCTTTTTCAGGGTCTGAAGAGCAACAGCAGCAACACTGGCTGGGAGCTGGGCGACGACTGCTTGAGTGGCGAGTTCAACGAACTCGGCTGACTTCTTGTCGCTAAAATAGTTGCCATGTGGCGACAGCATCAAGCAGTTGCAGTTGCACTTCTTGCTGCTGTTGTCGTTGTTGTTCTTACAAAAATATGCGCCTGTAATAATGTGCCGCTCTACTGTGACAATAATGATCATGTTCCTGATGATGATGATGATGACGATGACGTTGTTTATTTTAGTCTCATGTTCTGTGCTTGGGCGGACAGCTCGTGCCAACTTGGCATCAACTGTCGCCGCCGCCGTCGTCGTCTCCACGGCGCTTGCAGTTTTCTTCTTCACTGTACTGTCTCCTAACTTATACAGAATTTATGTGGCAAAGTCGCCTTTAATTGCGTGCAATTGATTTTTCATTAATATTCATACACACCAAAATTAATAGACCTTGCACGCAAGCCTTGTCCTTGCCAGGTGTCCCAAGGATGTGCCTGCTCCAAGGCCCCTGCATAAAGTCCAACACCTTTTTTGGCAACTCGCCCACACTTGAGCTTCACATATTAGATATACTTACAGTTAGTCACGTTTTTTGTTTGACAAGTTATTTTATTTTCAATAGAAAAATACTTGTTATTGATTTTCATAAATTGTTGATTAAATTTATTATATTTGGAAAAATTCTTGATTCCTAATTCATGTTTATAATTGTAACACACAGTCGTCGGCAAAAGTATTTTGACAAAACTAAAGTTAAATCTACTCATAATTTGAACTTACTTTATGCTAAGTTTGGCATCAATAGAAATGCCGTTTAAATTCCGTTTGAATGATACAAAACTTTCCTTAACCCATTAAAAACCCCATTGAGAATTTTGAATTTTAGTTTTGTTAAAATACCTTTGCCGACGACTGAATTTTAGTTGAAAAGATTATAGGTATAAAGTTTCTGTTAGCTTTTTTTTAAATTTAATTTAGTTGTCTTTTCATTCTTAAGTAAGTTTAAAGGAAATATCAAGATCCATTGAATACCACTAAACTATCTAAAAATTAATGGAAATAAATTAAACTTTTTTTATTAAAGTAATTACATACTTGACAAACTGTATAAAAAGTTAATGGAAAATTGTCTAAATTATGCACTGCTTGTGCAAAAAAGTTTTGCTCCCCCCTACTCACACCTCTTGGTGGCGGTGCGCCTTACGATTTAGTCGCCTGCTTGCTGGATGCTTGCTGGCCTGCTTGGGTCATATGATCTCCCCCATGCCAAGTTTATATTTAAACGTGCATGTTTGGAGACAGACGCAACAACTCTCGACTCGACTGTCGCTGCCATACAGAAAATTCACTTGGATTTATTTTATTTTACTTATTGCTTTCCTTTTTTTTTGTTTTTTTTTGTTGGTGTGCGGCAAATTGGCTGTGCAACGTTGCAGGCAAGCAGCGCCTTCCTGTGCGGCACTTTGGCTTAAATTTAGCTAAATCTAAATATATGTAGGTGTATTAAGTATTATATAGTATGTACTTTTAGTACATATGTTGGCGTCACGCCTCATCTCTAATTGTTTGAGTTTGCTTTGTCCGCATAACGCGACACTTTTTCTAATATATCCCAGGCTGATGGACAGCGTCCCGTCAACTTTTTTTGATACCCACTGTCTATAGATAAAGGGTATACTACATACACTGGCGAACATATTTATTGGCACAGCAAACATTTTGAGATTTGGGGGCTTAATTGTTCCCTTATCGTTAACATATTGGTATCAATGGAAAGGTCATTTAAATTTCGTTTGGATGATATAAAATTTTCCTTAACCCATTAAGTACCCTTCGAAAATTTCGAATTTATGTAAAAGTCAATTTTCGAAACTTTTTTCCTCGATTTTTTCCAAAAAATGTTGGGATGCAAAAAAATTCTTCAAACAATTTAAGGAGTGACTGCAAAAAAAATTTTTAAAAAATATTTTTGCTAGTATTTTTTATAATTTTTTGAAAATCCTAAAAATGACCATTTTAACCCCTTTTTCCTACTTTTTACACAAAAAGTGCCTTTTTGGCAATTTTCAAAAAATTATAAAAAATACTAGCAAAAATATTTTTTAAAAATTTTTTTTGCAGTCACTCCTTAAATTGTTTGAAGAATTTTTTTGCATCCCAACATTTTTTGGAAAAAATCGAGGAAAAAAGTTTCGAAAATTGACTTTTACATAAATTCGAAATTTTCGAAGGGTACTTAATGGGTTAAGGATAGTTTTATATCATTCAAACGGAATTTAAATGACCTTTCCATTGATACCAATATGTCAACGATAAGGGAACAATTAAGCCCCCAAATCTCAAAATGTTTGCTGTGCCAATAATTATGTTCGTCAGTGTATGTGTTTCAAAATAAAATGCAAAAGTGTATAATGTTTAAGAATCTGTATCTTTCGACTATCAAATTTATTTAAAATTTAAAATACATAAACTCGTGCAATAACAATTATAATTTATTTTAAAACTCTAATCACAAAATTTATAATTGTCCTAAATATTTTATAACGATTGAAAACTAAACACAGCTGTTAAACAAGCAGTGCAAGTTGCAATCCCAAACGATCTCTAACATACACTGCTTGCAGTGTTGCAAGCAGCTTATGCATAACTAGCGGAAACTACAGGGCATCTGTCAGTTGAGCACTTTCTATTTAGAAACTTTTACTTGCTCCGTCGATGCTGTAGAAAAAGTCACTCAACACAGTGGTTGGCTGATTTGGTTTATCTATACATCTATATAGATGTATATATATATATGTACATATATATGAGTTGATTTTTGGCTCACGCGTAATGCAAAATTGCTTTTGGCAAGCGTCGCTTTTGAAGTGATGCCAAAATATTGTTTAGCAAACAAACAAAGCGAGCGACAACATGCGCCGAGCTTTTAGCAGGTAGTATGCCCACAACTATAGATATATAGATAAAGATATATATTTACTATAGATCTATATCTGTTGCAGACTGGTTCAACTTTCATTCCAGGCTTCAATGACTGCAGAGAGACAGAAAACAGACTTAATTGAACTCGTGCTTGGTTGCCCGCAAATTGAACTAATTAATAACACATTTTTCAAATAATTTACTAATTTTTTTTTTTGGCATATTTACTTCCCATTTTTGGCACAACGAAACTGAAACTGAAATTATATGACCAGGCAAATTGTTGCCGCATTTTCATTCACTCGAGTGACTAACTCAACTCTCGTTTATACTAACTAAAGTACAAACAAATTGTTCGCTTATGCAATTCGAATTTCAAGTTCAACAAGCAGTGTGTGTGTGAGAGTGTTTGTGTGTGTGTGGCACACCCTCAATTCACCCAGCGATACTTTTGCGCGTGATAAACTCACTGAAAATAACATTCACTTTGGGGGGAAAGCATTTTACCCGAGGGCATAAAGCAATTAATCTAATCATTAAATGTTTAACGCTTTGTAGCACACATTTCACCAACTTTGTATATAGTATACCATTAAATATTGTATATCTTTTGTATTCGCTGTTATCTTTAAAAAGCAATCACATTTTTCACACGCAATTTCAATGTGTGACTTATTCGTTAAGCAGAAAACTGCTTGGAAAAGCAGTTTAAAGTTATCAGCAGCTTGCTTGTACATAGAATTTTCAAGTTTGTTTCATTATATTTATATTTATTGCATATTTTTACGAGAAGTTAAGCACTTAACGTTTATAAGCACAGTAAAAAGTCTATAAAAAATAACCATAAATAATTGCTACCTTAACTGTAAACTAAATACTCAAGGCAATAATATTTGAAATCTCTCAAGAATATTCTAGATAAATATTAGAAATATTTGTTTTGGCCAAATTCTTTTCAAATTCAGTTTGTCTTAAAGCAGTTTAATAATACTTCCCTTAGATTTCAGTATGCTAAGTGCTTTTTTAACTGTGTACATGTCAAAAATGCCAACCACAAAACTTTTGTTGTCGCCGTCAGTATTTTTTTTTTTTTATTGTTTTTTGTGTGTTTTCAAGGTCGACGTCAACCCCTTAGCAAAAGTACGTGTATATTTGTGTACATATATATTTATATTGTATATGTATTTGTTGTTTTGAACAATAGATACTTTTGCGGGTAGCTCGCAGATGCTCAACGCACTGAAAACTGCTTGGATTTACGTAATCTCAGCGCCACTCGACGACGTCGAAGTCGACAGCGACAGAGCGATGACAACAACAGAAGCAATTGAAAAGCGAAAGTAAAAATTGCAAAATTGCCAAATGCCGGGAGAAATTGTTTGAGATTATGTAAGGGAATGAACATCCTGCAAAATATTAACTGCTTGTCACTTGACATTGCAAATGTCAGCTGAGAATATCAGAAAAAAATATTTTATATAAATAATTTAATTTTGTTTGCTTTTGATAAATGTGGTTAATAAAAAAAAAGGAAAAGTTCTTTTGAAAACAAATTTTACGACAGATATATACTTTAAAGTATATATTGTATATTTATATATCTTTTTCTTGTAGCTTGAGAATCGTTCTTTGTTTGTTGCATAAAATTCGTTGGCAACTGTTCAAAATATCTATGTGGATATTTTCATATATATTTTTGCTCAAATAACAAGAAGAATGAATATGTTCGCTTCGATATTCAGAACTGTCTGTTTCTGTATCTTATGTTTATGATCAAGCAGGTTGCCTTACATACTATACACATATACATATATAATATCTTATACATCTATCTGCATATATTGTATGTAAAAACAAATGTTTATGGCTATTCAAAATCAAGTTCAAGAATTTAGCTAAAAGTTTTTCAAATATCTATAGTATATTTAGATATACTTTTAGATTGATCTTGTGTCATGTCGCTTGTTCCAAGCAATTGAGCAAATCTATCTATGTATATGTATATTGTATATAAAAACGATATCATCTGTAATTTTCCTTTATGCTATTTTATAATATCATTTTATTTTCGAAATTTCATTATTTTATGTGTGGTATTAGTGCCAAAATATATGGCCTGCGTTTTTGGTATTATGTGTTCATATTTTTCAAAAATTTAGAGGGTACAACTAACTTGGGGCATGCTACCCTTACAGATAGTTTAGATGTGGAAATAAATAAAATTTCTAAAATATAAAAAAATAATACTCGTTTAAAGATATTTAATAGAGTAATACGATGCTTTCTACCGTCTGTATTTATAAGAATGCGACAGCTGTGTCAATTTTCTTAGGCTTAGCAACAGACAGCTTTGGTTTTAGATACCGATTTCAGTCAGGAAACTGATCAGTATCTCAAATAAATTGTTTTATTTTTCAAATCAAATAAGCACAACAATTTAAAAATTTCTTATTTTAACTTATTCTAAGAACCACAGACAACTACCTAAGGGAAATATTTACATATAACATACATATGTATGTGGATGAAGTTATTAAAAAAAAATATACTTTTAACAAAAAAGATTTGATGCAGATTTCTAAAAATATTCGTATCATTTAAATTCCGTTTGAATGATACAAAAATTTCTTTAATTCCATTAAATACAATGGAAAATTTAGATTTTTTGTAAGTGTTGTATTTTTATAACTTTTTCCCTCAGTCTCAAACAACAAATGTATTGATGATAAAAAATTCTTCAAACAATTCTGAGAATGACTGCAAAAAAAAATTTTCAATTTCAAAATGTGGCAAATTAATTGCTTGATGCACTGTATGGTGATCAACGCTCTAAAATTTAATACATATTATTTTTTATTAAGATTACTCCCCAATAGACTTAAACTCCACGCGAGTGTACAAAGAAGTTCAGTTTCTCAGTTTCAGGCACTGTGCTTCAATCTGATCGTTTGCATATGTGAGAATTCTTCTACCCTCTTTCTTCTTCCCCCATCACTTGATATTTGTTGAGCTTTTTTTGCCGTTGTCACACAACACAGCTCAGCTTGTTTGCATACTGCAAATATTTACACTTAATTCTCGAAAGAATGAAAGAATGAAAAAAAGGAGGAATAAAGCAAATAAATAGTTGTTGAACTAGTTGCGCCAGGGGAACAATAAATTTCGATTTACTTTGATTAGTTTCTTCAGCAGGTTCGTCATGAGCAAGCAGTTTTATATGAATGTATGTAACTACCCCACACACACATTGTTATAGTCGAGAGTGTCGTTATAAATTAAATACACACAACGTGTGTTCCTCAATAATAATTAAGCAATGTTTGTGTGTCGTCTGCCCTTTCTGTGTGTGTGTGAGGCACTGTTGGCTCTGCTCGATTACTAATACCAATGCAAACGCCCCCATATAGTAGGCTTGCCATATAATCCGCTGCAGTCGCGACAGACAGCGGCAGCAGCGCCGCAACAGCGCTAACTGTACATAAAGTTGCATATATGTATGCAATTAGTTGCAAGCCGGCTCTCTCTCCCACTCGCTCTCTCTTTCTCTCTCTCTGTCACACACACACCCACAGTCACTGCACGCATACAACTGCATTTTGTTCACTTCTGAACACTTTCCTTTTTCGCATACATTTACACTGCTTAACATGGGCATTGGTCACACTGCTTCAACCTGCTACCGCCGGCTGCACAGTGTGACAAGAGCTTTTGTGTACAGCTCGTGCTCTTTTGCGCTCGCAATATAATTCCGAAGCTTTGTGAAACGTCACGTCCTACGTCAATTGGCACTGCCAACTAATACACATGTAAAAAAAAAACGGACGACAACAGCAGAGCAGCAAAGGCAAAAGCAACAGCAGGCAGGCAGCGCAGCAGGAGGCAGGCCTCACACAACACACACACACACGCACACGCATACAGGCACTAGCACATTCGATATACGAAAGCAAAGCTTTTGGCCATCTCTCTTTCTCTCTTGCGCGTATGTGTGCTCGTTGAGTAGTTTGAAAGTGAAAGAAGAAGGGTGCCGCTTGACGCAGCTGCTGCTGCTTCTGTTGGCAGCGGCAGCAACAGCGACGTCGCCTCGCCAGCCTGCCGTCGACTGCAGCTGAGCTAAAGAACAACATTTTCTGATCATTGTAACGTTGGACGTTGAATTCTACGGTTGCAAAGGTGAGCCGTTCTCCAAAACATAAAACCATAAGAAAAATATACTGTGAATATAATTTGTGATAATATTTTATCATAATTATTTTAATTTAAATTAATATTAAGTTAAGTGAACAAAATATATACGAACAACCCAAGTGAGTAGTGTGTGCAAGCAGTATGTGGGTGCGCGTGTGTGTGTGTGCAAGCAGTTCACAATTCTGAGATGCGACTTTAAAAGTTGACTCACTGTCTCCCAACTGCAGTTTGCAATTTGCGTTTGTTTTTAGCAACTGTCAAACCGCAACGAAACCGGTTACCGGCAAACAGTATGAAAAGAGAGATACTAATAAAAGAGAAGCGCAAAAATAAAAAATGAAATTGCAAAACTTGTTTTTATTTTTTCGCTCGTTGCAATTTATAACTGTACGCCGAGCAAGTATCTAAGCGAACTATCTATTTGCCGATAAGGTGAAAACAATTGTTAATAGTGCCAAAATGATAAGCAGCAACGTTCGGTCGGTCGACAGCAGCTGCCAAAAGTATTTTGCCAACACTTGGCACTTGTCGGTCCTCTTTTGGCCACACCCACTGACACCCACTGTCGCTAGCTGTCTACTTGAATTACACATTGCCTTGAACTTGTCTCTTCTATAAGTACATTCACACTAATACTAATACTTGCAAATAGATGGCGGTCATTGCCAAGTAAATTGCATAATCGCTTATCGTACACTGGCGACCACAGATATTAGTCATTATGGCTCTGTCTAGAAATATACACACAAATAAGCAGTTGAATGAACTCAATTCCAGTGCTGTAATTGCAATCAAGCAATTATTGGCAATGGCTAAAAACTATTACATAATATGGCCTATAGTTTGACAGTCCCTTGGAATTTCGTCGACTGTCTAAATTTAGTAGCAGCTCGATTAGTCGATTCGTTTCGTTTCGAGTTGATGATATTAATGCCGGCTGCTAAAAATACGGGCAAACTCAAATAAACAAAACAATCAAGCAGAGCACACACACACACTTACGCACACACCCATTAGCTACCTTAGGGAAAGAATCAATACCTGAACACAATATATTTATAGCGCACTGTGAACTGACAAGCAGTTAACACACAGCTATAGAATGAATAGAAATGCGAATGGAAATGAGAAAATGCTTAGAACTGCTTTTTTTTTTTCAGTTTATCTCAGTTTATTTTCACAACAAATCGTGCAAATTTGTTGCCCCTACAATGATCTCTTCTTCTTTCAGCCTCCATCTCTCTCTCTCTCTATGTCGTTGTCACGTTGTTGTTAATTATTCAATTGAAATCCATTAAAGCGCAAAATGAATAAAACGACCAGAGAGCAGAGAAATAGACAACAACAAAAAAAAGCGAAAAACAGAAAAGTTAAGCTACACAAAAAAAAAAAAAATTGGAATCGTGAAAATTCCATTTAACAGTTTTTCCTATAAAACCAGTTGACAAAGCAACGCCCCCATTAAATCGGGGGCGGGTCAAACAAAAGCCCATTGTCTGTTGTCTGTTGCAAGCAGTCAAGTTGCATAATCGCCAAGGGGTTGGGCCCAGTTTTTCAGTCAGTTTTCGCATCATTTGGCTAGACAGGAAATGAAATTGCACACACAGACACAGACAGACTGTGTGTGTGTTATGTGTAAATCAAACAGCATAAATTGCCAACTAGTCGAAATCCTATATAAAAACAGGCAGGCATGCACATGTATGTGTGTGCTGCCTGATTTGATACACAATTCATTGGCGTTGGCACAAAACAAATAAACAAACTGTAACTTTAGGCGCAATGTAAACAAATCAAATAGCACACAACACACACTATGCATCATATTTTGACCGCGACTGTGTAGCAAGCAGGCACAAAAGCTTTTTTCGCAACTTTTGCCAGCTACCGACAGCTGTACAGGACGAGCTTTCCCTGGCCGACATGAAAGCTTGTCGCAGCGACTGCTGTTAAAAGCTAACGACATTTAACGATTGAACTGTTAACAGCAGTGCTGGACTTAACAGCAACTGCATTGAGCGCGCTGTTAAATGCAGTTGGCTGCACTGCTTGCTGAGGTTTGTAAATGCTTGTGCGTGTGTATGAGACTGCTTGTTGTTGTAGCTAAATGACTGTCGCATTTATTCGTTGATTGTCTTCGCAGACAGAAGAATAAATATTAAAAAAAAAGGCAAATGAGAAACAAAGTTAAATCAACGACATCCGGGCAATGAGCGCGAAATTCTAGTGAAATTTATACTCAAGTTGAAAGCCATCATAAACATATTCATAAGTCTCAATAGGTCTGCCCTCTTTTATCCCTCTGTCTCTCACTCTCTCTCTCTCTACAGTTTAATTGAGCATTTGCCAAAAGAATTTTAATTAAATCAACAGAAGACTATATAGAAAATGTACGAAATATATAATATGCTGGTGCCCGCTCCCTCTTTCTCACGCTCTCTCTTTCTTTTTCTGTAACCCTCTCTCTCGCACACACTGTAAAAATGTAAACTGCTTGCTGGCTTCGTCATAAGCCTAATCCCAATCAATTTTTGTTGTTGGCCTCCCGCATGAGGATTAATTAAATATAATAATGAAGTGAAATTTTTGTAGTTATTTATTTGTTTATTTTAATTTCCTCAAGATGTATTATTGCATTTTGCCGTTGCATTTAATCACGTTGGCGGCATATCAATGTCAATTTTTGTAAGTTGGCTGTTTTGTTTGTTAACTCATTTCGCATTTTAGCCATGGCCCGAACTGTCTGCCAATTTCTTTGTGCAATCGCCAAACCAAAATCGCAGCATTTTGTTGTTTGTATGCAATTAAAGCGCAGTTATTGCAACACACATGGACAGCCAAGCAGGAGGTAAGCAGTATTGGGAGCAGGTGGTGGTGAAACGAGAGGGGAAAAGAGGAAGCAGTGCACAGTGGGTCTTTTAGATATTCTTAGACCGGATTAATTGTAGATTTTTTCAAGTTTTTAATTAAAATGAAGTTATGAAGTTTGGTTTTCGTTTTTAATTGATTTTAAAACTATTTGTGGCCCTATATTTGAAAAGCTGTTAAAGGTTCCCTTCAGCTCGATAAATTCCGATTCATTTTCCTTTTGATATTTACCTAAGTAAACTAAAATGATAAAATGCAGTTTATTTTTTTTAAACTAAAAATATTTTAAAATATAATATTATATGAAAACAAATATGTTAAAATTATGTTTTTCTGCACAGATTAGTTTTTAAAAGTCTAACACTTTTTTTTAGAAGTTTTTAGCCAAAATGCCCACTGTGCGTTAGCTGTTAGTTCAATGACTTGCGGAAAAAACGGCTATGAAAATGTTTGAATTTCCAGTCGTTGCGATTCTTGGCCAGGCTTTCGCTTTCAGTTGCCTGTCTGCCTGTCTGTGTGTGTGTTGCCAATTTATAACGACCAACAACTTGTCGTTAGAAAGAAACCAACACACAAGTGGAGAGATACAGCTAATGTTGAGTTATTACTTATATTATATGTATGCCAAGTTATTATCTTATCCGTTTGCCAACTGTTTTTCAGTTTGTAAGATCAACTTTCAGTTTGTTTCCCCGGCAACTGCAACTTGAAACTTGAAGCAATTTTCTCTCTCTCTCTCTCTCTCTCTCTCTTTTGGCTTATCAGCTAACTAGCTTTCAGCCAACTCTCAGTCACGCTCTCTCTCTCTCTCTGTCTGTCTGCTTGCGTCTCTTTCTTAGACTGTCTCCAGTTTGTTTGCGAAAAAAAAGTTAAAATCGCATTCAGCATTCGCGTATCAAAGTTAACCGTTAACGGTTGCCAATTTCGCGTCGCGTTTTTTAGACCCGGCTATAAACTGAAGCCTCCAATTAACTGTTGCATATCAAATTGACGCTAATCTAGGAAAACTCTAGATCAAAAAAGTATTGTGACGTGTGACGCGTGTGTTAGAACGAGATTTGAAACTGATTTGATTTTGAAAATTCTTGTATTTTAAAACAATTTTAAAGCTCCTTTTAATTGCCAGGGTTGTCAAGTTTATCGCTGTCTGTTAGCCTTGAGGATTGTCTAGAAAAACTAGATCAAAAAAATGATTTTAAAGTGGTTTAAATAATTGCAATTGATTTGAAAAAATTGTTATATTTTAAAACAAATTTTAAAGCATCCTTTTTTGGAATTGTCTAGGCAAACTGCATTTAAAAAGGATTTCAACATGATTTAAAAAACGAACTTTATTATTGTCAGGGTTGTCTAGAAAAACAATATCAGATAAAATATCAATATGATTAAAAAATTGCAATTGATTTAAATAAATTCTTTATTCAAATAATTAACTTTATAGCATCCTTTTTTCCACGCCAGGGTTGTCATTTATATTGCTGCTAGCCTTGAGGGTTGCTAAGGGGTGTAAGGGGAGAGGAATGAGGAGGGCGGTTTTTATACCACTATAATGAAATCAGTTTTTCAATTGTGCCAAGTTAATTCGATTTGCGTTGCTTTCAAGTGCCGCCTTAGTGTGAGAGTGTGAGAGGACACTTCAATATCTTTGTATATGTGACATCAATTGTTGAGTGTGTGTGTTGTGCACACTCGAGTTAATTGATTAGTTTGCCTTGAACAGAGAGAGAGAGAGCGGCAATAAGTCAAAACTGCCTTTTAGAGCCTAACCATTGTCATATATAATATAATGTATATAGTTATATATAGTTATAGTTATATCAGCAACTAGTGCAACATTCACTCAAGTGGGGCGTGGTCGTTGTCGTTGTCACATCACAATCACAATCGCAATCTACAAGTAGAACCACAGCTAAAGCTTATCTTTATGAGCAAAAAAAAAAAAGTACACTACTCTCTTAAATGACTTTAAATTTTTCACAAATGACACAATGTTGAAATCAATCTGATAAAAATATGTACTTGCAAATTGAAAGAAAGTTTGGCAAACTCAAGGAATTTGTACCTAACATAAAATTGTAGTTAAAAGCATATTCGGGAAACTTTTTCAAATGTCCAATAATTCAGTTGTATTCTGATCGAGTTAGACAAATATAAAATTTGATTGCTTTAATAAAGTTCTCAAGTGTTCCCAGAAGTATGCTCTGTTTTTTTTTTTTTTTTTTTTTTTTATTTAATATTACTGAGAAAGTAAAATTGGAAATTAGTTTAAAAGTTAAAAACAAAAAAACTGAAAAGAGAAGTTAAACAATATTTTTGAATTGTTATTTGATAAGCTTGAATTAAATTTTTAGTATTATTTTTCAAATGTATGTCTTAATTAAAGCTGTTGAATACTAATGAGCTTGCTTAAAGATAAGAAATCTTCACTCATTGACCAGATCTTAAAGCATACTATTTGTGAAAATTAGAAAATTCAAATCACATCTGTTCCGACAGCCGCATTAGCCGATATAAAAAAAAAAAAAAAAAAATAAAATAAAATCATTTACGCAATTCACAAAAACTAATTGTTAATAAAAAATTATGCTGAAAAAAATGTAGAATTTTTATACATTTCATACAAAATTTAAAAATTTAATATTCAAGAAAAAATTAGTACTGCCGAAACCCGGGATTGAACCGGGGACATTTAGATCTTCAGTCTAACGCTCTCCCAACTGAGCTATTTCGGCTGTTGTTGAACAGTTGACAAACTTGGGTTCAAATACGAATTAATCAAATCAAAGATCAAATGCGGATAAGATAAGAATACGAAAATAAATGCAACTGAACATATTTTAAAATTTGGCTTCATAATAAAGTCATTGAGAAATAAAGTCTTAAGTCAGCGTTGCCAGACTTTTCAACAGTTTTAAGTTATTCCGGAACAAAAAGTCATAAGCAGTAAACTGCATTACATTCATCATGAATGAGGCATAAAGCGAGTGTTGTTTTTTTTCTGTTTGCTTTCAAATTGTTTTCAATTTCAAATAAATATAACAATTGCAGTTGTTATTACTTTCTTTAGAGCCACGAGGGGTAAGAAGTGGAAGGTGGCAAAGATATTGGAGCTTAGTCACTTGGGTTGGCGGCAAAGCAATTAGTCCGAAATAAAAAACCTGAGGCAGAGTCTGAGTAATGAAATTAGGCAAACACAGCAGACGAAATGAAACAAAACAAAAAAGAAATAAAAAACAGTAGCTTAAAAAATGCGACGAAATGAAATTGCAGGCAAATAATAATGTGGCACAGACATGCAATGCCACCTCTCTCTCTCTCTCTCTCTCTCTCACTCACTCTCTCTCTCTCTCGCTCTCTCTTTGTGTCTGGTTACACGTCTCAGTGCACAGGCGTGAAATGTAACTCGTATCTCGTTTCGGGTGCACGTGCACTCAACTGTTGGGAATGCCGCAAGCTGGCCGTGATTTTCAGCTACCGTTTCCCTAACCTTCCCCTAACTCCCCTTTACAACATCTCCATCTCCTTCGCTCACTTAAGCTTGCCTCGACGCATGCCACACGCCAGCACTTGAGGCGCCGCACAAGTGGTCGAGTAGTCAGCCAAATCGTCAGTCGAGTAGTCAGTCAAATCGTTAGTCAGTCAGTCATGCCATTAGCAGCCCTCATTTCACACTCGAGCCGTCACTTGAAGTTGACTTGACCAAACGAACAGCTCCCTTCCCTTCCCTTTTCACTCCCTTTTTCACTACTCCCCCTTGGCAGTGCCCTTTTCATGCCTCTTTTTGAGGCGCAACAAGCCTCTTTATTTTTTTTTTACAGCTGCCAACGCCGCCGCGTGCCATAAATTTTATCGATTTAGCCATGCTTGCTGTGACTCGCTGGTTGGTGGTTGTTCCTCTCCTCTTCTCTTTTCTCCTCTCCTCTCCTCTCAGCTCGTTGCTGCACGCATCAAATAAATATATCCTTCCTTCCGCATTATATTGCGCTCTCATCCGGCAACAGTTTTAATACCCTGTACTTGACAGCTTACAAATTAGTGATTTGATGTTGTAATCAAACAGCTTTTAATTAAAAAATTAAATTTTTTTACCGCAGTTTTTCAGTTTTTAACTTTTTAATTTAATTTGTTAAATTTTTAAAAACTGTTTGAAATTTTTTTAAATTTTATTTTCACTATTTTGCACTAAAGATTTATTAGTTACAAATAGTTACAAAAATCCAGCTTTTGTTTAATTTCAACTAAATTGGAATTTTAACGACCACTAAAATGTTATATGCGATTTTTATCGCCACTTAATATATAGTTAACAAGTTTCACAACCACTAAAAAATTGATTGCGGATTCCCTACATATTGTAGCTTCCTTTCTCTTTCCTTATCTCAAAAAAAAATTGTGAAATTTGGCTACTTTTCAAAATCAGGCTTGCATTTTGAATCTTAGTTCCAATGTTTATTACAGTTTTCGAATAATAAACTTTGAAAATTATTCAAAAAATTAAATAAATCTGCGCTCTCTTCAGAATGTGTACTACAGGGTCTCTCCCAGTTGGGCTTGCTCAACTGTAGTTCATTGCTATTAGTATTTTATTTTGTCTCTGTCGCCGGCGCCTGCGGCTATGTTGTTGTTGCTGTTGTTGCAACCCTGCTGCTGTTGGGGTTGGCAACCCTGCAAAGTCGCGCTCTCTCTCTCCCTCTCTCTCTGCCTATCGCTTTGTGCTGAATTTGTTGTCGGGAACACACTGTTCACTGTTAATTCCGAGTTCCTTGCTCAGTGTCCGTTTGAGAGACAACGTAAAACGTGCGCGCCAAAAACTCGGCAAAAACCCGAAGCGCATCCAGCACCCAAAAAAGCGAACGAAGTCGTCGTCGTCGTCGTCGTGTAAATTGCACCCTGTAGTCTAGTCTCCATAGTTTGCCGTTTTTATTGAGCCCGGGCGGCGTGTCCTGTGTCCTGTTTCTGTTTCAGTAGTCAGCAAGCAGTCGAGCAATTCGCAAGTTCTCGCCAACTTTGAGCCGCTCCTTAAAAAACTGCTTTGTGTAGCCTAGTCTTTTTTAGTAGTGTATACCTTTGGGCGCGGCAGCGAAAAAAAATAAAATAATTTACTTAAACAGGCAAATTTCAAAACGACGAACAGACCACCAACAAAAATATATATTAAAAATAAAAAACAAAAAGGATTTCCAAAATCGAAGCAATACAATTAAAGCGCGTCTGTCTCTATATATGTGTGTGTGTATTGATATGTGTGTGTGATCTATATATACTTGTAAGAAAAGCTGCATTGTGATTTCATTTTTACCTGCAAAAATCAAACGGAATCAACGCACCTTTTTTTATACAACAACGAACAACCAAAAAAAGAAAACTTTGTGACCAAGCCAAGGCCAAATTTTATACAAAAAACAAACTTTACAAGTAACTAAATTTAAAATATAAAATAAAGATGGGTTTGTGCGCCTCCAAGGATAAAAAGGAGAAGGTGATCGAAGGCGATGGCGGCGCAACGGCAACGGCAACGGCAAATGGGGAACCAAATGGCGGCACTGCAACATCCGCATCCGCTGATGGGGCAGCAGCTGCCCAGGATGGGTGTGTATTTGTATATGTATACTACTTAATGGGGCTTGTCATAGGTCCCACATGGACATGGACATAGGCCAAACATTGTCTGGCCAAAGTCTCTCTCTGTCTCTCTCTGTGTGTATCTAATGCTGACGTCAGACTGCCCAAAAAAACACTTAAATGCCATTTAAAATATTATTGCCCTGGTCTCCGTTTTTGGGTTCATTTTGAGCCGGGTTTCCACAAGCCAAAGGCGCATGTGCGGGGGGCGTGGCAGGGCGTACTCACTGTACTGTGTGCGTATTCAGCGTGCAGCCGGCAAAAAAAAAAAAAAGCACCACCAACACCATCCAACACCACCCAGCATAATGACCAAGAGCAAAAGAGCCACCACCGAAAGCTAAACTGGGTGTATTTTCATGTATTTACTGTAGTTGCCTGAGAATTGCACAGTTGCGTGTTTTGTTGGTTAAGTTTTCATTTAAACGATGTCAGCGAGACCATTTCACAAATTCATTGCCTACTTTCAGGCGCCACAATTGCCAGGAGCTTATAAAGCATTTAAAAAAAAATATAAATTGTATAAAAAACACTTGATAATACTTTTATATTTGCCAAGTTTTTGTTAAAAGTCATCAAATGTTGTAAAATATTTATGGAAATTTGACAAATCTTAACAAGAAATTTCTGATTTAATACGTTTAACTGTTTATTAATTACCTAATATTTCTGGAAATTTGCTGACATTTTATCTTTTCGTTTATTTTTTTAATTCAATTGAAGCCTAGTTGGTTTTTTTCAGTATTTTCCCTGCCGCAACAAATATTTGTTGTGATTTTTACTATCACTATAAGTATTTTTAATTGGAATTCTTAGCCCAGCTATAAAATTTGACTAAACACGGACTACAATAACATATAGGCTCAAATAACATTATTGGTTACAAAAATATCATTTATTTATTGTTGAAAAAAGGCAACAAATATTGCAGCAATTTAAAGACCATGTTTTGAACTCAAAATATGATATTTTCCAGTATTTACTTAATTTATTATTTAAATTAATTTAATTTAATTCATTTATTTATATAAATTTAGAATTTTTATGAATTTTGATTCAAAAAATGTTTCATAAATTCTAAGCGTTATTTTTTTTGTTAAGCTTTTAAGTTGTTAATTAAGCGATTTATACTTTTTGAAAGTCTAGTTTTATGTTAGTTGACGTCACACGTTTGTTTTTTTTATTAAAATAAATTTTATTAACTAAATTTACGCATTCCAACTTAGCTTTACTCTAAGCATATTATATCTACTTATAGAAAATAAGAACTGAAGATGCGAAACAAACTTGTACTAATTAATTTGTTTTTATATTTTATTCCGAATTGCAGCAAACAAGACACGATGGTTGATGCCGCTGTTCTCGCTAAATTGGAGGAGGGTTATGCCAAGTTGGCTGCCTCCGACTCGAAGTCGCTGTTGAAGAAGTACCTGACCAAGGAGATCTTCGACAACCTGAAGAACAAGGTGACGCCGACCTTCAAGTCGACCCTCCTGGATGTGATTCAGTCCGGTCTGGAGAATCACGATTCCGGCGTTGGCATCTACGCACCCGATGCTGAGTCGTACACAGTGTTCGCTGATCTGTTCGATCCCATCATTGAGGATTACCATGGTGGCTTCAAGAAGACCGACAAGCATCCAGCCTCTGATTTCGGTGATGTGAGCACCTTCGGCAATGTGGATCCCACCAACGAGTATGTGATCTCGACTCGTGTCCGTTGCGGTCGCTCCATGCAGGGTTATCCCTTCAACCCCTGCTTGACCGAGGCCCAGTACAAGGAGATGGAGTCCAAGGTTAGCAGCACTCTGTCTGGCCTCGAGGGTGAGCTTAAGGGCAAGTTCTACCCACTGACTGGCATGGAGAAGACCGTCCAGCAGCAGCTGATCGATGATCACTTCCTGTTCAAGGAGGGCGATCGTTTCCTGCAGGCGGCCAACGCTTGCCGCTACTGGCCATCGGGTCGTGGCATCTACCACAATGACAACAAGACCTTCCTGGTCTGGTGCAACGAGGAGGATCATTTGCGCATCATCTCCATGCAGCAGGGTGGCGATCTTGGTGAGATCTATCGTCGTCTGACCAACGCCGTCAATGAGATCGAGAAGCGTGTGCCATTCAGCCACGATGATCGTCTTGGTTTCTTGACCTTCTGCCCCTCCAATCTGGGCACCACCATCCGTGCCTCCGTGCACATCAAGGTGCCCAAGCTGGCCTCCAACAAGGCCAAGCTGGAGGAAGTCGCCGCCAAGTACAATCTGCAAGTGCGCGGCACTCGCGGCGAGCACACCGAAGCCGAGGGCGGTGTCTATGACATCTCCAACAAGCGTCGCATGGGTCTCACCGAATACCAGGCCGTCAAGGAGATGTACGATGGCATCACCGAGCTCATCAAGCTCGAGAAGAGCTTGTAAACGCGCTCTCTTCTCTCACTCCAACAACAACAACCGGTTGGAGTTGTAACCAAAAAAACAACACGTTGGATAAATCTTCAACTCGTTGATCGCCTTCAACTTGATCCGGGTTGTCTTTGCTTTATATAGTTTGTAGTCTCGGATATTTGTATTGTACTGTAGCTGCCTCTGGTTCCGGGTTCTGGGCAATTTCCGCTGGCACTCGGCATTTGTCGTCTTCTTCTTTGAGAGTCGCGGTCTTAACCTGGCTGGAATACCAAACAACAACAACTACAATACAAACAACCACCAACAACACCTAACTGCACACTACCAACCACTAGAACAACAACAACAACAAACAACAACAACAATTGAAAAACTATTTCAACAAAAAAAAATATTTGCTTAATAAAAGAAAACAAAAGAATGTAAAACATTTTGGCATTTGTGTCAAGCAAAAAACAAGCAACAACAACAACAAAAACTTTAAATATTTTTATTTTAAGTCTTAAGTTTATAAAAGAATTAAAATTATAAAAAAATAAAATAAAAAAATACAAAAAAGGTTGGTTTATTTATTTTACAGGGGAAGGTGATGAAAATGGAATTTTGGTTGATTACGGTTAAAAATGTATCAATCAATATAGCAAAAAGAACTTAGATTGAGAAGAATCGAGAAGAAGAATGCTACAGAATGTGTGTTGGTTTATTAAATGCATCAAATCACAGTGATTTTCCTTAAATCTGTATATATTTAGATAGAAAGTACCCAGAAAAAAACAAGCGAGAGGCTATAATCGAGCTTCCGACTTTAGGATACCCGTTACTTATTTAAATAAATTTAAAATATTTTTTATTGCATGCTTTTAGGCACTTGCATTGCTTGAAATCTAATTATTTGTTCGATATTGTTGCGTTTAAGTTGGATAATAGCTTTAATTAATAGGCCAATTTGAAACAAACGACCTGCGTGAGGTTTATAGAAGTCTGTGTGCCAAATTTGGATCTCCGAGATCTAGGCCCTCACACAGACGGACGGACATGGCTATATCGACTCGGCTGTTGATGCTGATCAAGAATATATATACTTTATAGGGTCGGAGATGCTTCCTTCACCCTGTTACATACATTGCAGCGAATACAATATCCCCTTTTACTTATTTTTGGAAGTAGCGGGTATAATAAGACCCAATATTGAGAAATAATGCTAACGTATATTAACATGTTTCACAATTGAACGATATATCGATAGGTTTGGTAACATGGCCGATATTTTCGATAACAATTTAAATAGACTTTATTAATAACTTCATCTCTTCATAATTCTTAAGAAAACCTTAAAAAGCTACAATGCCTTAAGTAACAATTCTGCTTAAATAAATTTAAATCTGCTATAAATCGAATTTGTGCCGAAAGTAACGTTAACAATTTCGATATACGTTTATCGTAACTTTTTCGAAAATTTCTGAATAAGAATTCTGCTTTACTCATTTCTTTTTCTTATCACTCTTGCTAGAAGAATCTGACTTGTTCTTTTCACATTTGTTCTCTTGCTTTTTTTCACATTTGTCATCTTTTTTCTTTTCACACTTGTCGTCCTTCTTCTTTTCACATTTATCTTTCTTCGGATCTTTAGGCTTATCACATTTTTTAGCCATTGCTTTCCGATGTTCATCCAGCTTCCTTTGGTCATCTATTTCCTTTTCTTCCTTTGGTTGTTTTTTAGGCTCATTTTTAGCTTGTTTCTCCTTTTCCGCGCTCCTCTTGCACTCGGCATTGATCAGGGCCTGAATACCGTTATACATTTCGGTGATCGTTTCATATTCGGTGAGTCCCATTCGCCGTTTATTCGAAATGTCATAAACACCGCCCACGGCCTCGGTGTGCTCCCCGTGAGTTCCGCGCACCTGTAAATGATATTTCCCTGCGACTTCCTCGATCGTTGTCCGATCGTTGGCGATACTGGGCAGCTTCATGTGCACGGAGGCGCGTATCGAGGTTCCCAGATTCGTAGGGCAGAAGGTCAAGTAACCCAAGCGCTTATCATGATTGAATTGCAATTGATGAGCCAAAGATTCGACGCCAATAATCATGCGTTCATAAACACGCCCCAAATTGCCGCCTTCCTCCATGGCAATGATCCGAATGTGATCTTCCTCATTCAACCAGACCAGAAAGGGTAAACCCGTCTTATTTATCCAGATGCCACGACCCAAGGGCCAATAGCGCAAAGCATTCGCATCCTCCAAAAATGGATCGTCCTCTTTAAATAGATAATGCTTGGCTACCAATTTCTTCTTGGTCTTCTCATCCATCTGACAGAGCGGATAATATTTACCGGCATGTTCGCCACACATATTTCCCAGCGCCTTCGTCACCATCGTCTGCAATTGGGCATAATCGCACTGGGTTAAACACGGATTGAATGGAAAATTCTTAACGGATCTGCCGCAACGAACACGCGTCGATACAATAAATCTACGCTCCGGATCTAAATCGGGGAAATCGGCACCGTAACCAAAACAGCTCGCAGGATGTTTATCCGCCTTTTTGAAACCATGATATTCTTCGATAATGGGATCAAAAATATCTGCAAATGTTGAATAAGCCTCCGGATCGGGTGCGTATATCCCAACATGCGAATTAAAATTACACAATCCTGATCTAATGCAGTCCAACAGAGTGGAATTATATGTGGGCGTCGTTTTCTCCTTCAGTTTGTCGAAAATTTCGCGAGTCAAATGCTTTTTCAGCAACGATTGCGAGTCGGAGTAACACAAGTTCTTAAATCCCACTTCCATTTCTTCCATCACCTCATCGGGAATTTCGGAACATCCTCCGGTACTTTTGTTCTTGCTGAAATTGAACTTAAGTGGCACCAGCTTGGTCAACAGACGCCGCATTCGTAGCGATAACATGTTGAATTTAATTTGCACTGCAATTTCAATTTCAAAAAAAATATATATGTGAGAATATATTTTTTTTATTAATTTTGGTAAGAAAGCCTAAACGAAACTAATGTAAATTGATGAGATTTACATCGACGTGACAGCACTGTCACTTTGATTAGGAGTGAGCGGTTGACTAGACGCGCAATTTTGTACAGGATTGTAAGGAAGTGTTTCCAGCCGGGGTCGGCGTCTCAGTCCGCCCAGTGCCATTTGCAGAAAATTTGTAGGGGGGGGTGGGTTTTCTTGCACTATTTACTGAACTTTGTACTTGCAGAGAAACTTTGCGCTGTCGATCTGCTGCTTTCAAAGAACGCCAGCGCGGCGCTTCTCACGATCTTTTTTGAGCGCCAGCGTTGCCAGTTGGTCCCTTCGTCGCCAGTCGCTCCTTTTTGCGCTACTGATGTTGCCAGTTGCTCCTTTTTGCATTGCCGGCGTTGTCAAGTGCTCCTCGTTGCCAGTTTGGAATGTCGACTTAACATACCTATGTAAATTGCAAAAGAAAAATACTGTTTGTGTTGTGAGGCCAGCAGAATACTGCCTCAGAGGATAAAAAGGGACAGCAGCAGTGCTGCCAGAAGTCCGTTAAAAAAAGGAGGGATCTGAATAGACCAATTTTAAAGAAAAAATTAATAAGATTTGGTAGTGTTTTTTTGCAAACGGTTTTTTCAGTTCTAAATTACAATGAAAACAGATACAAATAAAATAACAGAGTACTATAAAACACAAACAAATCTTTATTTTATTCATCAAAATTTGTTTATTCAAATCTCTTTTTTTTAACGGTCAGAGTTGGCAACAGTGGACAGCAGAGACGGAACAGCTCTTTCCGTCGATGTGGCAATGAAGGTACAACTGTTTCTATTTATGTGGCCACGCTGTCATTTTGATTTCATGGTACAACTTGTTCCAGCGATGTGGTAGCGCTGTCATTTCGATTACATGCGAATGGTTAATCAGTAGCCGACAGTTTTATTGTTTCTGCGCTCTGGCGGCACAAAGTTTGTTCGGTAAAAATGGTACAAATTTGGTTTATGGATAACGATCAAAGTGATCAACGACTGGAACACAAACGCAGTCCAGCTGCCTACCTGGAATTGTCGGAGCTTTACAAGAAAACCGGCGTGGAGTATTTTAAGGTAAAAAACTCAGCTTGCCACGACCTTGGACAAAGACGAGCTTATCTCTTTCTCCCTTTCACTTGCAGATCAATGCCGACGACTTTTTGAACGATAAGCAGCTAAATGAACTGCGCACTTCACGTGGTTACAGCTACGAGGATGAGGTATGTAAGTTATATCGTATATCGATAAATATATAATATTTCATTATCTGCAGATCACTTGCTCGGAAAAATGTTTGCCAGATTATGCCAACAAGTTGAAGACTTTTTACACGGAACACTTGCATACAGATGAGGAAATTCGCTTGGTTTTAGATGGTTCCGGTTACTTTGATGTGCGCGAGTGAGTTTACACCTGCTTAGCACCTGTCGTTGTTATCAGAATCATCATATTGTTAATCTCTCCATTTGCAGCGGCGACGACAATTGGCTGCGAATTAAGGTGATTAAAGGCGACCTGATCATTATTCCAGCTGGCATCTATCATCGCTTTACACTGGACACCAATGTAAGTATTAAGTTATTCTGAAACTAAGTAGTATTTCAATTTTATTTAAATCATTTCATTTATAGAACTTTATTCGAGCCCGTCGTTATTTCATTGGCGAACCTGTTTGGGCGCCACACAATCGGCCAGCTGATGACATGGATTGCCGCAAAGCCTATTTGCAGCATCTTGGCCAAATAAGCAAAGCGTGAATGTTTTTGTACTTTTTTATATGTTGCAATTAAATAACTTTTAATATAATCAAAATTTAAGTTTGTTTTTAGAGCACGCTGTCAAAACCTGCTTGATATAGGACAACAGCTGATCGCGAAGCTGTTCGAAGCTGACTGATATAACACATGCATCAGCTGATTTAACATAAATCGATTCGTTATATGTTATTCAGACATTCTATCAAAAACTGTAAGGAATTATTATTTAAAGTGCGTCAATATAAATATAAGAGTACTGAATTGGTGCAAAGTTGTATCTAAATAAAAGAATATTTTATATGAGATTGAAAAATCTGCAATTTAACAGAGCAGTGTGTACCCACACTGAAAATTGTCTTACATAGAGGAGCAATGCGCTTCACATTAACAGTGGTATTTTATGTTAAAGAGGACACAAGTATCGATATATTAACATATTTTTTAGCGCCAAATCTGTGGTATTTTTTCCAATTGCCGCTCACTAGTGTTGGGTAAACATTGCTCATTTAGGTGAACATGTTCACTTGCTCTTTTTTTTAGGTGAGTCAACTCACTCAGATCGCTCACTTGTTCAGTTGCTCAGTTACTCACTTGCTCAGTTGCTCACTCATATCGCTTCACTGAGCTATTCACTTTGCCTCTCACCCAACTAATCAAAAATATCATACTTTACATATCAATTTAAATCTGATTGCTGCTCATGCTGCTCTGTGATCAGCAGCTCAAAAACCACTTACAATACTTGCTTTAAGATTGCTGACTTCCGACATCTACGAAATGGTTGCATATTTTGCTACACTTTTTGATAAGCAACATTCTGAATTCTTAAAATGAGTAAAGAAAGTAGCTACACAAAAGAGCACAGGGAAAAATTCGTGCAAAGTGCGCAATAGGAACAACTGAGCAATAGTGAGCAAACTGAGCAACTGAACAAGACTGAGCAACTGAGCAAAAAAGAACAAGTGAACAAAAAAGAACAAGTGAGCAATAAAGAGCAATTTGGAAGGAACATGTTCACTTGCTCACTTCAGGGAGCAACTCTTATTTGTTCACTCACTCATGAGCAACCCAACACTACCGCTCACGGTTACACATTTACAAAAACAACATCGAGCGGGTTGGACGCGCTGAAACGTTGGCGGAGAAAAGCACCGTTTAATTATTTTACAATTACGATTATTTGTTTACAAACAAAGTTAGCATTTAAAAAAAAATGCTGCACGCGAGTGTTACAGGTGAAATGCAATAAATTTGCAAACGGTTTCGATGCGTCTTGTCCCACGTCCGTGTGTGTGTATGTATGTATATGATTTAATATGCATATGTGTCTAAAGCTCATCGCGTTTTCGGAATAGTAAACAAATTCTGCAGCAATTAATTGTATCAATCAAACAAACAAACGTGCAATATAACAAATAAACATAAAAACCATTCAGCAAAAAAAGCGATTTTGTGTGCGTGTAAAATACAGCGAAAAAAAAGTAATTTGGAAAGCCGCAGAAGGCAACCAAGAAGCAGAAGCAGTGCGGCCAGCGACGACGCAGCAGCAGCGCGTTCTGCAAGTGTATTAGTGTTAAAGGCACACAGTCTACACACGTACATGTGTATATAACAGATAAATAAGCAATTGTATATACATATGTACAAGTGGGTGTGCAAGTAAATAATAATAATACAACAACACCAACAAATAAATAAATAATTTAATTGGTTAACGAAACCACAAAAAAGTGAAATTTCTCAATATCGCGTAAAGCCAAAAATTATACAATTTTTGTGCACTTCTCTGTGTACGTGTGCTTGCTTGTGTGTGTGTATGTGTGTGAGTTTTGGAAAATTAGCATAAATTCCAAGAGGCTGGACGCCAACGTCGCCGCAGCAACAACAATAGCCGCAGCGCCCACAACAACAACTACAACAACAAGCAACTTAACGGATTTTCTACTCTTTTTTGCTCTCTGCGCGGTAAGTTTGAAACCAAAGTACGAATCATAGTCATCTCATCCCATCCCATCCCATCATCATCACGCTGAAATTTTCATTACGTCGAAGAAAAATTCAATATGTATGCCTTGGCGAGCCAGCCAGCCAGTCAGTTCCCCCGTCCCCCGTACCCATCGCATCTGCTGCTGCTTCCCCTATCCAATTTAACCTCAACCGGTCTGCTGCTGCGGCCGGCGTCTGCGTCGCGTATGCATGTCGTTTGTGTATGTATGTATGGGTTGTATGTTGAGTTCTCGTACTAGTGTGCGCTTGTCACTCGGCTCGTTAAAAGAGCCTCTGTCGCTGCTTCTGCTGCCGTTGGCGTCGCCGTCGACGTCGATGTCAGCGGCTTCTTCGACACTCGCGCACATTATTTTGCAAGCTGTTGTTAGCGTAGACTTTTTTTCGTCTTTTTTTTCTATATTGACAATTTTTACAGCTTTTACCGTGTTTTTTGTTTTTGTTTCTGTTTTTTGTTGTTGTTAGGCGTGTGGCAGCGGTAGTAGCGGCAGTGTCGTCGCGACGTCTCAGTGACGCCATGCTTAGGCGCTTGCTTTTATTATCTGCTGCTACTTTTTTATTTTTTTCAGTTTGTCGCTTGGCTACGTTTTTGTGTTTGGGACGGGGTTGCCGTTATCTATATACACATTTGTGGTTGCCATATCTCAGGCCGATGTGGGTGTGTGTGTGTTTGTATGTATGTGTATTGGAGTTGGTGTTTGTGGGATATTTAACGGGGATTGCGTGTATTGCCGTCATTATGAATGAGAGCTAAGGCTCCTGAATATTTTAATTGTGTTAATGAACTTTTTTTGGGCTTACACCAACACAAAAATACACACATGCATAAACTTGAAGAAATCTTTTTGTATACAAGTAATATCGCTAATTAGTTGTAGGCATTGCTTTTAGCTCTTGAAAATTTCAGAAGTGACCCTTCTAACTAACATACACACACGCACACATACATGCATGCTTACGACACGCATGCACTTGTTCGACCATCCTCACTCTCTCGCAATGCCTTTGGCTCCTCTCCCCCATCCATCCATTCGCATTCTAACTCTCTCACTCTGTCTGTCTCTCTTTCCTTCTCTTGTGCGGCTTACGCAGGCCGGGGAACAGAGCGCAACGAACGCATTTGCCAAAAGCACGAAAAGTTGCATGCTCCAAAATACGCACACACACACACACACATGCATACGAAACGAATTCACCTTGCTCGCTCTCTCGCACTTTGCACTTATTATGCTGCCTGCTCGCACACGCACGCAACGGGCTGTCGTTAGTTTTAAACTTATTTTGGCGTTCTTTATGTGCTTGCATTCTCGCCGTCTCGTCTCGATGACGACCCAGACCCGCATTTTCTAGTCGTTGTGAGTGTATCGGTATCGGTATCGTTCACTGCTGTGTATCAGCATGTGCTAGTGTGCATGTGTAAGCGTGAATGTGTGTGTGTATGTTTAAGTTGTTGGATATTGTGGCGGGGGTAGCAGCCGAAATGTTCATCGTTTTTTGTTTGTGCAAGTGGAGCACGCAGTCGCTGCGCACCTGTTTAGCCTCACACACCTGTCCAGTTTTGAGTTATCGAGACAGGCAAAGATTTTTCTATTTAGGTTATGACGCTATTTCTTTTGACCCAACTTTTCGTTTCTACATATGTAAGTATGTATATACTTACACGACAATTCACCCCCCCCCCCCCCCTCCCACCGGCCTTTTGGGTGGCATTTCCAGGACAGTAAAGTGTGGAGATGCCAATCTCAGAAATGCACTTGCAATATTGCAGTTGTTGATTTCTATTTCGTTAGCAAACGAATTGTTGAAATAACAGAAACACACTCACAAACTATATACGATAACTCACACACACAGCCACATAAAACTCTCTATGTGCAGAGGCTTTACAACAACAACAACTACAGCAAATGCAGTTTAAAGCGCAACTAAAACTAAACACAGAGAAGAGCGTCAGTGGGTTGTTGGGGGGAGGGGGAATGTATGTAGAAATACATATGTACATATATGTGTGTGTATGCGTGTGTTTGTGTTTGCATTTCTATGTGTGCTGAGTGGATTTTATATCAAAAGTACAGTCGCTTAGTGCTTGTTGTTGTATTTCATAGTTTTATATGGATGTATGTGTGGTATGTATATAAATTGCATGTTCATGCTTCAATAGTTGCATGCAGTGGTACATACAAACATATTGTATGCATTTCTATATATGTATGTATGTGCATGTGTATGTAGTCTAAGCCTAAGCTGCTGCAACGAGCGCCAAACATTGTTGACAACTAAAACAAAAGGCAAAACGAATAACAGCAGCAGCAACAACAACAACAACAAAAAACGACGATCCATTAAATGATTTCGATTTCAAGCAAAAGAGAGACAAAGCGAAAGAGAGAGAGAGAGAGAGTGAGTCAGCAGCAGCAGCAGCAGCAAGATTTAGTTGTCGCTCTCTCCACATATTTGTTTGTTTGTATGTGTGAGTTTGCTTCGCTTAGACTCCTCTCGCCAATAGCTTTCGCAACTAAATCTAAATGGCACGAGTATCGAACTTTATGCGATATCGATAACAATGTGTCAAGTGTTGTTATCTTTAATGATGCGGCCGATTGTCAGGATCTTGAGAGAAGAGTTCGAGTGCCAAAGTTGACCAGTAAGTGTTGCAAAGGATCAGTGTTGCCAACACACTGTTGAACAGTGCTGCCAACCGTATAACTCATTGTTGACTTTATTAAACTCTCTCTCTCTCTCTCTCTCATACTCACTCCCTTTCCTCCCACTCACTTTCCAGCATGCTGAGCGCTGTTCTTGTTTTTATGCCATTTTTTTATTCTTCCTCTGTGTTTTTGCTTCGCTTAACTCTGACAAGGCGTAACTGCTTGTTGTGTGTGGAAGCGAGGCGGCATGCTAACATTGCTGGCGAGGGGGGTGGTTGGATAACTGGGGTGGGGGGATTTGTTGAGTGCGGCAAGTGAAAAAATCGATTAAAAGACTTGCAAGTCTGCTATAAACTTTAATTTCTGTGTTTTTTCTTTTAATGTTTACATATAATGATAAAAGACAGCAGCGAATTGAGTGTTGATAAAGAAAAAGTTTTGAAAATGAAATTTATTTATTGATTTTTCTAGGTCTTTTTTGTTGATGGGCGGGGAAGGCGAAAAGATGGCGCCTTGTCTACAGCCGCTTATGTATCAAAGTTTTTCGGCAGCAACAACAACAACAACAAGAAGAACAACAAGAACAAGTAAAGCAACTAAACCCAGTCGGGCTGCTGCACTAGCTGAAAAGGGCAATGGAAGAGGGGAAGAGGAAGTGGGAGAGTAGTGGGTGTTGTTCCCAGGGGTTGTCGTTTTTGTTGTTGTTGTTGTTGTTTGTGTATTAGGTAGCGTTGTGGCGTTTGTTGAAATGCAGACGTTTTGCATTGTTGTGTTGTGGGTGGCTCTGTGGCTGTAAAGTGCCCCCGAAACACGGCACACACACACAGAGAGACTCTGTCCAGGGTACAGCTGTGTACATGTGTACATAAAAGTGCCACACACACACATACACAGATACAGTCGCATGCAAAAGCGAATACAGATAGAGATACATATATATACGCATACATATACAAAACAGCAACATGAAGGCAATTGGAGAGTGAGAGAGGGAGGAGCGGGGGAGGGGGAGAGACTGGTCCGAACTGCTGTCGCTTCCTTCCTCGCATAGTTCAAGTATGCATATAATATCCGGGACTCGTCGGTGCCGAAAACGAAGCAGCTGCAGCAGCGGGTGGGAGAAGAGGTAAACAGAAAGAGAGAGAGGGAGCAGCATCCCGACAGAGGCCTACGGCGACGGCGACTGCGATGCGGACAGCAGAGTTGCAGGTGGGTGGGGGTGGGTTTTGGTGTTATTTGGTTGGGTTTGTATGCTTGAGTGGAGACTGTTGTAGTTGTTGTTGTAACTGTTGTTGTAGTTGTTGCTGTGTGTGGGTGTGAGGGTGGTTGGGTGGACAGTCCCTTTTTGCTTTTTGGAGTGGCACAAATGTGTCGCGAGTCGAGTGGAGTGGAGTGGAGAGCGGAGAGAAGAGGTGGAGGGGGAGGGTGGGAGTTCAAATGGGATCCTCTCTCTCGCTCTGACAGCCACAGGGCACATTTAGTGGGTGTGGGTGGGTGTTTTGTGCAATAGTTGCGTAATCTATGCGATGATATGCCACTGCTCGTATTTTACCCATTGTATCTATGTGAGTATCTGTCTATGTCTGCATCTGTATCTGTGTATCCGTGTGTGTGTGTGTTTGGCTGTATATGCTTGAACTACGACCCATGGGCGGTCATAACGGTTTTGGTTGGACTACGCCTGGGCCCAGATCATCAGGGCCAGTGCCGCCTAGTGTCCGGGTCGTCAACGGGGTTGTTTGTCTAGTTGGGCTGAATGCAATTCAACGCTCTATGGTTGGCTTAGAAACACAACAACAACAACAACAGCAGCAACAACAACATCAAAAACAAAAACTATGCCCAAAATGCAAATTTGGAATTGTAATGCACACAATCCGAATGCAGTTTCAATATAACGAATGACATATGGACATTTCCACAGAAAGGTTCAACTTGACCAAAAACTTTAAATTAATTGTAAACAAAAAAAAAACATTCAAAAAAGCTTCACTTTTCTTGCAGAAACCGAGTCAAGTTACCAACAAAGAAAACTGAAATTTTAAATGGCGTATAATTTTTTAAAAAACCTTATAAAAGAAATCATTAAAAAGATTTCTCTTCCCTCTTCTAAAAGTTAATAAAAACACTAAGAAAACTCTTAAATATTGATTAACAAATCGCTTTATTTTAATGGTGTTATTAAAAGAACCTATAAACAACATTTAAAAAACAATTTGATTCTCTTAATATTTTAAATTTTGATACACTTCTTGAATATTGCTCAAATATTTTTGGAATTTACGCAAAGTTGCTAAAAATTTAATAAATATTAATGGAAATAAAGGAGTTTTGGCTTTGCTTTAATATTTGTATCTATTTTGCTTTTATTTACTACTATAAAGTATCTATGTATCTATCTTATATGTATAGTCAAGCCCCCTTTAAGATACAATCTTAAATATTGCTGCCATTATAACGCATGTTCACTGCACGAAAGTTGCTCGGGTTAACCTGCAACAGGAAATTAGTTTTGGCCACAGTTACAGTTTCAGTTTCGGCCGTGCCCAGTTGGGCATTAATATTACGAAATTTTAATGAAAATGCCACGCCAGGACAATTAGCGGTACTCGGGGGAGCAGAGAGATTGGTCAGTGCTGGGGGAGGGGGTAGGTCAAAGAGCGGACAACTGAATGCAAATATATATGTGTGTGTATATTCTCAGTACATACATATATTCGACAAAAGCTGCGTATTAATTATGAAATAGCTCCGACTAACTACTCCGACAACTATGAATTGCAAACGCAACTGTACCTGCTGCTGAATGTTTTGGCATTGAATGCGGGTGGGTGTGGCAATGGAAGAGAGGGGGGGTGGTGGCTGAAACGGGGTTATAGCAAATAGGAGTAGAAGTTAGGGGGTGGGGGTTGGGTTTGGGTTGGGCTTTGGAGTTTCACTGTGTGTAGGGTTAGAGCTCACTGTGACTAGGCTACGAGAGCGCTGTTTGTATATGTATGTATATGTATATTTGTAGATGTGTTTGTATGTGTGTGTGTGTGCTTGGAACTTGGCTTCGATTTTGCGCGTTTGGCAATTATGTGGACATGTGTCTTGACACCGCCTATTATATATGCATATGTACATACATACATAGGTACATACATATATACACAAATGCATGCAGGTGGAATACGCCCCCTCCCACCTCCTCCCCAAAACAAGCACCCCTGCTATTGAAGTGCCTGCTGCTGCCTCTTCAACCCCCTGCCCCTACTGCATAAAATATATTTCTAGATACACAATTTTTTGTTAGGGCAAAAACAAAAACAGAAAGAAAAAAACCGTTACCCAACAGCGGGAAGTACGTGTGTGTGTGTCTGTATGTAGCCCTTAAGCGGCCGTCTAGCAAAAGTCCAGCAAAATGTTAAGGCTGCTTTAAAGGCAACTTTAAAGTTAAACTCGCGCACACCTAAAGCACAAGTATATACACAAACATACATACACACAGAAACACTTATTATGTAGCTGCTTATAATAAAAGTTTTGGCTGCGTTCTGCGCTTCGAGTAACTTGTGGAAGCTTTTGCGAATGAGCGGGGGAGAGGAGTAAGGAAGACGTCAAGCCCCACAGCTGTCTAAAAGTAACAAACAAGCCAGCAAACAACAAAAACAACAGCGTTGCCACTTTGTCTCACATTGCATTCGCTGTCTTTGCTTATGTTTATACTTTTGCTGACTCTCTTTTCTTTTCTTTTTCTAGCTATTTGTTATTATTGTTTTTATATGTAGTTAAATTTGGTGTGATTCTTTGAATGGTGGCCACACAGCAATCAACACACCAACAAAACACACACGCATATTATGTATAGCGCTTTCCTACTCACACATACACACACACACACATAAATACTGGGGGCACTCTCTTATTCTTTTGTCGCTCTCTCCCGCTCTCTTGATCTCTTTTGCTCCACTGTGTCTGCTAATTTATGCACGTTGCTTGATTTTGTGTGTCTGTGCGAAACGAAAAAACTTTTTTGTGATTGCCCATTTTATACTCAATTCAATATTTTATATGCATATTGCGGGTGTTCTCATTTTAAAGCGAGAAATTAAAATTTTACACCAAAAATTTTGGGCATTGCAGCCGCCTAGTCACAAAGTCAGCAGTCGCAGCAGCAGCAGCAGCCGTTACTCAATTTCATTTAGTTTTTTTCTTCTTTCTCTCTCTATTCGTACGTTTGCCTTTTTGCTTGAGGCAATTGACCGTTTAAATGAGTCGCTTGTGATGTTGTTGTTGTTGTTGTTTTAGATGCTGTTGGCACGTTGAAAATATTTCTTATTTGGTTTTACTTTTTTTTTCTCTTTCTTTTATACATACACACAGTTCATCTCGCTAAAGCTGAACCCTTTTTACCTTTTGTGCGGATAGCCGCATATTGGATAGTGTTGCCACCTTACGCTAAGCGTAGACAAGTTTCAAGTTGAATCGCCATGCAGTTTACAGTTCTCCTTCTTCTTCTTGTTGTTGTTACTTCCTTGTTTGTCTGCCCCGTTGTTCTGTCATTCTCAGCTATGTACAAAAATATACTTATATACAGTTGTGCATGTATGTTTGTGTGTGTGTGTGTGTTTACTTATGTAACTGCGTCGCGGTTCGCCAGGCAAAGAATGCGCAAGAAGTCAGACCCCCAACACCAATACAGATACAGATGTCTATGTGCAATACATGGGTATATTTATATATACAGTCAGCGCAATAGTTATTCGCACACTTGGTGTTTATTCCTCAACGGATAGAAACAATATTTTATTTATAAGTCAAGTGTATTATAAAGTAATATAACGGAAAGTAGTTTTAAATTACGAGTGTACGAATAAATAATGCACTGACTGTATACATATGTATGTGTATCATTTTCTTTATGCCTGATACATAAGCAAAAACTGAAAATCAGCACTTTACATTATTTTCGCATTGATCTTTTCTCTTTTTGTTTTTTGATTATTTTGGTCGATTTTCATGGTCGCTGCATGCTGACGTTGGCTAATTATGATTATCATTATTAAGTCAACAACAGCAACAACAACAGCAGCAATGTCAATTTACTCAATAATCGAGCTTCATCTTTTGCAGTCAATTTCACGCAAAAACAAAAGCAGCAAAAAAAAGCAGCTTTGCCACTTTTATAGTTGTTGTTTTCTTTTTGGCTTACCTTTTTTTTACCTGTTTACTTTGGCATCTCACTCGCACACACGGCAAAGCTCTTCCCATTGTACACAGATACATACACACACTAGCATGCATATATATGTATATGTATATGCTCTCACACATACACACACACATGTACTATACATAGAAACACACACAAATGTAAACACGCGCGCGTTTGTTACACGTCATTAAGTGCAAAATAAGAACAGCGTACAACAATAAAGTAGTATGTAGTAAAGTAGTAGCAATTGCGTGTTGTTGTTGTTGTTTTGGCAGTAGAAAGTATTGTGTAGGCAGACCATCGATTACCGTTAGTTTAGTAAAATTTGCTGCTCTTGGGCATTGTTCAACACTTAATCTCATAATTCAAATTTAATAAACAGTCGTAAATCCATGTGAAGTGTGATTCATATGCGAACAGCGAGAAATTTTTATAAAGCAACTGTGCGAACAATTGCACATAACATGTATGTATGTACATACGTATGCATGTGTGTGTGTGTATTGTAAGTGCCGTCGCTTATCAGCTAGAAATGCTAGAAAAAAAAATGTTTTCTCTTTTCGTTGTCATTTATTTTTATACATTTTGCTGTGCATACATACAAACATAAGTATATACAGACTATGTACATGTATGTATGTAGCGAGTGTACATGCAGTTGGCAGTGAAAAACGCATGTAAAAATATTATTACAGGTGAACACAGACACATATATACATGTCTATGTGTGTGTGTGTCTCCAGTTGAGTTCGCGTAGTTCAAGGCTAAGAGCCGCTTTAATTATGTTGAGGGCATAAAAATTGTGCCGCATTACGTTTTAAATGTGCATGCATAGCACCTACAGTTAGTCAAGTAATTGTTTTGACAAAATCTGAAATTTGCATATTTTATTTTATACATTTTTACGACAAATTTAAAATGAAATGAGATAAAGAGAACAAATTAACATGTGAATCTTTTTCTTTGACAGAACAATTACCAGAAACACTGTACATAAGTAGCTGTCTGTATGTATGTTTTATGAATTGTAAATGAAATTGAAATCTATCGCTAAGAATTGAATGAATTTCTGTTTCTATTTTCTTACCATTTTTTTTTCTTTTTTGGCACTTAACATTGCCGCACCGCATTATAAATGTCAAATGTGTGTGAGTGTGTGTGTGTGTGTCTCTGACTGTATGTATGTGTGTGTGTAAGTATCGGCTAACTGGTTTTGTTATTCCTTTGCTTTTTGGTTGGTGTCAGGGCAAGTGACGTTGACGTCGACGTCGACGCAGACTGCGCTGCAGCGTCGCTGCTTACCTTTTACGTGTTACTTTTTGGGGTTATTCTTAACAGAGCGCGAACTTCGCAACGGCAACGCGTGCGAGGAGGTCGTCTCATTTTCATTTTCAATTTGTATTTTTTATTTTACTTTTAATTAATTTTTTTCTTGATGTTTTGCCAACAATGAGAACAGAAATGAAAGGTAAAGCGCAAAGCCTAAAAATAGCCAAGCATAGCATCGACGTTGACGTCGACGTCAACAGCGGCAGTGACGGCGACAGCGACGCGTTGGTAATTTGCTTGATTAAGTGGAATTTTTCCACACAATAAAGAAAAGTATTGAAATGCAGCCGAAAACCGTTAACAAAATTTGGTTCTTCATAAAAAGCATCGGCAAAGTGCAAACATACATGTGTGTATGTATTTATGTACATACATACATGCAGATGTGTGTACATTAGTACGTGCAATAAATAGATTGTTGCCTTGCCGATTATGTTTGTTGTTTTTTTTTTTTGCTCTATGTTGTAGTTGTTGTTGCTAGTGGAGGAGACTGGCAGGCACTAATACATACAAACATTCAGACACACACACTTATACAGTTGCAGAGAAAGACGCACGGTTGGATAGACAAAAGCAGCGAAGAGAAGAGAGGAGAAGAGAAGAGCGCAGCGCACTCAGTTTATGTACAAATGTTGTGAGTGAGAGACAGAGCGGGAGTGTGAGTGAAATGTATGTACGGTACTTATATACACATGTGTGTAAATACAACAATAATAACTACAACAACAAGAAGAGCAAATGGCAAAAGACAACGACAAGAGCTTTTACAAGCAATTGAGCTGCGCTTTTATATGTACATATGTCACTATGTACATACATATGTATGTCACACACAAGTTACCTTCAAAGTGCGCGGTTGTGTTTTTTGAGTCGCTCCTGAGTTTCCGATAAGAAAGTGCTTCGAACTGCGAAACTGCCGAAAGAAAGTTAGTACAAGGCATTGCCAAAGTGCCAACACATACCTGGGACAAGCGAAGTGGGGACAAATATCACCAGCTGTGCCGTTTCCGTGGTGCTAGCTGCGCTGATCTGCAGTCCGGGTCTGGGGCGAGGGGAGGGTGAGAGGCTTTTCGCCTATTACAGCCTTGTTTTTGTTTTTGCCTCAAAGCAAAACAAAATAATTACTCCCGCCGATATTATTGGCAACTTTCTATTTGCAGGCTTGCAAAAACAGCTGTGCTTAGAGTTGCTAAGCGCTGCAAGTTAACAGAACGTTAACAGCACACTTTGAGCACCTGACATAAATATCCGGTGCATACTTTGAGGCGAAATTCTTATTCGCAAACAGCCAGTAAATTCAAACATCTGAATTTAGCAATTGGTCATCTCGGAGTCAAAAACCAGCCTTCTCAGTGCAGTTAGGGACAGAAGGTCACGGATCCGACTATCGCCAACCCCTCCGCTGCGGCGGTGTCCAAAAAACGGGGCTCTGGTGACCGAGAACGAGCGGTATAACTCTTGTAAAAAGCCGAGGGAAACCTTTTGGCCATCGTGGAACTGCCTGAGAACGCTGGTTTCTTGGCAAGCTCTCCTGGAACATGGGGGATGAGGATCAACGAGTGTTCGAACGACGCTCAGCGTTGATGCGTACGCCGCCGACTCCGCAAGTGTTTGTCAGCCCGGCAAAATCACCGGAGAAAGATGAAGATTTGTTGCCTACAACTCTAAAAGGCACGTTAACTCAGATGGGGGTGGTCCTTGAAGCCCTGACAGTCTGGTTTAACAGTCAGCGGTATATAACCGCATTAAGGAAAGAGGAAATAATCCAGCTGAGCTGCCTCCAAAAGCTTGCTATGGATCTTTGTTGCCCAGATCTGGCAAGCACGGAAGTGCAAACCACGCCGACGGTTGGAGCAGCAGTATCCTTGCGTAATGCTGCCGTCAAAAAAGCGAGTGGCATGAAAGCCAAGAACGGTGACACTCCTAAGCGTCAGAGGGACCCAGCTTGGGAGCTGCGCAAAACTCCGCCCAAAAGGAGTAAGAGCCATGTCAAAAGCATGGCTCCGCGTGTAGAAGCTAATTCTCAAACATCAGCTGATGCACCCATAAACAGGGAAGGCGCCTGGACTAAGGTCACGAGCCGCACCAATAGAGCTCGTAGCGCAAAGCCTGACGCAATCCTCGTCAAGGGAGTGGGCGACTGCACTTATGCTGATCTGCTCAAAACCGTGAAGACTCATCCTGGTCTTGCGAATATGAGCAATGATGTTCAGGGTATCAGGAAGACAGAAAGTGGTGGCCTATTACTTCGTCTTAGTAAATCATCCACACACGGTCTCCAAGAGATTACCCAGGCAGTGGAAAATGCCCTAGGTGAGAGAGCCGAGGTAAAAAAACTCACGGAACAAGCGCAACTGGAGATTCGCGATCTGGATGACCTCACTACGAAGGAGGATATATGCGAGGCGTTCAGCACAAAGGAAGAGAGTATCAGGCTGGTCCCGGCAGACATCAAAGGGATCAGAAAATCATATGGAGGCACACAAATAGCTACTCTATTGGTCGCTGCAAGTAAAGCTAAATCAATTCTCGAACTTGAGAAGGTGAGAATCGGCTGGGTGGTCTGCCGCATCCGCAGCATCAGCCAACCAAAACGGTGCTTTAAATGTCTGGACTACGGTCATATTGCAGCACACTGCAAATGCACTGAAGACCTAAAAGGCGCATGTTTCAAGTGTGGCTTACAAGGTCATGTTGCAAGGGAGTGCACAAATCAAGCCAGATGTGTTTTATGCGTTAGGAAGGGCGCACAAAACGTGGACCACGCCGTGGGAAACTTTAAATGCCCATCGTACCGTGAAGCGACCAGAAATACAAAATGTTAAGGACACTCCAAGTCAATCTTAACCACTGTATTGCCGCACAGGACCTACTTAAGCAAACTGTCAGAGAATTGAACATTGATATAGCGATTATAAGCGAACCCTACAATATAGGATCAACAAACGCCTGGGCCTCCGATGTGGCGAAAAAATCGGCAATCTGGATATGTAGCAAAAACCCGATGCAACTCCAATCGCTGCACTCTGGTACTGGCTACGTTAGAGCACAGACCAAAGGAGTATGGCTATACAGCTGCTACATGGCGCCTAGCTTGACTATGGCAGAATTTAGCAGGGCAATGGATGACCTTGTCGATGATGCCCGCGGGCACACTCCTGTGGTTATCGCCGGCGATTTCAATGCTTGGGCTGTGGAATGGGGGTCACCGATCACCAACGCCAGAGGCAGGGTGCTTCTTGATGCCTTTGCGTCACTCGACATCGAGCTCCTCAATTATGGCTCCAGTCACACGTTCAGCCGAGGTGGCATGGGCTCTATCGTGGACTTAACATTTGTTTCAAACGGTCTTGCCAGATCAGCAACATGGTGTGTGAGCGAAACATACACAGCGAGCGACCACAAGGCCATAATCTTTAGCTTTGGTGGCAGATGCATTCGGCAGGTCAGCACACCAACGAGCACGCACTACAGGTCTTCCACGCTTAGCACCGAAGCGTTTCGGCTCGCCATTGGCGATATCTCCATCAGGGGAACGGCAGAGGAAATGGCTCAACAGGCTGTTCAGGCTGTCAAGCACGCATGCGATGCGAGTATGCAGCGCACCAAGGGTTTCAGACGCCATGAAGCTGTATATTGGTGGTCTGAGCACATTGCGAAGACCCGTACGGAATGCATCAAAGCAAGACGCGCTTACAGCAGGGCTCGAGGAACGGATGCCTACGTGAATCTGCGAGCAATCTATAGCGAAAAGCGAAGGACTCTGAAGAAAGCCATAAAAGAGCAAAAAAAGCTATGTTTCATTAAGCTTTGCGAGGAGGCAGATCGTGACCCCTGGGGCCAAGCGTATAAGTTGGTAATGAAGAAAACGAGGTCCTTTAAAAACTCAGTGCCAACGTGCAGGTCTCAGCTGAATACCATTGTCACAACACTATTCCCAAGCCAGACAGAGAGTGACGCTATTCTCGTGGACAGTAACCTCAGCGGCGAGCCTATAGATAGCATCACAGGTGAGGAAATCATCCAAGCAGCGCGGAGTTTGAAATATGAAACGGCACCTGGACCAGACAGCATCCCAAATAGAGCGCTAAAGTTGGCACTAAGCCTGCAGGCAAACGTTTTTGCGGCACTATTCAACAAATGCCTCAGCGAAGGAGTCTTCCCAGCAGCATGGAAGGTACAACGACTGGTTCTAATACCAAAGCCTGGGAAGCCGCCGGACGATCCCTCGGCGTATAGACCTATCTGTCTACTCGACAACATTGGAAAAACATTCGAGAGATTGATATGCTCTCGTCTCAACGATGCCATTTCTCGAGCGGGTGGACTTTCAGACCATCAATATGGTTTTCGAAAAGCTCGCTCAACAACTGATGCCATCTCACGGGTGACAAGCATCGCTGAGAAGGCTATTGAAGGGAAGCGTTGGAAGGGAGGCACGAAGCAATACTGCTTGGTGGTCACCCTTGATGTAAAAAACGCCTTTAACTCGGCATCGTGGCTGCGGATTCTGGAAGCTTTGCGGGGCTTCAACATTCCACAATGGCTTATGGCAATCATCAGGAGCTATTTAAGCAACAGGTGGCTGTTATTCGACACTGAGGAAGGCACGGAAAGATACAAAATCACTAGCGGAGTTCCACAGGGATCTGTAATAGGCCCAACTCTGTGGAATATAGTCTACGATGGAGTTCTACGTTTAGCCCTGGCGCCGGGAGTGGAAATAACTGGATTTGCTGACGATGTGGCACTAACAGTTGTTGCCAAGGAAGTGGCAACTGCCGAGGAGCTTGCTACTGCGGCCATAAACTCTATACAGCAGTGGCTGTCGACAGTTGGCCTTCAGCTGGCTGAGCACAAGACGGAGGCGGTTCTCATAAGCAGCCGGAAGATGGTTGAATCGGCTACAATAAGAATGGGCAACGTGACCATCAAATCCCAACGTGCCATCAGGTACTTGGGCGTCATGTTAGACACTCGGCTGTGCTACCGGGAACACCTCCAAACGATAGGCGTCAAAGCTGCAGAAGTAAGCAGATCACTCAGCAGAATGATGCTGAATCACGGAGGCCCAAGAACCTGCCGTCGCCAGCTGCTGCACAGCGTGGTCACAAACACGATCCTTTACGGTGCTCAAATTTGGGCAAGCGCTACCAGCACACCAAGCTACATTAAAGGCATCGAGGCGTCCTTCCGGATGGGGGCTCTCAGGATCTGCAGAGCGTTTCGAACGGTATCAGGAGAAGCTGCTATGGTGATAGCGGGCGTGATCCCCGTCGACATACTGGCACAAGAGAGGAGGGATGTACAAATCCGAATAAGCTCTGCGCAAATGCCAACTGAGATCGTGGCTATAAAAGTCTCTGAGCGTGAGCGAAGCCTCTTAAAGTGGCAACAAAGATGGGAAGGCGCAGATAAGGGAAGATGGACGGCCCGGCTTATTCCGCGTATCGAGCCCTGGATAAGCAGGAAGCACGGGGAGTTGACTTTCTACCTAACACAACTTCTCAGTGGACATGGATGTTTCCGAGCGTATCTCCACAGATTCGGACACGAGGAGTCTCCCCTATGTCAGGAGTGTGACACCGAAGAAACTGCGGAACATGCATTGGTAGTGTGCCCAACATTTTCTACGGAGCGAAGTCAGGCGGAAGCTATCCTCGGGGTGCGAATCGAGGTGCCCACCATAATTAGCCACATGCTGGAGAGCGAAGCAAACTGGAGTGCAATGTGCTGTTTTGCTGAAACAGTGGGAAAGAGACTACGCAGGATGGAGCGGGATCGAAATGGTTCACCACCAGAAGCGGCACATTAAGCCATGCCAATGCCTGTGAAGCATTACTCCCCGGTAGTACCGCAGGATTGGTCCAGAAGCTCCAGCTTGCAGGCTTGCAATTGTAATTTTTCTATTGTTAGTCTACAAGCCGTTTCTTTAGCTTTAATTTATTTTATGAATAAAAAAAAAAAACATACATATGTATGTGTGTATTTGTATATTAAGCAAATATGGAAATTGTCATTGCAAAATTGTGAAATTTGGCCGTCATTGGAATGATGTGTCAAATTGCAACCGTTTTCCGTTTATTGTATTTATGTAAATATGTATGTTTGTATTTCAATTCATACGCATTCAGTTTAATCTTAGCATTTAACGACCTTAAACTATGCACATACAGTTAGTCAAGTAATTTTGTAGAACAAAAGAAAATAAATAAAATTTGTTGGTTTTATATTTATTTTATTATAGTCAGTCAATTATTTTTGAAAATAGGTAAACACAAATAACTAATTTTGTCAAAATATTTACTTGACACACTGTATGTCCATTATCAGCATCATCATATTTTATTTCTATTTGGCATAAAACAAAGTAAAATAAAAGCAACACAATTGAAACCAGTTTGAAAGCTATTACTCTTGTTGCTGTTATGTACACACACACACACACACATGTTGTATATATGTACATTTTTTTAGTTGGTCAGACTTAACCACCTGCCAAAAACAGCTGTAAAGTTGCCTAGGCTCAAAACCCATTTGCCGTCTCTCCTCATTTCACTATATGTATGTATGTACCTTCCCTCTGTCCGTCTCGCTCCCCCTCAAGCCATTTGTCAATTACTCAGCGTTGCCATAAAAGACAGTGCAAATATGTCCAGCGATAAGCAGCAAATCCGACAACAAATACAACAACAACACGTCACACATTTATAGTGTGGAGAGACTGCGCTGCGACAGCGACGTCAGCAGAGGCCAACGACTACAGGCAGCGACGGCGACAGAGAAGCGACGTTTTTTTTCGTTTGTAGTGCGCGCAATTAATTTGTATTAAGTTGTCGTCATTGTTGTTGTTGTTGTTGTATTTTAGTACGTAACCCATTTTCTAGAAATTTATTTATATACTTACATATGTACATATTTTATATTGTTGTTACTTGTGGTGTTGCAATTTCCCCAAAGCTTATCCTTATCGGTGCTATTAATAAACAAGCATGCTTATGTACATACAAACATATGTATACCAATATATAATATGTACATGTGTACAGAACACTGTCATATACATATGTACATGTGTTGAGATTTGTATTAGCTCACATCTTGGTTACTTACATATGTATGTATGTATACTATATACCTGCTTATGTACATAAGTAGATAAGAATAACTGTATTAATGGATCAAAATGACTTAACACTTTTGCGGTTGGCAAATACAAATATATGAGCACACTTACACACACATATGCAAATGAGCAGGTAAAGCTTACAGTATAAATTATGACTCTTAATTCTTGTTTGTAAATTTAGTCAAGGAGTTGCCACTACGTTAAAATGTCGGCCGACTATTATTATTATTGTTGTTGTATTGGTTTAAACAGCTGCTGACGTCACTAATAAATTTCAAGCGTCGAAAGGCGCAGCTTAGATTTATGCGCCACTGCACTTTGCAGTCGCCCACTTGACAACCCCACCCACAACACACAGACCAACCCCCACCCCAAATTTCTACTCCTACCCCCAACCCACCATGGGGACGATGGTGAGTTAATACATATGTACAAGGGGCCCATGTACAAGTCGGCCGCTCTCACTCACTCGAACGCGCTCTCAGCAACAGCAAGAGCAGCAGCAGCAGCAGCCCACCGCTCTACTGCTTGCTCCTCTCTCTCTCTTCCGCTTCGTTCGGTTTGCTGTTGCCTTATGTACGTACAATGGCAGGCCATAAGATATGCGCATTTCTTATACGACTATATATGTATGTATGTATATGTATTCATGTACCTACTAATGTGTGTGTGTGTGTGCGTGTGTTTGTATTTATGTATGTTTGTTTATTTATTTGTCAGTTTGTGTGCGAAGCTGCGACTTGTTTTGATAATTTTTTCATTTTATTGAAATGAATTGAATTATTTTGCGCATATCGCAAATTAAGGCAATTGCAATGCCCTTCGATTGTCAGGCCTTAAGTTTTTATTTCTCTTAGGGGCGGGGGTCAGTTAATAAAGAAACTAATATGCAAATCAATAGGTAAATCTGTAGGTCTCTTTGGGTTAAGGTGTTTCTCTGCATGTCTCGATGTCGTTGTGGGTGTTGTCGGTGGAGATGGGGGTAATGGGTGATTTCTGTGTTTGGGGTGGCCAGACAGTTTTCAGTCCCCCCACCCCACCCGACCCCACCCTCTCACTCACTCTTCTAGTGTACTCCCAACTCTCGGTCGCCAACTGCCGCCGTCTGCCTGCCCGCCACTCTCAGTTTGCTGTTTGGCTTTGGCTTTGGGCTCGCGTGTGTGTGCGACGCGCTCTCTCTCTTCTGTCTTACTCTCTCTCTACGTCGGCTGCTGCTACTGCTACTGCTGTTGTTGTTGTTGCTTTTGCTGCTCACCGCAGCCGCACTCAAACACATTTCGCTTGTTGGTTGCTCTTCGCTTTTGTTTGTGTTGTTGTTGTTGTTGGTGCTGTTGCTGCTGCTCGCTGCGCTATGTACACAACTGTACTTTTGATTTAACCTTATTTCTTTGCTTTTTTTGCGTTTGCTTGTGTGAGTGTGTGTGTGTGTGTGTCGCTGTAGCTGTTGCTGTTGTTGCTCGTTAGTTGTTGCTGTTATCGCATGAGATGACTCTAATAGTACTTAACGAGTCCATCCGATCCGACGACTCCGGCTGAAAGTCAAGGCTGACCTCCTGGTAAGTCATCGCTTATCGGCGGGCGGTCGCTCGGTCGGTCAGTTAGTCCGTCCGTTATCTCTCCTCACTCTCTCGCTCTCTCACTCCTTAGTTTATTCTAATGGCTGTGGTGACATTTGGCTGTCTGTCTGTCAGGTGCCAATGAACATTGTACCCAAACTTGAACTTGTCTGGCCATACATATATTACACTCACATAATATACAATAAGTCAAGTAATTATTTTGACAAAGACCAAAATTTACATATTTCTGTTTAATATTGAAAAAACAGCAAAACATAATAAAATTATACAAAAAATTAATTTACTTTGCAAAATCAAATATGTTGACTCTTTTCTTTTTGTCACAACAATTATTTAACATACTGTTTATTTATGTCTATGCACTGCATTAACATCAGCCCTATTGACATACATACACACACACAAGCATATGTTGCTAAGCTTTAAACGCTAATTGAAACACATTTAGCGCTCTATTAAACACAATTATAGCCATACGAATGTCAGTTAAGCAACAAAAAAATTGAATTAAAAAAAAAATCCAGCGCCAACGCCAACAAATCGATATACAACTTTTTGCGCTGGGGTTGCCAGAGGGGCGCACACACAACACAACGCGAGGGAAAGTGCGGCCAATGTCGAGTTCGCGTATACAAAAAGCCGGCATTATATTTATTTAAACATTATTATTATTAAAGCAGCTGTAAAAAGCTAAAATGTTTGGATTTGCTTTTAAATGAGAAACAAAATGCGGACAACAATCATTAAACAGACACTCACACACACACACAAATACATATCAACTTGGATATTCTCACGCTCACGAAAAGCGGCACAGTGGGTTGTGTATTAATAAAAATGTAGCCATGAAAATCACAAACTGAGTCAATTGTGATATTCAAATTATAATCATTAGTATAATAATATTTGTATAATTGTTTAATTGAATTTAATTATTTACAAATATATTTGCTGATAGTTAATTGAAATGCCTGTTGCATTCATCTGACAGCTGTGTTCCACAGTGCAACACGGCTGTTCGCTCTCAAGCAGCACAATCTGATGACGACACAAGTGCGGAAAGTAACGAGACGTTGCCGACAGCTGCTTTGAGGGGGAAACAAAACGAACGAGTGAGCGCGCTATATGTGTATTGTGATGCACGTGTGTGTGTGTGTGCTTGTGAGTTTGTGGCTGCCAACTTTCAAAGCGAGTTAATTTATAGCACGTTGGGGACGTTGTTAGCCAAACAATAATACATACAGACATGTAAGCAGACACACACACAGGCACACATGCACAAACAAAGCATAGGTTTTGCTCGCGTTTTCATAATTATGATTCTTTGCTTTTCTTTATTCTATTCATGCGCTACATCAACACTTCTTAAGGCCATCGCGCAAATACATACATACATATGTATGTTTGTAAGCTCAGCTCAAAGCGTTGCCATACCGTTGCAAAAGATTAAAGCTTTTTATAGTGTGTGTGGCTGCATTTATTTCATTTTAATTGGACTGTTATTGTTTGAGTTGTTACCGCTTGTTCAAATTGCTTTTTATTGGTTCGCTTTCAATGTGACAAGCGGGACAGGTGCACGCTTCTTCTTGTTGTTGTTGTTTTAATTATACATACCTGTGTCTGTATGTATGTATGTGTGTACATTAAGCAGTGCATTTGTTGAAAAGTTTATTCACCTCTCTCGCTCTCACGTGTCTTGTTCGTGTGCATGTGTGTGTTTGTGTGTATCATGATTTGAGTTTTTGCTAGTTCTGTGTTCTGTTCGGCAGCTACTAAAACATTTACCGATTTGCATGTCCTCTTTGCTTGAGTGTGTGTGTGTGTGTGTTTACCCCCCCTATCTTTCCAAACCTCTTGGCCACTTTGTTTTCATGTAAATTTTCTCGTTTGTTGCCGCTCCGCTTTGTATGCGAAAATTTGATAAAACGAAAACGTGACTTGCTTATGGAAGCAACTTTGCTTCGTTCGCTCTCTTTTCTCTTTTCCAATGTTCCATGCTAATGCTGTATTTTGTGGCGCTTTGGCGCATACAAACACACACACTCACACCAGAGATGCCAAATATTTTCCGGAAAAAGACAAAACGGCTAAAGAAAACGGAAAAAAGCTGAATAACTAAACAAAAGACATTAAAACAGGCCAAACTTTTTTATCCAATATTTTTTTTTTTTTTTTAATTTTAAAGTCAAAGCATTTTTTGGCATTTTCTTTTGCAGCGATAGACGAGTCAGAGCGAAAGTGACCACTTCTGAAAAAGGGTTATTGCCTGCAGAGTTTCGATATTTGTTGGCTTCAGACCAAAATTTTGGACTTATTTTCAACAGTCTCCCAAATAAAAAGATGAATTTTGGCGTACTGATAAACTGTTTTCGTCTTTATATCATTTACAATTTAAAAAATTCCAAAATGAGCAGTATAGAATCCTTTTTTGGATTCAATTTGATTGAATCTAAAACAAAGCCCGATTTTCGGATAGAAGATGTTTGAGATTTTTCCCGGCTGAAGCAGTTAAATACAAGACAAATCTATCCGAAAAAGGCCAAATTGGCATCACTGATGCTGTGTTTTGCGACGCTTTGGCGCATACAAACACACACACTCACACAAATATGGGACTCTCTGCTTGTGTGTGTGTGTGTGTATCTGCGATCAAATCTTTTCGCTGGCTTTGTGATTTAGTGCAGCTTTCCTTTTGTCTGTTGTCTGCCACAATCGAGCGAACAGCGTCTCGGGGCTATCAGTTGACTATCGGACTCAACAAGGTCGTCGCCTAAATGAATTTGAAATCAGGATATCTTTATGATTTCCTTACACGACACGATACAAACGGTTAAAAAAATAGGAAGCAAACAAACCGTTAAATCATTAAGGGTTAGTCTCTTGTAAATTGAAAAACCAAAGAAATGGCAAAAACAGCAAGAACAACAACAACTAACGATAGCAACCCTTAAGTTAAGTGCAATGGCAACATTGACACATTGGGTAAACATACAGTAAACACTCGATAAAGCAAACGCAATTAAACTAGGTATACAGTAAATCAAGAAAATGTTTTGACAGAGTAAAAGAAACAAATTTGTTTTAAATAAATTGAATGCAATGAATTTCCTTAAATTTTGTTTAACTTATTTTAAGAATTGTGTATGCTAAAAGACCAAAATTAAATAATTAAATAATAAAATTAATTAATTAAATTAAATAATTCAATTAATTAATTAAATTAAATAGTTCTGTAATATTTCCGCTATAATATTTAAGCAATTGATGGACGAATTTTTCATCAAAAATGTAATTCCATTAAAAATGTATTCATTATATCGAGCGTGCACTGTGCCTAAACAAGCACATTAGATTGAGCATCATCCAACTAATGAAGTTTTTTTTTCGCTTGTTTATTTTTACAGTTAACTCAAGATACGTAATCACGACGACGCGACGCGCGAAAATGGCCAAAATGGAGGTCGACGATGTGGTCGACTTGAGTCTGAGTTCTGGCCGAGATCCGGCGTTGACCATAACGCCAACGACGACGCCGACAGCAGCAGCAACAACAACAACAACGGCAACGCTAAGCAATCGAGATTTGCGGGCGTTGACAGCGAATAATACGGGACTGACAATAACGCCAGCGCCGGCGCCGACAGCAGCAGCTTCCAATGCTGGAAATGGCAACAACAGCAGCAGCAGCAGCAATAACAACAACAACAACAGCAACAACAACAGCACAGCCAACAGCACAACAACAACAGCAGCAGCAGCAACAATAGCAACAACAATAGCAACAAATAGCAGTAGTAGCAACAATAACTCCGAGGGAGCAGCAGCATTAACGGGCAGCGGAAGTGGGAATGGCAATGGGAATGGAAGCGGATCCGGAAGTGGCGTCCAGGATGAGAATAAAGTACAACGTCGCGTGCTGCGTCCACGCACCGAACCCAAATCCTATGCCGAGGCCCCGGACATTGTTCTGCTGCCAGCGCGAACGAATGGAAGGCAACAGAATGGCAACATTGATTCGGAGACGGATGATGAGGAGATGCCGCCCTATGTGCCCATCAAGGAGCTGACGCACGCCGAGCTCAAGGAGCGTGAGAAGAGTTTGCGGAAATTGCGACAGGATTTGCGCAACGAGGAAACTAAATTGATGCTGCTCAAGAAACTGAAGCAATCGCAGCAGGTGATGAAGGAGAATCTGGTCGTGACGCCCACAAGTGTATCGCCCAATAATCCACTGGCGGCGATACCCAGTGCTTTGACCGCCAAGGGGTCGCTTAGTGTGACGCCGACGTCGGCGATGCCGATGCCAGCGCACAGCAAAGGGAGGAGCAGTCTAGGTGGCAACACTGCTGCCGTTAGCATTAGGTGAGTTATCGATAACATAAGCACACACATCGATATTTATAACTACTAAGTTAATGTTCACAAATTTGAATTAAATTGAACAATTTATAGTTAAACAAAATTAGAAGAAAGTTCCTCGAAAGGAATGAAATAATTGGTCAGCAATTTAAAAACAAATTTAAAGTAAATAAATAACATAAACATTAACATTAAAATAACTTACCATTAACTTAAAATTAACTTAACATTAACATTTCTTCTTCATTTTAACAGCGCCACCAACAGTCGCAGTGTTAGCTCCTCGGCAGCAGCTGTGGCTGCAGCGGCAGCGGCTTTAAGCTCATCCTCGCAGCGCAGCAGCAGCAGCGCCACAACAACAACAACAGCAGCAACAACAGCCACAGCCACAACTCGTTACTCCCGCCACCTAGATCATCGCTGACTGCGGGCGCCACGCTGGCCAGCGGCACAACAATAACGCCTGCCACTAACAGTTCGCATCGATCGAGCGTTCTGCCGCCGCGCACAAATCTGCCGAATCTCACGATAACGCCATCGGTGACCATAACGCCGACGTCGGCGCCGCCTTCCAGCCTGAAAGCACGCAATGTGAGTTATTGTAATGTAATCGTTGCCGTAAGCGCCGAGTTTTTTTCCCAACTATAAATATGTAATCATAAATTAAATATCATTGCACCAAAAAACACACACACAAAACAATTAACACAAAAGTATTTTTCCTTTTGTTATTTGGTATTTTATTCTCCCAAAAAAAAACACTAATTACAACAAAACTCACGCTTACCAACACTAGACACTTGACAGCATCACAATTATCGAAATTCGATTAGTTAAAGTTGACAGCATAGCAATTATCGAAATTCGTTAATTATTATGCAATTATCGAAATTCGTTTTATCGTTTTGCAACACTGAACACACACAAACACTTGTCAAAAATCTCTCACCTGTCAATATTTTGAAATACGTCTCCTGTCTTTTTTTTTGCAACTTGTCAGCCACATTAAAAAATTTTAATTTTTGTTTGCCCAATTTTAAAGCCAAGCCAAAGCTTGGAGCGAAAGGGAGAGAGATAGAAAGGAAGTTTGACTAAAGCTTAAAACGCATTTCTAATTTGTTTCATAATTCTGTATGCTAAAAATTCTTATACGAAAAAAACAAAAAACAAAAACATATTGTTAAACATGCAGCCTAATATTTCGGATAATTCGAAGGTACCTGGGACCATTAGCAATTCTGTTTCCATAACGCCGGCGCCGCCGCTGCAACAATCGCATCAAAATCAGCTCAACGATTTAAAGGTAAGTCTTTTAATGATATATAATAATAAAATACATTTATTAATTGATTGTTTTTATTTGCAGAATGATCGCAATGCGGCACGGGAGGAGGCTCAAACGCCGGCCCAGCGTCAAGCGGCTGCTAAAATGGCCCTGAGGAAACAGCTGGAAAAGACTTTGCTACAGGTGAGAGAGATTTAAAATTGAAAATAACTCGAATCACCATTGTCCAAAGGAAATGCCTTTGACTTATGGAATTCACTCGATTTAGTTTGAGTTAGAGAATGTTCTAATTATAGAAGTTTGAGTTGTGGAAGCTCGACTGTATTTGTAAGTTTTTCAAAGCGAAATGTCTTTAAAAGGCCAAAAAAAAAACCCTAGAAAGTGGGCGATTTTCGATGAATTTAGGTGCAAAAATTATTTCCGGGTATCCACTAGTTTTTTATAAATATACGGGGATGCCACAGAAATCGCTTTCGCTTGAATTTCACTTTAATTTCATACAAATTCCAGTGAAATTTAAGCAAAAGCGATTTCTGTGGCACCCCCGATAATTTTGATTTTAATTTATTTTTCGAATATTAATCGAGTTAATGAAATCGATCGATAAACAAAAGTTCATCATAGTTAATTTGCAGAATAAAATTCAGTTAATTATGACAAGAATCGATTAAAATGCTAAAACTTGAGATTTTAAAGTCGATAACTTGGGGCAAACAATTATTTTAACGAAATTAATCATTTTTTAAGGCAGAATGAATTTAAGCCATGATCAAAATGTAATTTCGCTTGAAAATCTGTTGAGTTATGGAAAAGTAATGAAAGTCTGAAGTTGTTATATAACTACAGTCGAACTTCCCTAGCTCGAATCACCACTATCTAAAGAAAAGGTTCGAGTTATGGAGATATTCGACATATAGAGTGATTTTTCTTAGGTTTATTAATTTTACTGAGAGAAATTCAAGCTATAGAAGTTCGAGTTATGGAAGTTCAACTGTTTTTAATTTTTAATTATTTTCTCTATAACTGAATATAAATAAATAATTTTATTTATTTATTTATTTAGTGTCAACTAAGTACAGTTGACCAAAATTAATGTAAGAATTTCAATAAAGATTAAGTAAAATTAAAAGTAAGTAATATAAAATTAATTTAAATTAAATTTGAACTGAAATGATAAAAAATAAGAAGTTAAAAATTACAAAAAATTTAAAATTCGGGGTATTCAAGAATGTTAAAAATGATCCAACATTTGTTGCAAGGATTGGGAAAAACCCAGAAAAACCCAATCAGATCAACAAGTATTAGTACCTAGTAATAATTAGTAATAATACATGTATTAGAGATGAGTAAGGTATAGAGAGCTAACTTATAGTGTGTAAAATTATAGACTGGCTTAGTGTATTTAATTATTTTATTAAATTATTTTATTTAATTATTTTATTTTAATTATTTTTATAATTATTCAATTTTTGAATAGAACAAGTACAGAATCTTTCGGTCTTTTCTAGCAGTTGCAATTTTAATTAAAATAATTAAAAAATTCCGATTGAGGGATGCACTGCGTCCATTTCATGACAACTCTTTAATCTCTTGTTCTCCTTGTTGTTTTGTAGATACCGCCACCGAAGCCGCCACCACCAGAGATGCACTTTATACCGAATCCGAGTAACACGGACTTTGTCTATCTGCTGGGACTGGAGACCGTGGTGGACTATCTGACGGTTAACAAGAAGGCCAATGCGGTGGCAGCTCCATTCCGTTGTGCCCAATGCAAGATTGACTTTACGCCCGTCTGGAAGTGGGAGAAACAAAGTAAGCAGACAATTAAAGGAATTAAAGATCAATAACTATTAAATGATTCCATTTCCATAGCCAACAAGGAGGCCAAGGTCATTTGCGAGCAGTGCGTGACCTCGAATGTGAAGAAGGCGCTGAAGGCGGAGCACACGAATCGACTGAAGCAGGCGTTTGTCAAGGCGCTGCAGCAGGAGCAGGAGATTGAGCAGCGCCTGGCCAGCCAGAGCCAGAGCAGTCCATCGCCCGTGGAGGCGCATGCCAGCTCCTCCTCCACCTCCGCCACAAGTGTTGCACTCACCGCCTCCAATGTCAATCAACAACATTCACTGCAGCTGCAGCGGGAACGCGAACGGGAGCGGGAACGTGAGCAGCGCGAGCAGCGGGAACAGCTCCAGGCATCGCATGCCTCGGCAGCAGCTGCTCTGGTCAACTTGCCGCCATCCGTGACTGTAATACCAACCAAATGCCAGACACCGACACCAGCACCGCGTCCAACGCCGCCACCGACGTCAGCAGCAGCAGCACAGCGCCAACAGCCAACGCCACCGCCCGCTGGCAGCACATCCTCGTCCCGATCCTCGCGTGCCGCGGCCACAGCGGCAGCGGCGGCCATTGCCGCCCAGCAGGCGGGCATACTCAGTCCCGGCACGGGGCCAACGGCGGCGCATCATCATGAGCCAACCACGTCGTCGTCAAACTCGGCGCGTTCATCTCGTGCCGAGCGCGATCATCATCATCATCAGCAGCAGCAGCAGCAGCAGCAGCAACGGGAACAACAGCGGGAACAGCAACAACAGCAGCAGCAACAACAGCAACAACAACAACAGCAACAGGCGCAGAGTTATGACAAATATTCAGCTGCCACATTGGCAGCGGCTGCTCATCTAACGGCACTCGGCGGCATGGGCGGCCTGAATATCAACAATCTGGCCAGCTTGGGCAATCTCAGCCAGCTGGGCAATCTGGCGGCACTCGGCGGCCTGGGCAACTTTGGCGGCGCCTCGACGGCAGCCAGCAATCAAGCCGCCGCCGCCGCCATGGGCAACACCTCGCCAGCGGCAACAGCTGCCGCCATGCAGGCCTTCCAGCAGCAACTGTTCAGAGGTGCGCCAAGAGATTTATCTATATTAATTTTAAGTAATTGCTATTAATGTCCAACTGGGTTCAGTTAAACTAAGGCTCGTTTTTTATAGTAACCTGAGAGATATATTTAATTCCTTTTTAAATATTCTCTGGTGTTATATTTGTTAACGAACATTGCTTAAATTAGTTAAGTTATAGCTTGGACTTTTTTTAAATTGAAATTCATTTCTATACATTTTACATTTTAGTTCATTAACTGAGACTTTAACTAGACATTGAAACAAATTATCTATATTGATTTTTTTTAATTATATATTTTAAAAATCATAATTTTGATTCTTTCAAAAAACTAATAATGTCCATAAAATGTTAAATGAAACTAATTTATAGTCCAGTTAAACATTCTCAGGTGTTTAATTTATTAAGGACCAATTAATTTCATTACATTTTACATATTAGTTAGTTAACTGACATTTTAACTAGGCATTAAAAACAAATTATCTAATTTGTATTTGTTTTTGATTCTAGATTTTAAAAATCCTTAATTTGATTCTTTCAAAAATGTTCACGTTTATTTTATTTGTTTGAATACTATGACTAAAAATGTCCAACAGTGTTGAGCTAAACTAAGGTCCATTTTCCATAGTCCAGTTAAATTTGTAATTACTTTTCAAATATTCTCTGTTGTTGACTTTATTTATAGTTTATTTCTTTTATAGTCCATTAATATTATAACTTTGAGACTTTTTTAAATATTTAAATTTAAATTAATCTATAAATTTTGCATTTCAATTAGTTAGTTGCGACTTTAACTAGACATTAAAACAAGTTAACTAAATTGATTTTTTCATAATTATATATTTTAAAAGTCATAAATTTGATTCTTTAAAATATTTAAACGTTTTTTTCATATGTTTAGATACTTTTACTAATAATGTCCATAAAATGTTCAATTAAACTAAGGCACATTTTTACTGATTATATTTAGGCCTATTCTTTTGAAGCCCAGTTAAACTTGGAGACTGTTTTGGAAATTTAAATTTCTTTCTAAACATTTTATATTTTATTTAAGACTATATTTTAATAATCAAATTTGAGTCTTTCAAATATTTTTACGTTCTATATAAGCAAATTAAATGAGAATAGAATTATTTTTTTTACATGTCAGTTAAATTATAATTTAGTAATTTTTTTTAGAAATTTAAATTCATTTTTATACATTTTAAATTTTAGTTAGTTAAATGAATTCGTTACAAACTGAGACTTCAACTAGACATTAAAACAAGTTACATAAATTATTATTTTTTTTTTAGTTCTATGTTTTGAAAAACATAAATTTGATAAATAAATGTTGTTCAGATATTTGTATGTAATGGGGGGTGCCACAAAAAACGCTTTCGCTTGAATTTCACTTTAAATTCATACAAATTCCAGTGAAATTCAAGCGAAATCGATTTCTGTGGCACCCCTGAATATTTTGAGAATAGATTTAAATAGAAGGTAACACTTGAAATTGGATTTAAGCTGAAAGCTTTCTGACCAGTTGTATCAAATTTAACTATATAAAATTTTAAACAAGTTTTCTCAGTTTTAAATTAAAATGAATTATCTTTGCTTGCAGCACTTGGCCAAGGATTGGGCGGCAATCCGCAGATGATGCAGTTTGCGCCACTTTTGTACTCCTACCAAATGGCCATGGCGCAGGCGGCCCAAGTAGCAGGTGAGTGTTTTTGAACCTGGTTGTTTACTCGATCCATACTAATACTCTCTGGTTTTCTAGCTTTCAACAATAACAACAAGAAGAGCAGCTCGGCATCCAGTTCGTCAAAGAGTTCCAGCAATGCCACCAGCTTGGCGGACATTCAACGGGCCGCGGAGCTGCAGCGTCAATATCTGCTGGAGATGATTCCGCCACAGCAGCCAAGTGGACCCAGCGGAAGTCGTCAAAACAACTGGAAGGCCTAAACAAAAGCAGCAGCAACAACAACTAATAACTAACTTTATGATTTACTTGATTAGGTAATTTTATAATTTACGCAAGCAAAACATAAATTTGTACAACGTAAAATGATTAATCTATTTGTAAACAATAATTATAACATAATTAATTATACACAAAACAAAAGAAAGGAAAGCAACAAAACGCATCGTAAACATAATTGTTGGTAGTTTGTTTTTCCGTTAATAATACTTGTCGTGTTTCTCATTTTCAACAACAACAACAACAAACAAGCAACAACAACAATTAAATATTATTAACAATAGCAACTCACAGAAAAAGAACGATAAACGAATGCAAAACATTTTTTAAGCTCCTATAGTAATTGAAATATTATTATATTATGAATAATAATAATTAATGATTGTAGCCAGTAAGGAGAGATAGACCCATTTTTTAAGGGCCAGCCCAAAATCCCCCCAACCTCCCTTCCTCCTCCCCTCACTCCCTTGCGTCCCCCCACAAAACTGAGTTATTCGGGGATGTACAAGTTTAATATGTAGCTAACACACACACACACACACATACATTTATTATTATATTATATATACAAATATTTTGTAATCAATTTTAAATATTATGCATAGTTTTTAGTTGTATACAAATTTTTATTAGGGCTATATATACATAATAATAATAAATTGCAGCAAGAATTGCACAATACTTTTTATTTTGCCAGGCTATATATATATGATAATCCATTTCAATATATATATTTAATTATTGGTAGCATATTCATTAGACTCAATTAACCACCAGCCACATTCACTTCATCCAAGATAGAACTGTTATTTAGTTGATCATTAGACATCGTTAAACTCCCAATTTGCATAAAAAAGAACATCGAACATCAAAGCTTAACTTATTGTACATAATACACACATATATGTTACATACAATTCATACATACATAAATACCAGAAATTTATCCGAAATTTATCCGCTCTCACTCACTCTCTATATATCCATTCAAAGATACGATTTGGGAGTGGGAAAATATATTTAAAAAAATAGAAAGCAAACGTAATATTGACTGATCATTAGCGTATTTTATAGTAACTCAAGCAAATGCATGATTATAACTAGACATTGAGACATGTATGTGGTACTTTATACGGCAGATAGGCACAAAAGAAAATATGGAAAAGGGAACAGGAACAGGTATAGAAGGAACAGGTATAGGAACAGAAGGTTACATTCAGGCGAATCATTCGGAACACAAACCAAATTCATTTTGGGCATGCGAAATCAAATTGTGATCAAAATAAAAACGTAAAAAGCAAAAAACATAAAACAAAAGAGATGAATAAAAACAAACGTTAAAAAAAACCATAATTATTTTTAGCAAACTAAGTTTAAAATGCATTGTAATTCAAATTCAAAATAATAACAGTCGATAATTATAAAAAACAAAAAACAGCAGCAGCATTCACAGCAAAACAACAGTGTTAGTTTCAGTGTGTATGTGTTTGAAATTCTATGCTAATTATAAAAAACCGTATGAAAAATATGCATATAAAAACGTTTTTAAACTGAAAAACTGCAAAAAGTCTTTTTTATTCAAATTTAAAAATTTTGGCGATATTTCTTATTGGATTTACAGATGGCGATACTTATCGATAAATTGTTGAGCTATTACAGCTGCAATGTTAACCTGTGCACTGTTGAGCTCACATGGGTCTGTTAAAAATTGTCAACTGTTAATTGAGGTGAGCGCTAAATAATGCAATTCATGTTTATTTATGAAAAATTCTTTTTGGGATTTTATGAACTAAGAGCGGACATACTTTCTTAAAAAAAAATATATGTGTTTATTTTTTAGTGTAGGAGGAATGTCACATATCCAGAAAAAAAAAAATACTAGCTCACTGTTAAGTCAGCAATGTTAAGCTGTGTGTATGCCACGGTTGCCACTTCAAAAATTCAGCCAAAAACATACAAAAAAGAGCAAAACAGAGCAACTGAACAAGACTGAGCAACTGAGCAAGTGAGCAAAAAAGAGCAAGTTGGAAGGAACATGTTCACTTGCTCACTTCAGGGAGCAACTCTTTTTTGTTCACTCACTCATGAGCAACCCAACACTAGTTTAGAGTAGAACTTTTCGCAAGGCTAATATTTTCTAGTGCTTCCCATCGACGGGTTAATTTAGCCAAAAGAGAGCTAGCTTTCAGCCAACAAGATGATAAGCTTTCTGTTCATTGTCAATCGCGCATTCAGTGCCAGCAGTTCGACGATGTCGCAAGCTATTAATAACGGCCCCCGGCCCCTCGTGCTCTGCGGTCCCTCGGGCTCCGGCAAGAGCACGCTGCTGAAGCGTTTGTTCGCCGAATTTCCCGATAAATTTGGCTTCAGCGTGTCGCATACGACACGCCGTCCCCGAGAAGGTGAACAGGATGGGGTGCACTACAACTTTGTGAGTCGCCCGGATATGGAGCGGGCCATGGCCAACGATGAGTTCATCGAAACGGCCGAATTTACGGGCAATCTGTATGGGACCAGCAAGGAGGCAGTGCGCGATATACAGAGCCAGGGGCGTGTCTGCATACTGGACATTGAGCAGAAGGGCGTCGAGCAGATCCGGAAAACCGATCTCAATCCCATACTGATCTTCAACAATCCACCGACCATCGATGAACTGGAGCGGCGTCTGCGTAAACGCAACACGGAAACGGAGGAAACACTACGCAAACGTCTAAATGCCGCCGAAGTGGAGATTGCCTATGGATTGACCCCGGGCAATTTTCATAAGATCATTAACAACGTGGACATTGAGGCGGCCTACAAGGAGTTTCGTGACTTTGTCGTGGACGAGCTGAGAAAGCAGGCGGAGCAGGGCGTGCACTTCAATTGAGAGCAAACAAAGCAAAAACGGACCAAATCATAATGAAATTATAACAAGGTGATGTATTCGTTTGACGTGCCCTCTGATTCGGGGCGACGATTGCTCAGTACAAAAGAAAACGAAAATGAGTGAAGAGTATAGAAAACCAAACAAAACAAGTTTTCTATATATATCAATTTATGTCGTCTCTCTCACGTCAGACTCTCTCTGAGAGCTGACAGCAAAAACGTCGCCCCGAGAGAGAAGCGAATGCATCACCTTGTTATAATTTCATCATGGACCAAATAGCTTAAAAGGAATGAGCAGGAAAGAAGCGGGTGCAATGATATTACTTAATTAATGGCATTTAAACTTATTTATTGTAATTTCTGGTCGAAAATACTTGTTGTATTTGTTGTTGTATATTGTAAGCATAAAGTTGTTGATTAAAGAGAAACGACGACGACAACGACAAATTTGATATTGACGTGTTGCGACAAACAAACAAAAATAAGGTCAAAATGTTATCAATATCTGTCGAGGGGTTCCTTGACATCACGCAATTATTCCATTCGAGTCCTTAGCTGAAAACGACACGCACGCCCAGACGCCAATCCTGTTCCGCACCTTTTTGGGATTACGATTGATACGGATTCGTTTTATAGTCATGATGCAGATGAACGCGTGCTTGGTAGCTTGTGTTACCCGTTTGCATTCCACCGGATGCACGATGCACAACTCTCGCCGAGCCATCGATTTTGGTCCGACTATCGGCGCTGCTCCACAGACCCGCAATGGCCTCCAGTGCCAGCTCCGTCTCATCATCCTTATCGTTGTGATCCGCGGACAAAGTCAGATCAATTTGACGTCGATTTCTTGGAGCACCGGAAGTGCCCAAGATCAGCAGCACCAGCAATAGAAAGATGTGTAGCGCACGCATGGCGAGAGTAAACTGAACACTCAACTTAATGATACGATTTCTGCTCACATAAGAATCTCTCGCTTATCTACAAATACAATCGCAAGCTGTTGTTTTTTTGTTTATGGCATTTGCTTTTATTTTGCTGTCATTGTGAACGAGGAGGGGAAAACAAACTATAGTTGTATTTAGACCTTAGGCTCGAGGATTTGCGCTGGTGGCCAATCCCACTGCTTGGCGGGCACGGGCTGCACCAGCTTCTCCCACGGCTTCCAGCCCAACATCTTGCGCGCCAGAATCAATTCATTTTCAGCCTGCACTATGAGCTCCTCCACCTGTCCGCAGCCGACAGCCTTCTCCAATTCAAAGATGTCCTTGTTCTGCAAGCGAGAAAATATGATGATTATTAGAGTGTTGGATTATAATATGTTTTTATAAGGTGTCGTCTTCTCTGACAGCTGACGAAGCTAAACAATTTTGAGAAATAGCTAAATTGGCAAGACTGGGTGGAAGCTGTAGTCATACTGTCAAAATAGCTACCTCACAGTGGGCAGCACTGGCCTTCCTGATTTGGATCACTTACCTTTGCGACAGCGTCCGCTCGTTGTTTGACCAGCACTTCGGTGTTTTTGCGATAGCTTGCATCATTTGGCATTTTGGCAACCGCACGCAGAATCTTGCCGTACAAGGCGCTCAATGTGTGGTGCGGATTGGTGGCCACAGCCAGACCAGTTAATCCTGTAGACTGTGGATAACAATTGTGAACAATTTTTCCAAATGGCAATCGATGACATAACAATAACAAAAACATGGCATGTAGTGCGCTTAATGCATTCGGCACATGCATGTTCGTTACTTCAATCAGCTTCTTACTCACCGCTTTTATTATCTTTGCCATTTTATTTATTAAAGTTGCGTTAAAATTAGTTAAATGTAGTTAGTTAAAATAGCAAAAAATCAACGGCAACTATTGCCTTAGATCAACAGCCAGGGTTGGCAAACAAACTCAATCAGCCACACAGGGCTGCTAAACTTGAGTCAGTGTTGCTTCGATAACACTGCTGTAAAATGATATTTATCGATACAACGATATATCCGACAGCTTTTTCCCGCCCAATTCAAAACAAGTTTTGTTTAACAAAGTGCAAGGTGGCTTTTAATTCAATTATCACAATAGAATTATTACATAAATATGGTAACAGTGAATTTTGTGTAAAGTTGTGAGTATTTTCCTAGACGTAAGTGTGATGATGAATTACAGATGATTTATTCAAGTAATTAAACGCAATTAGGTTACGTTGTTGCCACTGGCGCTCGTTCTGCAACGCCGAACGCTGATATTAATACATTGACAACGGTTACAATAAAAATGCCAATGACTGTGTAATTGTTAATTTTGTTCGCACGACAGATTTCCTGCTCGTTCTTAATATTGTACCTGCCATTCCAAATAAGTCCAACGCCGACTGCAATCTGTATATATATTACAAAAAATGAGTAACTGATCTACCAATTTTGGCAATATGCAAATGAGTAACACGTACCTGAAATACGATGCTGATTGAAATGAACAATAAGCTGGGATAAAAGTACGGATGTTGCTTGTTGGTCTCCAGAACATAACGCAACTGATTTGCATTCGCCGAAAGCAGCGCCAAGTCCATCATACCCTGTGCCAATGTCTTCTTATGCTGATAGGCATTCACATCTGGAATGGCCGTCGATACGCCATCGATGTCCACAAATCCAGGATAATTAAAGCCGGGCAAAGAAAAACTGGTGCGTCGTCCACCGTTTGGCATGGGCGCCTTGGCATCGCCGCCACCTCCACCTCCTCCTCCACCTCCGACACTCCCTCTTCGACCATCACGACTACCCCCTTCCCCACCTTCTGCATCAGCTAGAAGACCATCATCGACGCCAGAGTTATTGCCATTGAAATCCGGACGATCATCAGATTCATCGTCAAGTTCGGGAACTGCAGAAAAATAATTATTATTATTAACAAAATGTTGTATGATAAAATCAGGAAACAAAACCAGGAATCGTAACGTTTATCGTTAAATAAAAAATACCAAATACAAATTATTTTTTTTTTGAATAACAAAAAAAGAATTTAAAAATAAGTTTTATTTATCTTTAGATAGATTATAATCAATAAATATACATATAAAATGATGTGGTCTAAAATAAATTTTATATGAAATCATAATTTCATTTATTTACAAATTTTATTTGCAATTTTAAAGAACAAATTAAACCTTTTTGTTTTATAAATATGATTTTGGTAAGCTCATAGCTCTTATTTGCGATTCCTGGTAACTTTAAAAAGATTCTTACACAATTGTTTGTTGGAGTTGGATTTTTTTTATGTATAGCGGATGCAGTTTGTTAAAAGACATTTAATTAAAGCACATAAAACATTGAGTGAATAGGCGTTTAAATGAGTGTAAAATAATTTACTAACCTGCTCGCGGTATGCGAACACTGCGTCCATCAATGTCGTCAATGGCCTCGTTGTGTATACCCTGTAAAAAACACCAAGTTAATTACAATTTATCGAGTAAGTATTTAAATTAAGCATGTTTTATTATAACCATTTAATCTTTCCTTGTTTGCAAATGCAGTTAAAGCCAATGTAAACTAATAATATTATTTCACATTATTACTTATGCACCACAGCTTCCGTCATGAATGCTGATTAATCTTAAATACATATAAAAATATATATGTACATGCATGAGTAAACTTAAACTAGAAAAAAGACCCCCAATAAAATTGAAACTCATTTCATAATTGTATCCAGACTATGACTAATCTGGGATTTTTTTTTTCTTAAATTTGCGACAGAGATACAAAGATACTTTCCCAAAGCTAAAACGGCTCTTTTCGCTGTTTACACGGCAATTATCGTCTAAATCTTTACAAACAAACATAAATATTTATATACTACCTAGGCTATTGTATATAATAAAATTTGATTGACGTTCTAGTAGCTAGCGATAAAGCGAAAAAAGTGCATAGTTAATAAGTGCTCGACGAGGACATACTCTGTAGCATACACAGGAGAACTGCATGGTAGAAAAAATGTCCTGCAAGCAGTGCACTGCTTGTAATTCGTTTTATTTCAAAGTTTCGCTTAAAATTCTCAACTCTTTTATCTGTCAGTTTTTATTTTAGAAGCATAACAATTTGTTTATTGAATTTGTTATATTTAAAATCGTTTTTCTTTATTTGCTTATAAATCTTACACAATTTGTCGCTTGTTTTAGTTGACTTTAAACAATTTTTGAACCAAAATTTAGAACTGTATAAATTTGCATATATTTTGCATTTGTTTTTTGTTTCGTGAGTTTAAAGCTGAATGAGTTAATGTAAATTGTATGTAAATGAATGTATGTATGTATGATTCTATGTATACACTGTTGTAAATGTTAAGCTAGCTGAACTTACTTGAATTCTCGCTAACGATTTATCATTTTCCAGCTTATCCATTTGAAGTGTAATATGGTTTGAGTCGCTCATTTTACAATTAAAAAATAGTCTTTAATTGAGAATGCCAAGAATTTTAATGAATTGAATGAAAGAAACCACAACAACCTAAATGAACCTCTTTGTTTGTATTATTCTTATTCGCTGTTCTTCGTGTATCTTTTTTGAGAAACACACTTGATATTATCACTTGAAATCGAGAAAGGGAGACGTAAACTCGTGCGCTTTAACGACCTCTTCGCACGCTATTAACCATACAACTGACACTGAGCGACGGAGACCGAGACCCCCAGACCCAGATCTCAAAACAAGATGAAACAGCGCCGTAAATGCTCTCGCTCTGTTCCTCTCTATCTCTCTTTTAGCATTGATTAAACAATGTCCAGTTTGAAACGCTCTCGCTGTGTAATGTGTATGTGTTTGCTCTCTCACACTTGCTCCTCAAAGTTTGTGTAATGCTCTAACTAAAAGCTCTCTCTTAAACTCGCTCCTTAGCCTGCTAACTGCAAGTGCCAATAGAAATGCTAGCATTTGCAAAAACACACACGTATGTATGTATGTTGTTTGTGTTTTATTAATTCACAGAATGTGTGCACCTTAATAACATTAGTTTGCGTGTTGCAATTCAATGTGATACATATATTCTGGGAAATTATTCTAAATTACTTAGCAGGAAAGTGTCACAGGAAAATATGTGTGCATTTTGTATACCACAAATAGAGCTGAGTCATCAATGGGAACGCTGAGGCTGCCAAAATTGATTGTCAAGTTCAACGGCACAAAATCAAAGAAAGGCAAACCAAAAATAAATTTAATCACAGCGTTCTTCTGCTACAGAAAAACCGGTCTGGAGTCTGTATATGTATGAATATGATGTATTATCAAACATATGAACAAATGTATGTTTCCATGTATGCTGTACGATTTACATACATATGTATTTATGTAAGTTTTTGTTTTGAATGGTAAACAAACTGTCATTTATATATACATATTTGTTAGATTTGCAACAGACGACATACATATTTAAAAAAAGAAGGAATTATGTTTTCAATAAAAAACAGTTACAACAATAAAATATGAATAAAACGAAATCGCGCCTATCGATAAATCTAGATGCGACTGCAGACGTTCGATCAACATCAACATTGCAGCACTGCACACTATCGATCAAGCAGGTTTGTGTGACAGTGCGTGACTCACATCCTTAGCAATTCGCAATAAAAAAATGTGTTTTCCCGTTAAATGCTAGCAATAAAAGGCATGAGATCCCGTCACATGTGATCATTATATCATTTGCAGTTCAGCCGAAGAGAAGTAAAGATGAGCAACAACAATACTGGAGCTAATAACAATAACAATGCCGTTGCACGCAGCATACGGGAGGTGCAACAATCGTTTGCCGAGTCGCTGGGATTTGGCAATGAGATCATATGGGATTTGTAAGTATTTAGCAAACTACGCAACAATTGTAAGCTGAGTCGCCATATATGTATCTGTGTATATAGGTTTTCTGATGCACAGGCGCCTATATTGAAAACAAAAATCGAATCGCTTATACCAAATCCAAGCAAACCGAGGAATTTGCCAGCTGAGGAAATGGAAAAGGCAACGGAAAAGTGGGAAAAACAATGCGGCGTGTTTGAGAGAATGCGCGAGACATTATTCAACAGCGTTTGGGAGCAGCGTAAGTGGAATTTTAAATGTCGTTATCTCCAGTTCTAAATGCTTAAATTGATTCTCGATCTTGCAGGCAAATACGCCAATCGCCAGTCCCTGACATCGATCTTTTATGTGCTGGTTGCGACCAACGAAACGGATCACAATGTGGCAGAGGATTCCACGTCTTGGTCTTGTCATCCAGTTTTCCGTGCACGTCGTTGCGTTTGTAATATATATAGGCAATTCATCTTATCAGTTTCGATTACATGTTGTCCACCTTTTGCTTACAGCCGATAGCAATGGAAGAAGCAGCAACAGCTCCGATTGTTGCATGATTTATGTGGATGAGAATGGCCGCGTTTATCAGAACTGGTCGTCTTATCTGGAGGAGAACGAGCTGCCCGAGGGCATTATGGTGGCTCCACGTCGGGGAGTTTATAATTTCAATGCAAGGAAAGATGTGATATTGGGATCATGGCAAACACCGGCGGCTACACCCAAACGTAAAGTGCTCGGCGCACTGGACAAGACGACGGCAGTTGCCGGATTGGCAGCAGCTAGCGTGCCGATTGCTGCACTCGCCGTGACTGTCGCTGCACCTGTGATGCTGCTGGCCGGTGCTGTGGGTCTGGCCTCGGCCGGCTATGCCACGGCACGTTCGGGCGCCCAGCTGGTTGATCGCAGTCTCCACGAGCAATCAATCAATGTCACCGATCGCACGGCACGCAATCATTGGCTGGGCGTCATTGCCGGCGCTGTGAGTCTTGGTGCCGCTGGTGCCACCAGCGCCATGACGGCGGCCACAAACGCTGGCCGGGAAGTTGGTGCCGTGAGTTGAATGCGCTGGTTAATAAGCTTATGCCCTGTCTAACGTTGACTCCTTGACTCGACAGATCACCCAACTGACGGTCAATAGCATGAACATCTCTTCCATTATGATGTCTGGCACTGGCGTTGTCAATGGCGTCATTGATTTATTTCTGGTAAGTTGCTTATCTAGCTTATCTTTACATTGTATTCAAGTCTATGTTGAATACAATTGCAGAAATTCAACGATGGAGATGACATATCCACATTGGATTATCTACAATTGTCCGCCTCGCTCTTCCTGTTCACGCACAGCGTTTGCAACTTCAAGCTGGCTTCGACAATTATCAGCGACACTTCCAATCAGCGCATTGGCAGCTATCGCGATACCCTAAGCAATCGTCAACGGTGAGTTGCTCAACTGATTATCATTACTCTATACGAATGTCGAAAAATATTTATATATTTATATATTCCTTAAAAAAGTTTCGGAATTCGTATGTGGTACCACATTTTTATGCCCTACTTCATTATGATGTTGGTCTGATCTTTTGCAGACGCATCTTCGATAAGATGGTCAAGGAGACAACTCGCGTTAGAGGCGTCAGGCAGGCCAACATGGACATTATACGCAATGTGAACGAGATGCCGTCCCGCCAGCAGTTCAATGATCTGTATAAGATCAACAAGAACCTAAACAGGGAAGGTGTTCGACCCATGTTTGCATCCAATGGTCAGGGGGTTGCCCTGAACGATCAGGTGGTAGTTAATACCGCTGAGCTGCGTGCCAGCGTACAGCATAATGTCGGACCCGATATCCTTGGCCAGGTGACAAATCCCATTCCAGAGACATTAAATGCTGCACGGGGCAACAATCCTGCAGCTGGAGGCATCACAGGTCGAGTATTCACCGGATCGTCGGCTGGATTGACGGAGCCAACAGCATTGGATACGCCGGAATCCACAAGCAGTTGGGCTGAGGGCGTACGTGCATTGCGATTGAGTACTCTTATTGTCGATGGTGTTGGATTAGCGCTCTCCAAGTACGGGAAATCCCTTTTCGAGCGTATCATCAACGCCGAGAGCTTCGAGAATGCGCTGCTCATGTTGGCGGACAATTTAAAGGAAGACGTGATGAATTACATTCTCAATTTGACGGATCGGTTTATGAGCATGTTTTGGGAACAACTAAATAAGGTGCTACGGCTTTACATTACCTCTGAATCGGTGCTATATAGAATAGGCAAGCATATATTGGATAACTATCGTGAATTGACCGCAGCACAGATTGAACGCTATACAGAACAAATCTTGAATGCTGTCAAGGACTATTTCATGTCACTTAATCCCAACAATTTCCCGGATCTGCTCACAGTGTGCAAGATCTGTAATGGTTACTACAGCATCTGCCAGTTGTAAATTATGCAGGGACCGTAACTGTTATGAGTTCTAAAACAAAAAATTGCAAATTAACAATCATTTTCAAATTTCAAACAACAATTATTTTTAATTTTGTATTAAAAAGTAAAAAATAATCGTTAAATTCAATTTTAAATAAAAAGTTGTGAAATTACACTTATTTCTGATTTTTTCAATAAAAATAAAAAAAATAGTTATTTTTTATTTTATTTTTGATTTTTATTGAAAAAAAAAAAAATTAAAAAACCTCTTATTTTTAATATTTATTGAAAAAAAAAAAAGAAATAAGTGTTATTTTACAACTTTTAATAAAAAATTGTAATAAATATTTTTGACTTTATATAAAAACTAAAAATAAGAATTAAATTTGATTTAAATCTTATAAATTGAAAATATCAGGGGTGCCACAGAAATCGCTTTCGCTTGAATTTCACTTGAATTTGTATGAAATTTAAATTAAATTCAAGCGAAAGCGATTTCTGTGGCACCCCTGATATGTTTTTCTTTACATTGATTTTTTTAAGTTGAAATTAGCATTCATAACTCTTATTTGCAGTCCCTGAAATTATGAGCACAAATAATGAACACAAAATTATGTTTTAGAATAAATATTAAAATGATAATTTCTGTATTTTTGTAAATCTATATAATAAAAACTTAAAAGATACATAAATACGCCAAACTAAACACACATACAAAAACACATAAGTAATTAATTAATAATAATAATAATAATCATTAGCTCACGTTACTGGGTTGGATATTCGAATTTAACTGACAAATATACAGTATGTCAAGTATTTGTTTTCACTTTAGTTTTTTAACTTGTAACTACAGAAAATTAAATACAATTTTTGTTTCTATTCGAAAACTATTGCTTGACATGACTGAATAAAGCAGAGATATAGCTGCTATATGCAGTGGATCACAGCTTATTTCAACCGGTGCGAAAAGCAACTTTAATTAAAAGCTTTAATTACTATAACTAAATTTCAAACCTTAACAAAAGTATTTACAGAACTCAACAACATATACATACTATATAATTTGAAAATATTGAAAATAACTGTTTTTGTGAAAATCAGCATTTATCCTAGATATTAAAAAAAAGGTTATGATGCAAAAAGTTTCTCTAAAAAATTCTAATAGTGACTGCAAATGAAATTTTTCAAAAATCTCTTTGTTAGTATTTTTTATGATTTTTTGAAAATTGAAATATTTTTGGCACTTTTCCCATACAAAAAATCAAAAAACCAAACAAATAATAGCGAAGAGATTTTTGAAAATTTTTTTTGCAGTCACTATTAGGTTTAAAGTTGAAAAAGTTAACTTTCACAAAAGCTCAAAAATGTTTAAGTAATTTTCAAACTATGAGCTTATATATCTTTAGTTTTCTTTAAATACTTTTGATTAGGTTTGTATTTTAGTTAGTTGTTATCGAAGCTTTTGATTAAAGTTGCCTTTTTTGCTGGTTGAAATAAGCTGTGAGCCACCTTAGCTATAGGAACAATTAACCGAAATGTTGTTTGTTTGAAGGTGTATTATTATTATTATTATTCAAATCGTTCATACTTGCTTTTCTTTTTATTATTATATTTCACGAAACACAGACAAAGATCCAAAATATATATGTATATATATATATATATTTAGATTTACATACATATATGCATAGATATATAGTATGTATATGTTGTTGAGTTCTTTTGTAACTTGGGTTGGTTTTCTTTTCCTTTCCTTCTTCGGTTATCCTGATGTGTATCTATGTATCTTTGTATCTTTAAGTCATCTATGTATCTTCAAGTCTGAGTGTGTGTTTGTGTGTGTGTGTGTTTGTGTAGTGGTGTTGTTGTGCGTTGGCGAATTTCCTGTTTTTATTCTGTTCTGTATGTTTGCGAGATTTTAGACACGCGACAATTGCTGGAGAAGATTGCACGGCCAGAATGCCTCGATGCGCTCCTTGAGCAACTGAATCGGATACAAGATCCAGGTAAGTACTGTTTGTGCCAGCAAACCCATTGGCTCCGGATACTGATGCGTTAACAGGGCCAACAATGCGGTAAATGAGCATAATCCTGCCGTGAATAAGATGAAGAAGGGCAACTCCTTTTTCGGATAAACGGAGACCTCATGAAAGGCCGGCAGAAGTTCACGATCGGCGCACTCGGTGCACGTTGGATATGGATAGAAGAGATGACCGCGCTCCAGCGGATATGGCAGCATACGAAATGTGCCCTCCCAGGTGCAATGCAGCAGATTCAATGCGCCCTCCACCTGTTTCCAGTGCTTCAAATGGAAGAACGCATAGGCCAATGCCTCGGAATCGCCACGTTTCAATATATGCTCCGGCGGCAATATCAGTGGCTTTGTTTCCAGCAAATATTTGGGCACGTGCGGATTAAATTCCACTGCCCGGTGTATGGCCTCCACGGCGCTCATCTCGGCGGGACTCAGGCCACGCTTCGAGGCAATATCCGGCGAGAATTTATCGGCGACAGCTCGGGCCTTCAACAGTGCGGCCGTATAGCAAATGGTCGCCGATTTGGGCAACGAGATGTCATCATATTTGGCCAATATGGCATGGCAATCGGCATACGCCTGCATCTCCAGCAGCGTCTCAATGAGATTCTCATGGATGTTCAGCACACTCATGATCGAGGGTATCTCCTTGGTGAGATCGCGAAACATTTTGGCCGCCTCCTTGAGCTTGCCCAGCTTACGGGCGCACATGGCCAGTCGACGCTTAATGTAGATCAGGACATTCGTGTCCCGCCTGTGAACGCCATCGGCAATTGCGCCCTGATGCTGCGTGGCCTGTGATTTGCGATAATTAATTTCGGCCACCTTCAACGCTGTCTTTAGTATTTTCTCCGCCTCCAAGATGGTCATAGCCTCCTCCTCGGCTAGGAGTATATAAGCGGGCGCACATTCAGCATTGATTTCCAGTGCATTGTGTGCGGATTTGATGCGCTGCATCGGATTGCGTTCACGCCACGCCGTCTGCATGATTTCGTACTCCTCCTTGCGGGCATCGCCCTCGCAGGTGAAGAACGTCTGATGATCCTGGGCACTCAGATTCATATCATAATAGGTCAACGGTTCCTTGCTGGTGGCCCAAAAGAATCTTTGATATTCGGCGCCGCGAAATAAATTCAACGGATTGCGCCAGACTTTACATTCGGGTGTGCCGCTGCTGGTGGTTGAATTTGAATTGGAATTCGGTCCACCATTTGCACCCCCACCCCCTGCAGCACCCCCACCTCCTCCGCCGCCACCGTTGCTGCTGCTGCTACTGGAGCCGCTGCTGCTGCTGCTGCCGCTGCCATTCTCCGACTGCACATCATTGCCATTAATCCAGGGACTTATGTGATTGATTGATACTTGTTCTGCAATTAATTAATCTCAAATAAAAATGTACCTCAAATTCAATTGGCAAACTCACCGATAAATGAAGTGCCGTATTTGCGAAAATACCACCATTCGAAAATTAATATCAAGCCCGAGATGAGACTCGAGGTGCCTGTGAGCGCAACATAAAACTTTGGCGTCAATGTGCTCAGAAACATTGACGAGTCCCACATCCTGTTCCTCTTCCTGTTCCCCTCACTGCAAAAATTGTGTATTTTTTTTTTGCTTGCTTGCTTTTCGCTTTCGCGTTTATGTTTGAGTGTTTGTTGTTGTCGCCGCCACGACCGAGCGGTTTATTAGAACTTTTCGCTTGGAGCGTCTTTCACTAAATGCCTGGTTTCTTTTTAATGCAGTTGATTGATTTGCTTAAACTTTTGAGAAAATAAACAAAATTCGCCCTTATCAGCGTTGATCCTGCTGCAGATGAGACTTATTTTTAAGGAAGTTGCCTGACGGTAACAAAATTATCATGTGGCAGCCTTGGCCACGGTTGCCACTTAAAAATATCTGATTGAGCCAAAAACAAACAAAGAATGAGCCAAATTGGCTAAAAAAGAGCCAAATCTTTTTTTTTGCAGTTCATGGTATTTTTGCATTTAATTAAATAAATAATATTTCGTTCACAAACACTTAGACCCGTTTTTTCAATGTCTAAATAAGGTGTTTGATAACTATTGAAATGAATTAATGTCAAATTTGAAATTATTTGTTGAATAAAACTTATATGTTTATTGGAAAAACGGCCCTTTAAGCAATAACACATGTTTCCAAAGTATTTCACATTTTCATCTTATTCTAGTGATTATGTTATTAAATAAAAATAAATATGTACATCAACCTAAAACTTTAAAAAATAACTGATTCTAAACTGATGAAAATAAAAAGAGCCAAATCGAAAAATAAAGTGCCATTGCGCCAACAGGAAAAAAAGAGCCAGTTTTGGCGCAAAAACGCCAATTGTGGCAACCGTGGCCTTGGCTAAGCTTGGCAAAAAAAAAATCATCTGGCAGCCCTGACTTAAAAAAGGTGGCAGCCCTGGCTAAGGCTTCGCAACGCGAAGAGAGAAATGCACCAAACCAATTTTAGATTGAACTTAATTATTTTACAAAATTTTGTATTTTTTTGTTTTTTTAAAATTGTTTTTATCTAATTTTTAATTTGGTTTTGAAAATTTTTGAAATTTTCATTTCAAAATAGCGCAATCGATTTTACATCGATTAAACAGACTATCGATGGTGCTTTCTACATCTGACGTCTATCGATATTTGTGCAGGGCTACCTCACTGCAATATATCAAATATATGCTTATCGAATATATACAAATCATACAACGCTCATCACTATAAAATGGCCGCTGTTGCAGCAGCAAGTGCAGGAAAAAAAAATTATTGTAGTGCATAGGAATTGTAAAAACTGTGTGAATTTATAAAGAAACAAAGCCAATTGAAAGGCACTCTTGACATGGCTGAAGCTGCAAATACTAAATCAGATGAGCAGCAGCAGCCGAAGGTTGCAGCAACGCTGAAACCCGAAATAAACATCGTAGCGGTTAAAGAAGAAGAAGAAGCAGAAAAAGCGGGCGCATCAGAATCTAAACATGAGGAAATGAAAACTGACGATGCAGACGACAAAACAACAATTGACAAATTAGATGAGTTGAGCTCATTGGAGCAGGAGATTGCCAAAATGCATAATACACAGCATTGTGCAGAGTCGGATGCGGTGGAAACTAAGGCACAGGCAAAAGACGCGGGCGGCAGCAAATCCGAGAATGGAAACGGGCGAAACGATGTGGCAACTCTGGACGAGCTGCCGAAACGTTGCACACCCGATAATAAGCAACAGTTAAAGGAGCAAACAGCAGCGGTGGCTGCATTGGAAGAAGTGGATCTTATAGCGCTCCTAAAGGGCACCGATCAGGAGCAGGAGCAGCCAAAGCCGAAGTCAGCTGCAGTCGAAGCTGCTGCTACTGAGAAAGAAGAGAAATCCAGCATTGAACTGGCGCTCGCCGAGCTGGACAACGTGGGCGTCACCATCGAGGGCGAGGGGCAATACGAGATCATGGAGATTGACGATGGCGACAATGCCAGCGGGCCAAGTCCTGTGCTGCAGGCTCAAGGCGCCAATCTCACGGGCAACTCCAAAAAGGGCAAGACAAAGCTATCCCCAGAACAAGCACGTGCCGTGGCTCTGGAGCAAATGGCCGATCTGAAAACACAGACGGCACGTCGCAAGGAGGCGGCGGCCAGGCAACAACAACAGCCACCGTTGGATATAATTAGTACACTAAACGATGATTGGAATGAGTACGACAGCGGCAGCGACAATACCTGCAATTCCACATCAAATTCCATTGCGATAACAGCGCCCCCTGCCACCAAGAACAAAGCCAAAGCCGCGCCGGGCAGCGTCAAGGTGTTGGTCAAGTCTGTGCCGCCCAAACCAGCTGCAGAGCAGGTTAACATTAACACGGAACCCATGGGTAAGTCATGATATTGTCCAGTTTACAGACAACAACTTTAATTTCCCACTTTCCATTGCAGGCTTTAAGCGTACGCGCGTTATTAAACGCAAAATCATTTGGGATCCCGATGTGCCAGAGACACAAAAATCATTTGCGCAATATGCCAGTGCCAAGGGCGCGACAACAACAACAGCAAGTCCAACACTTGTCGCCAGTCCAACACAAGAAACAAAAACAAATGCAATAAACGTGGAAACACCAAAAAGAGCGCGTCCCTCGACGCCCAAGGAGACACAGAAAGTGGCCGCAAAACGTGCAGCGACGCCATCAAAGCTGGTGGACTCCAATCCAGCTGCAGCAGCAACGCCCAAGCAACGTCGTTCCCAGACACCGAGTGTGCCGAATGGCGCCAAGAAGAAAAAGATCAGCGAAATTGATCGTCTGATGGGCGACGAAGGTGCCGCCAACATGATGCAGGCCGTGGAGCGCGAGCAGCGGGAACTCAGCGGCGGAGAGCTGCCCAACAAGCCGCTGATGCGCAAGCGTTCGCTGACCATGACAGGACGGGTAAGCTACCAGATTCACCTAAAGGAATTCTTTTAAAATAATAAGCAGGGACCGCAAATAAGAGTTATGAGAAACTGGATAAACTTTTATTTTCAATTTTTATTTAAAAATTATAGATTAAAAGTAATTTTTAAATTTGTATTACTACAATTAAAAATAAAAGTTATTTTTCATTTATTATTATTTTTAATTCAATTCAAAAATAATTTTTATTTAAGCAATTAAAAACAAAAGTTATTTTTTAATTTTTATATTAAAAATTGAAAATAACTATTTTTGAATTGAATTAAAAATAATAATAAATGAAACATAAGTTATTTTTAATTTTTATAATAAAAATTGAAAAATAACTTTTATTTTTAATTGCTAAAATAAAAATTGAAAATAAAAACTATTTTTGAATTGAATTAAAAATAATAATAAATGAAATATTACTTATTTTTAACTAAATTGAATTTTAGCAATTACAAATTTTAAAATAACTTTTATTTTTAATTGCTAAAATAAATATTGAAAATAAGAGTTAAATGAAAATTTTTAAATAAAAATTGAATTTTAATTTTCATTTTATAATTTCTTTATTTAGATCGATAAATAAGAGTTTTCTTTTAATTTTTGTTTGATAAAAATCAACAAATAACTTTTATTAAATAATTTATATTTTAAAAATTATAATCGTTACGGTACCTGATAGTAAGAATAACAATATTGGGGGCGAACTTTGGGAGCACAGAACTAGGAAACCTGTAGTTGGAATTATAATTAACATAAATCTCTGTAAATTCGCAGCAGCCACAGAAAGCAGGAGCAGCGATTGCAGTCGAAGTGCTGCACGCAGCATCCAAAAAGGAAAGTCCACCGAAGGCCAACAAGCGAGCAGCGATTCCTAACAACAACAACAACAACAATGCTGTGGATGCGGTGTTCACAAAGGCAACCAAATCCCAGGCCGCAGATTCCTGGGACTATGTGTACAAGCAACGTGCCAGCGAGGAGTCGATGATAATGCGACGTCGCTCCAACAGCTCCTACTCGAGCAACGCGTCCGTTAGTCGCCTCTCGCTGGATAATAAGCCCGCGACAGTGGCCAATCTATCGGACGATGCCTCGTCAGATGTGCCCGCCAATGATCCGTCGTTCAAGTTCCTGAAGCCCGAGACAAAAGCGAACCAAAGAAGCGATGGCGCCACACCGCAAACACTCGCCAACGATCTGAAGCGATCTGGTGCACAGCAGCAGCAGCAACAACAGCAGCAGCAGCCAAAGGCGCAGCTGGTTACACTGCATAAGCTGGAGAAGGTGTCACAGCTGGTCATCAATACGCAGCTGTCGAAAACGGGACACACGTACAAACTGCAGCTGCTGCAGAAGCTAACCGAAATGTTGAACAAGCTGGCCAAGAGCAACGACTGCAACACGGTGCTCCTAAGCGTCCAGGGACCGCAATTCTGTGAGGGCATCGATTGCCAGGAGCTCATTTCACCCAACCTGGAGAAACGCAAATCTAGCGCCCATCAATTTGCCTTAGTTCTCAAGTAAGTTGTACTTAAAGTGGCAGCTTATAAGTTTATGTATTAATATGATTCCTTTCTTCTGTTTTTTTTAGAACATATCTGCGTACGTTGGTTACATATCCCAAGCCTCTGGTGGCTGGCATTGTGGGCAACCTTATGAATCTGGGCGTTATGCAATTGCCGCTACTCGACTACGTGGTGGCCGCCGAGGATTGCAGCTTCGAGACAAGCTATGCCAAGCTGGGCCAACTGCCAGAGGGCTATGCGCTCTGGCACAAGCATCCAAAGGTCACCAGTCAAGTGGTAGGTGAAACATGATTCCCTAATTGCTAAAAATTAAAAAAATAGAAGATTAAAAACTAGAAACCTCGCTTCGCTCGCTCGAAAGACTCCAAATTTATTAAAAAAAAGTAAATCAGTGAGTATTTTTAGGAGATCTCATACAACAACAGAGTTTTTGATTCTAAAGGTTAATTTGCAACCGATTGTTCCTATGGCAAATTTGGTCAAGATGTAAAAGACAGTCCCAAACATAAATTCTATGAGTTTGGTTGAGATATCTTAAGAAACAAAAAAGTTTTCCATACTAAGCAATTCCATGACTTTTGACCCCAAATTCGACCCACTTACAGGTGGAATTTCGCAAAACGCCGTCTAATTGCACGAGAAAATATCTCAGCTATGTTGTGTGAAAATTTCAGCTTTCTATCTTTAACCGTTTGACCTACACGTTGATTCTCAGGCAGTGACTGACTGTCAGGACCAAATCAGAGGTTTTTTTCTCTAAATTTACCGAAATACATTTTTTTTAATTTTTGTATTTGAAGTTTTGCTGAATTTTGTTTTTAAAAAGTTGTATTTTTAGATAATTTGTCTTTGATTTTGTAGTTTTTTACAAAAATATTCGACACTTGCATTTGGTATTTATTCAAATATATATTAATAATATTTTTTTATTTTTAAATTCTAATTATCCTTAGCACACGCGTTTGTTTTTGCTTGGCGAGCGTTTGCAGGCGTCGGAGATTGTCCAGTCGCCCAATAGCTTTATTGACAAGTCCTGCAAGGCGCGCAGTGTCAACGAGGAGGCGCTCGCAGCTGCCAAACTCATTTCCAGCACCACAGCCGAGGTGAGTCTCCTGCTCCTCCTTCTGATCCCTTAACTAATCTCTCCCTCTTTATCTTACAGCATTATCGTGCACTCAAGAAGCTAAATCACACGGCGAATACGGCATCTCTGCAGCGTCTGGAGGCGGAATTCAAAATCCTGACGGAACAATGGTCGTCAGCCAACTTTCAGGCCAACTACAAGCGTTATGCGAGCGATCTGAACATTTAGGCAATTACCACGCTCAGTGGTAGATACTTTTTTCAATCAAAAAAAAGGAAATAAAATAAGAAATACGATATTTCGTATTTTGTAAATTGTTTTTTTTAAATTTTCCTTTTGTTTTCCGATTTTACCAGGGATCAAAATAAGAGTTTTGATTTTAGATCCCAGATTACTATTTTTGGTTGGGATATCCCGATTTCTTTTTATATAAATCAAAAATATATATAATAATAAGTTTTAATTTTTATTTAGAAAACTTTATTATTATAAATATAAATAATTATTATTTGGAATTTTTTAATTAGATCAAAATAAGATACAAATAATTAACAAATAATTGTATATTTTAAAAATTATAAATTATAATTGTTACGATCCCTGGTTTCTAGAAACCAAATGGAAATGTTAACTCTTTGAACCCTTTGACAAATTTTCCAAACTATATTCCTTGTGTGTTTTTCTAGGTAATTTACTTGCATTTCGAAATACAAGTTGCAATTGTTATTAAACCGTTTAATGGGAGTGTCTAGAAAAGGATTTTATTTATAATATACAATCGTAGTTGTTAATGTTTAAGTGTAATATTAGATATAGTATATGCAGCTAGCAATTTAACTACTAAGTACCAGAGATGGGCCCGATTAACTACTTTTCTGATGCATTGTTCATTTCATTAGCATTAAAAAAAAGTAGTGCTTATGAAAATGTTTTTAAAATTATAATTGAAAATAATAAGTAATTCAAATTTGTTGTTTTAGCATTAAATAATGATAAAGAAATCTCTATTTAGTTAGCATTATAATTAGTTTTTGAAAGAAGTGAATCCAAGAAATTTTGTACTTTAGAGATTTTCAAACAAAAAACTGTTAAAAATTAAAAAAAATTAAAAAATGTAAAAATGCAATAATTTTAGAAAATCTTGAAATTTTTGAAAAATGTTAGGAAAATGTTTAAAATTTTGAATCATAAATAAAAAATTTAAAATATTAAAATATTGGACAAATTTTAAAAATTTGTAGTTGTCAAAATTTTAGAAAACTTAAAAGTCTTAAACAAATATTAAAAATGTTGAAAGTTTTTCCAAATTTTCAACATTTTTCAAAGATTTTAATTTTTTTCTAAAATTTACATTATCAAATTTTTAAATTTTTTTCAAATTTTTAACATTTTTTAAAGATATTCAGTTTTTCTAAAACTTTTACATAATCAAATTTTTAAAATTTTGTCAAATTTTTAGCATTTCTTAAGAAATTTACCATTTTAAATCTTATAACATGTTTTTTTAACATATTTCCAAATTTTAAACAGCTTTTTAACATATTTTCAAAATTTTTAAAGTACAATATTTCATAAATTTACTTTAAAAAATTAATTATAATGCTAATTGAAACGAGATTTCATGATTATTATTCATTGATCTAAAGCAAAATTTCAATTAATTTGTATTTTCAATTATAATTAAAACAATGAATACAATATACCCTTTTACTTAGTTTTGAAGTAAGGGGTATACAAATTTTCATTAGCATGACTTTGTTCAATGCTAGTGAAATGAAATTTCATTAGCATTACTTTTTTTAATGATAATTAAGTAATGACAACAGGCACAACTCTGCTAAGTACGTGTTATTTGGTGTCGCTTAAATGCACGTTCCCGTTTCCTGCCTCTGCCTCCGTCTCTGTCCCTCCGCCTCCTCCTAGTTGCGCTTTTCCTGATCGTAGTAGGCGGGCAGCTCGGACTGGAGACGCAGCAAACGCACATAGCTAATCAGTTTCCAATTGTTCTCCGGCTCCAGCTCATCGGCGGGCACAAAGGTGGACATGTAGGAGACCAACTCCTGTGATCCATCCATATCCAGATCGGCGATAAGCATCGAGTTCTCCTGATTGATCAAATCCGGCTGGCAAATCATCTCGTTGCGCTCGTTGCGACAGAACTGGACAATGTTGCTCTGCGAGGTGTTCTCGATGCGTGTGTCGGCGCCAATGAACAGCACCAGGATCACCGTCTCCGTGATCATTTGCATTTTATAGTTCTTCATCAAATGCCCGGCGTTCGCTTTGCTGCGATTCTTGGCGGGCACCGTGAATGTCTCGCGCTTTTGTATGGGCAGCAAGTGCTCCAAGTTGTCAAACTCCTCTCGCTCGTCGGCGGGAAACTCATGGGACAGCAAGGAGTCACGTTTCAAGCGTTGCTGTTGCTGCTGCTTCTTTTGTGCTGCCTTGGCGTAGGACTTGTCCTTGTCCTTGGCCTTCTCCTTATCCTTCTCCTTGATGGCATTCAGCTGATGCTTGGAGGCGGAGGAGTTGGAGCTGGAGCTGCTCCCGCTGCTGCTGTTTGTATAATTGCTAATCTTGTCGACGCTGGGGGATTGTGGCAAAGTCTGTTGTCCATGCCACTTCCAGAACTTCATCACAAAGCCGGACATCTTGGACTTGGTGTTCTTAAAGTGCCACTGTGCCGGGACCATGCCATACATGGCATTGTTGGTGAAGTTCCTTAAAGTGAACCGTTTCCCCTCGCGGGATTCCGTCAGCACCAGCGTCACATTGCAATCGGGACACTTGCCGCGGTTCTCCACAATCAGCTCCCGTCCGCTCAAGGAGTAGACATTGCGCTGTGCCTCCGTCTCCCTGCGCTGCCCGTGCCGGCGATGCTGTGCGATCTTCGCGGCGGGCAACAGACGTCGCCCCACTATCGATTTGTTCGTCATCAGCCTGTAGAGCTCGGCCAGCGACTTGGAGCGCTGCAGCTCCGTATTGTTGTTGCTCCGGCAACTGTAGCTGACGTAGCTCAGCGAACTGTCCGTGCTGGAGGCTTCCAGCTGCAGTCGCGACAACTGCGCGCAGTCGTGCACCCGAAAGCCATCGCCAATGGGCAATCCTCGACGGCCCGACAGCAAACGGAGGACATTGCGGGCTTGCACTTGATCTGATCCCGGCACGTAGGTCTTGATGCGCTGCTCCAGCGATATGCTGGATATGAGCAATATGTCCAGCACATTGTCGCCATCCAAATCCGGCAGGATGAGTGGAAAATCATAGGCATCCAGTTTGCGACCGGAATGCTCCACGAAACGCCAATGCCACTGACCACTGGCGGAATTGATGACGCCCAGTTCGCCGTACTCCTCGATGACCAGACAATCGGGTTTCCCATTATTGTCCACATCCAGCAGTGTACAATCAATGGCCACCGGCTCATCCACCGTCTCATCGTACCAGGCCACGGCACCGGAGTTGCCAATCAACGAGATGATGCCATTGCGCTTGTGATTGTTGGCTGGGAATTCCGGAAAGAAGACATCGCCGCGATAGAGAAACACCAAATTGTTCTCCCAGGCCCTCAATCCCGCGACAACATTAACGCCGCCACGCAGCTCGATCTTGGTATAGTTGTTCAGCCAGTTGTGCGTCTTGACACGATCCACGGGCGCTGGACAGGCGCCAGTGCCATCCGCATTGCCGCAGGGAATCAACCAAACAAACCCGACGACGGCAAACAGACACAGCAGCAAGGAGGCAATGAAACAACAACGTCGCTTCGTTGACATGGCTGGCAGGCTGCGTTTGGTGTTGTCCTCCATGTGGTTGCCCAGTATGGCGACATTGTCCGCACTAGGATCGTATTCGCCATTGAAATTGGAGAACTCCACGCCCACATTGCTGCCTGTGGTGTTGCTGCCCAGATCGCTGAGCATGACGGAGCGAAAAGTGTTTTGCATGTTGGTGGTGTAGCTGCTGCTGTTGTTGATGTTGTTGCTGTTGTTAATATTGCTGCTGCTGTTGATGTTGCTGCTGTGCTTCAACTGTGGTTGCTGCTGTTGCTGCTTTACAATACGTGTTGCTGTTGGTCGTGTGTGTGGCGACTTTAAGGCCAATGTATTTGGTGGAACGCGACTGCGATTACGTTGCTGTTGGTGCTGCTGTTGCAGTTGCAATTGTTGCTGCTGCTGTTGCTGCAATTGCAAGTGTTGCTGTTGCTGCTGTCGATGCTTGCTGGCGTTGTGTATCTCAATCTCCTCATCGGACTCGGAATCGGTCATTGCCTGACTTAGCGGCGTGTAAATGCCTTGATGTGTGGGCAATGATTCCGTGTGCAGCATTTTAGCTGAATGGATTTTGAGAAAAATCAATAAATCCAATTTTCAAGATATGCGCGCAAAACAACAAACATCAGAGTGCACTAGGCCAGATTTATAGCGCTTACCTTTAATTGTTGGCTCAAACAGTTGCTGATTGCTGGCATCATCCACATAGCTACAGTTTTAAGCTTCTTTTTTTATTTAAATTAAAACATTTAAGGAATCGACGTTCCGTTACAACCGTAAAAGCTAGCGGGTATCGGTGTGCTGATATCGAGTTTGTATCGAAACTTAGCAACGATAATGAAGCACATACAATATCGAATATGAAGAATCGATTAAATTTGTATAATTGCTCTGCTGAATGGCAGAATTTTGAAAATGTTATGAATAAAAATTCATTTTAATGTATCATAGCTTAATCTAGCTTCTAAGTCATATTTAAACATATATAATAATTTAAAGCTGTTTAATAAATATCGATATTGTCGCTACCAGCCAAATGTTCATTTATATCGATTGATTTTAGTATTATTTGCCACTGCATAGGGCAACACTGGCTACCCAAAAACAACAACAACTGCAAGAGTTTACGTGCGTGAAAAATTTAGTTAAGTTTTTAAGGAATAAAAAACAGTATTTAGCATCTACGAAAACAAATCAAAAGTGTTCTGAATGCTGCAGCAACCGAGCAGGCAATCAATAAACGGCAGCATATTGAGCAGCACTGATAAACAAAGTGGATTACAAAAGTGAAAACAGTGCCAAGAAAGCCAACAGCAAAAGCAAAAAGCAAACGCAAAAAGCAAACGCAATAGCAAAAAAAAGCCAGCAGAGAAGAGAAAAAGCTAATATACATCCCATACATGCTCGCGGTGCACTTGACGCCCTGTTCAATAAGTTATTTTACTTGATTTTCCTGTAGTGTGTAGCCCAAAAAAAAAGTTGCAATTCGTGCAGCTGCTTACCACAAAGTCAAACATTAACCGCACTCACACACAGACACACTCCATACTCACACGCACACTCTCACACTCACACACATTCTCATACATTACGTTGTGTATATTGCGTATTGAAAGAAAAAAAGAAAAAAACCTGCAACAAAATCACTCCAACAAACGTAAACGTCAACGCCGACGCAGCCTTCAATTTGCACCTATACATCAACCACAACACACACACACACATAGAAACATCACGTACACATGTCGTACATGATGGCCAAGACTTTGGAGGAGCAGAGCTTGCGGGAGTGCGAGCATTACATTCAATCGCACGGCATTCAGCGCGTCCTCAAAGACTGCATCGTCCAACTGTGCGTCTGTCGTCCGGAGAATCCCGTGCAATTCCTGCGCAACTATTTTCAGAAACTGGAACGGGTAAGCAAATTGTTACTATTTATTAATTAACATCTCTGCAACTCTTGGATCTGAAATCAGATCAGATTAAACAATTTTTTGATTGTTGTAAATTTTGGTAATTTTCGAAATTTTTTCTCTAATTACTAACTTGAATAAGATTAGTCTAAACATTTTTCTATATTTTAAAATTTTTTTGTTTGGTTTTATTCGAAATTATTTTAAATTCATATTTACCGAATTTTTAAAAAATATTTTAGTTTACGGATTAACTTTTAACAACGTTTTTTATTTTTAAATATTTTTAAAAGTTTCAAAATTTGTTTTAATAAATTGTACTTTTATATTAAATTAAGTACAGGGTTTAAAAAGATTATAATATATGGGAAAATAGTCTCTAAATATTTTTAAAATAATTTTAAGGTTAAAAAAATTTGTTGTTTTTTTTAAATATTTTTCTAAGGCTTAAACAATTTTTTAATATAATTGTACTGTGCTTTTAAATTAAGTACAGGGTTTAAAAAGATAATTATATATGAATAAATTACTGGTTCTAAATTTTTTAAAACATTTTTTAAGGTTAAAAAAATGTTGTTGTTTTTTTTTAAATTTTTTCTATGGCTTAAAAAATAGTTTTGAATAAATTGTACTTTTCAATTAAATACAGGGTCAACATACATTATTTTATACTGTCTCTGAATAGTAAGAATTTTGTTATCAAAATTCTTTAAAAACTGGGCAATCTAGTATACCTAGACTAATATATTTCAGGATCTAGTTGAAATTTTCATTCAATTCATAGCTTACAAGCTGTAAGCACCGAAACAAAAAAAAAGACGAAACGTATTTGAACGAAAATATAAATTGTCGAGTTTTTGAATTAAAATTCGGGTTCTTAAGATTCAAAAATGGAGACTCATATCCCAATGTTGATCACCAAGAGCACATACTATAATTTCTTGCGCGAATTTTGGCTAGGAGAGGAGAACATGGGCAAGCCGGTGCGCAATTTGCTGGCTGACGCCGCTGTGGCCTGGCAGAACCTGAAGGATCATGAGAGGACGCTCTTTGAAGAGGTCTCCAAAAGCAGTTTATATATTTTCAATATCTCTAAATATTCCTAAATCCTCGTAGGAAACCTATGTAGGTGCTCGTCTGGCTTTTGATCTCTTCGACAGCGATGAAGATATGACCAAGAACCCAACATCGCCGGCAAGAAAGCCTCGCAAGTCGAATGCCATGAGAGGTCGGGTTCAGAAGAGGAAGCCCAAAAAGAAGGTTGCAGTTACCAAATCACGCGCGATCAAACGTTCTCTAGGTCCCCGATCGCGTGCCAAACAGACTGCAAAGTCCCGACGTCGCCTTAACTAGAAGACGCTCCAATTCTTTCTCTTTAAGTACATTTTTCAAGTCAGAATCGGTTTTCTATTTGTTTAGCACTTATACACACACACACACACGCACACACAACAAATAACTCTAAATAAATTTCTTTGGGGGAGCAATTTAAATGCTGAAAATGCGAGTGTTCTTCCTTGTTAATCAGATTTCTATAATTGGTTTGAAAAATAAATTAGAAAGATTTTCACTGGCAATCGTTTCTGTAATTGAAGCTCGTCTTTCTTGTCTTTCTACATCAAACTGGAGAATTGAGTAAGATATTGTTAGGTTCATTTTTCCATCCTCAGTTTCCATATCAATATTAAGATTTGCTTTACTTTGCCAATACTTTTTTAGTTGAAACTTTCAAGATGTACAAATTTTATTATTGAATGCAGAAATAGATAACTCCCAACATTTACTTCATGTAACATTGCTGACTTGGGTTATTTAAGAACCCATAGCTTTTCTAGGCTTAATATGGAGACTTTCCTGTAGCAATCGCTTCCTCTGGCTTTATTAATTTGGAGACTTTTCAGGTTCTTTGTTCAGCCTTGAAATTGTTGAAACTCGATTAAAATCAATTAACCCTTAATAAATAAATGAATTTCTTTTACCAATAAGTCGTGTTTAAGCTTAATTTGGAGACTTTTATTTTATTACAAGTGCCTTCTTTTGTAGACTTTTTAGGTTAATTGTTCAGCCCTGAAATCAATTAACAATACCAAATTATATAATCATACTGTATGCTTACAAAACCAATAGAATAATTTGGACACTTTTCTATAGCTTTCGCCTTCTATTTTGTAGACTTTTTAGATATGCTTTCCCGCCCTGAAATCAATTAAAAATATCAAATGTATTTGATCATATTGTACCCTTAAAAAAACCAATAGATTTCCGTTAGCAATATCTGAAATTTAAGCTCTCTATTAATTTGGAGACTCTCCTAATGCAATAGCCTTCTTTTCTGTAGACTTTGTCAGGTTCATTGTCCAGCCCTGAAAGAGCGACGTTCTATGCAAATCAATAAACCATAATGGGGTTATTTTTGGGGACACTTATCGTACACAAAAAGTGACCACGACTAGAATGGGAAGGGAAAGGGGAAGAGGAATGGGAATTCGAGGGAACTCACACGAGGAGCGTGTGTGTGATGCTGAATCGCTTCAATGGTTTTGTAAACTCACACCAGCACGCAAATAGACACACATGCTAGTGTGTGTGTGTTTGTGTGTGTGTGTGTGTAAATGTGTTGCAACTGCGGCGATTGCAGCTTGGGGGCGTTGTAAGCTCTGCAAAAGCTTGCAATGATTCCTGGGAAAAGGCTGCCTGCCCACTTTGCACTACTGCAAGCTGCAACCTGTGGACTCGACTGTTCTCTCTCGCTCTCTCTCCCACTCTCTATTACTCACACACACTCCTGCTCCTCTCTCACTCTCACTCTGTCTCTGTCACTCTCCCTCCCCCTTCCCGTTGGCTGTCACTTTTGTCGCTTTTGCTTGTCTTTCGCCTGTTGTTGCCTGTTGAATGCCGTGAGTTGATTTCAGTTTGATAAACATCCTGTCGCCGTGCAGAAGCAACACAACAAAAGCGGCTCCTCTTCTTCTTGTTCTCTCTCTTGTTTTTTGTGTATTTAAGTGGCAATTAGTCGCGTATTGTATACATAGTTGTTGTATCGCCCGCGATGGGCAATCAGCTGAATAGCGTGAATAGCAGCATTCAGGATGCTTTTATCGATCGCTTCAAATCGGTGGCTCTAACCACCGATGAGAATGGCACAATGCGCATACGTTCCTTCTCGGAGGTGGGAGTCAACTTCAACGCGAATCCACATCATCATCATCAGCAACATGGTAGTGGCTCCTTCAGTGGACGTGGCGGTCGCATCTTACGCGAGAGCAGCATCGATGGCGGCGTCGCTGTATTCGATGCCATGTTGCGGGATGACCACGAGCATCGGTTAAGTCTCGATGCAATGCATCGTGTGCGGCACGTGCGCACCTCCTGCACCACCATACCAGAGGAGGATATAGTAAGTGTCGCATCCCATCCACATCCAATTCAATTTGATCGTTGTGGAAATTAAACAGCGCATTGCATTACAACAACAAACAAGCTGATGCCCTGATTTATGGTCAGCCTAAAAGCTTTTACCTGCTGAGAGCGCGAAAGTCTTTGCGCGCGCTCACTCTCTCACTCTCTTACTCAATCTTGCGAAAGCTTTGATTTATAAATAAATTACAGTTCTAACCGCAGGCTGAATGCTCTTGCTGTAATGTAAACATAAGTAATAACATTGCTATGTTAACGTATTACAATAATAATAACACAGCTATTGTGCCAGCTTAACAAAGGACTAAATAACAAACAACAAAAATAAAATGCTGTTTTTTATAAAATATGCAAAAATATATTTATTGTTCATATTCATGTGACTTCTTAACATAGCATAAAAACTGACATTGGTCATAATTACATTATATTAGCGCATAACATAAATCATAACATAGCTAAGGTGGCCATACACTTTGGTTCCGTTTACATTAGGCGCGCGCTCACTCTCTGTTTGCTCTCCCTCTCCTGCTAAAAGAGCAAGCTATTTATGTGTGTGTGTGTGTGGGTGTGCATGCCTGCCTTGTCTTTCACCCACACAGAGGCTGCTTGCAGCTTTTGCAAGTTTATGGCAATTTTGCACTTGAAAACTCAACTCTCGGCACTCGGCACGCAACGCAAAACCGAAATCAAAGCGCGACTTTTTTTTTTTTATTTTAGCTTGCCAACAAAGCTTTTGCCAGGCGCCCTTTTTGCTTGTGCTTGTTGTTGTTGTTGTTATCGCCTGATGCTACTTCGGTCGCTGCTGCTGCTGCTACTGCTGCTTCTGTCAGCGTCACAGCTTTGTTATTGTTTGTCTCTGTGTGTGTGTGCTAAAAGTTTTCTTTTTTTGGCCACTTTCCTTGGGCTGTGCGTGTTGGTGAAGGTCATCATGTCGTCGTCGTTGTCGTCGTCGTTGCCGTCGTCGTCGTCGTCGTCGCTGCTGTCGTTTGTCGTTGCTGTTTACCGTTAGTCAGTTTGCCATCGTCGCTGCTGCTAACTGCGTGTGTTGTCTTTCTTGGTTCTCTCACACATTTACAGCTACAGTTACAGTTACACACTCATCATAGTTACAGTTAAAATTCACGGTTCGTGCCGATTCCGTCCTCTCCGTTTATTTTCGCATTTCGTGCTTTTGCCCGTTGATTGATTGCGTTTATGGCACGCCTGCCAATTGTCATCATTCTCATCGTCAAATTGAACATTTAATGGTTGTCGTTACCGTTACGTTTACCGTTACACAGTTGACAAATACGCGCAAGGAAGTGCGAGTGAGAGACTAGAACTAGAAAAGGAGAACAATAACAACAACAGCGACAGCTGTCAGCGCCTTGTTTATTTACGCCGGCCTGTGATTAGTGATAGGGCCAATAAATAGTGTCATCATATATTGTTGTTATTATTGGTTACGTTGACCGCTGTATTGACACAAAGCAACTGAGGAAACCGAGCAGAAATTATGATGGTGTGTATTACAATCCAAAGCTACGATAAATGCGAGAAGGAGTGAAAATGGAAGAAAGATACAGTACAGTCAGATACAGTACAGTACAACTTTTCTGTAGTAAATTTTTAAAAAATTACAAAATCTATTATGAAATTTTAATAAAAACTTAAAATTTCTAAAAAATAACAATATTAAAGAGTATAAAATTGATTAATCAAATAAAAATTTAATTTTATAGATATTTTATTAATCTGAATTTAGTGACATTTAAATTATCATAGTATGAAGAAGCAGTGTGGATAAAATTTTATTCAAATTGGTGAAAACTTCATTATATCAAGTCCACGCTGGTGACGAAGCATCACGAAGGGGCCGAAAGGTAAAAGTTCACTATAGGGAGAATCTAGTTAGTGGTATGGCTGTTTAGCTTGGGCTTGAACCACTTGGGAATTGTAATTCGTGTGGGTAATTTATGCAACAGCTTACCGTCATACCGCAGAGACTTACAGCTTGCTCTCTAATTTTAAAGGCTGCCTGCTTCAAAATGCGTTTTGTGTATCTTTAGGTACCCAATTTCATCCCTCTCTCTCTTCCTATTCTGCCTTTTCACTCTTATTGTCTTTTTTCACTTGCCTTTTTTGCCTGCATAAATAAACGTTTTTCATTTAATGTTGCCAAAAGTGTAAAAGTTTTTTGGGCCAGGTTTTTGTTTTTATCGAGAACCGAAATCAATGTACAACTTTTATGTAAATATTACACACACACACATACAGTTGTAGGGCTGAAGGTTATGGTTCAATCTGTAGAAATATTCGTGTATCCAGCGGATGTGGCGACCTTTTGTTTGGCCATCCATTAAGCGGCTCATAAGCACCGTTCACAACAAAAGTCTGTGTCATAGCAAGAGAAGGCAGAGCAGGAGGAAAGACAGAGATAGAGATAGAGAGAGGGACGGAAGTTCATGAATTATTTAGGCAATGAATGTTTGAAAGAGAGAGACTTTGTCCATGAGACGCAACAGCTGAGCAGGACAATGGCCAACATGGCGTATGCATAATGTGTGGCAAGTACACATGAAAAAAGAAAATAGCATTATAAATATACAAAATTAAAAGAATTTTGTACTTTAAGCTGAAACATTGACAATTGAATCGCTTGTAGTGTTAATTTAACATTTATAGTTTTAAATTTGTATTCTTAAATTGATTCTTTAATTTTAATTTGAATGTGATTTCTTTGTGTGTAGAATTTGGCGTGCTGTCCAATTCCATTATAGACTTCTTAGATACCTTTATAACTTGCAGCAACGTACATTAAAAATAGCATGCATGTCGCACGCATGACGTCAGTGACAGAAAGAGAGAGAGAGATGGAGACTTGCTAGACATGTGACAACTGTAAGGACTAAACAGGATACTAACTGACCAGTTGACAGCAATTCAAGCATCGATGTGGACTCTTCTTCTGCTATATCCCTTTTTGGCCCGAATAATTTTTCAACAAAAACAGCAGTCGCAGGAGGAGCAAAGAACAACAACGGGTTAGGAGCTAAGGGGCGTGTGGTGGGCGTGTCACGCTGGCGTTTATCGTTGCCGCACGCTCCACTAAACGGGGCAAAGGCAGCTGGCAACAAAAAGTTCACTGAATTGGAAATTTCGCTTAACAAAGCAATGGTGTAGTCCCCCAAAAGGAGGGAAGGAGTAAAGAGAGAGAGAGTAGGTAGAGTAGGTAGAGAGAGAGGAAGATAAACAAATGGCAACTGCAGCATGCGGGCAGTTGGCACAGTGTGCAAAAAGCTGCTGAAATTGGAACAAATTTTAAATTGCAAAATATTTTAAAATACAATTTTGGTATGTATATATTATTTCAGTTTACCTTATTTCTCTCAGTGTAGTTTCAGCTTTTAAAAGGGCAGCTGAGTGTTGTCGCCACAGGCGATGTGCAAAATTTTAATTAATTCGATTATAAAACGCATTCACACACACACACACACAGTGACACAGGAAAAGTGGAAAAAAGGTGGACAAAAAGCTTTTCCGCAATTTGTGGAAAGTTAGGTCAGGTCAACCCCACTCCCATATTCCCACCATCTCTTCCTTCTACGCAGCTCCTCACACCTCTCAGCTCGGCATGCGTCCATCCAACTGCATAGGTAGCTTTATTTTTGAGCACAGGACCAAAAAAATAAAAAAATTTTGGGTTCTCTAAAAGCGATTGGCACTGTGACCCAGTTTAAATGAGTCTATTTAAGATTACAAAAGCTGATCAGGCAATTTAGCAAATAATTTGCAATATTTTAAGAATTCGAATCTTAATTTTAGTTATAAAATATAACAAAAGACGTTAAAGATTTTTACTTAAAATAGTATTCAATAACTGCACTGAAATAAGGAAGAAAAAAATGAAAATCAATTTAAAATATTATTTTAAGACTGATTTCATAAAAGTCCATTTTACTCATTACTAATAAAAATCAGTAATAATAATTATTATTTTTAATATTTTAATAATAATAATAATTATTATAGTTCTGAAATTGTTTTTTAAAAAAGTCAAATAATTCTTTAATATATTTGACATCAAAAAAAGACTTAATAAATTATTAAGAGACACATTTTTAAGCCTTGCGTCTCAGCTATGTTGCGTGAAAATTTCAGCTTTCTAGCTTTAACCGCTTGGCCTACACGTTGATTCTCAGTCAGTGAGTCAGTCAGCACAAAGGGTTTTTATATAATCTATCTTGTTTTCTCTGTCTCTACAAGTCTTTGCTCTGTTGTCTCTGTGTCTGAGCCGTCAAACACTTCAGGCTCACCTGACAATTGCCTCTATACGTGGACAAGGTCTCCCTTTTGCCAAGACCGAGCACTTTTTGCCCCCTTGGGCACCTCTTTACATATTCATTTTTCACTCTTATTCTTAATTTGTGCCCGCTTTGTCGCCCTGTCTCTCCCTCTCTCTCATCGCATGTTGTTTGACTCTTAATTCTCACATATTTTTAACGTTGCGCATACGTCACGTGGTGCACGAAGAAATCACAAAAATTGGATATCATAATTATAATTATAATAGCAATAGATACATATGTATGTATATAGCTGTGTGTGTATCTCTGTGTGTAAAAGTTAAGCAAACAAACTTTTTTATGGCCACATGAAATTATAAAGTAGTTTTGTTGTTTTTTAGTGTAGGTTGAGCTTGGGCAAATAAATCGCCCACAATTCTTGAAGCTGCCCTACGCCTACCTTAAAAATTGATTTGTTTTACCTTCCATTTTTTCCATTTGCAAAAAGCAAAACTACACACTTCACATTTGCCTATTTGCCCTCTGTTGCCTCTCTCCTCCTTCTCTTCTCCTTCTCTTTCCTCCCTAGGGGCAAACAATTTCTTGGCTACACTTTTGTGGCCATCATTTTATGTTGTTGTTGTCGTTGTTGCTTTATTAATGTTTCGCTCATTTTACTTAGTTGTTGAGCATGTGTATTTCTGTGTCGTGTTGTTTTTAGATTTTTGCTGGGCAAAATTTTTGTTACTACACTGCAAGAAATTTTAAAATTGTTTTGCTTTTGTTGGCAATCAATTCAATTGTGTCAAATTGCTGTCAATTTGTTTGTTGAAGCTCATAAATTAAAATTCTCGCATATTCAAATTGTCGGTGAATTAAAAGGCTGAAATTTTGAGTGCTGTAGATTTAGACTGAGAACTTTGCTTATAATATGCGAGCGTATTTTAAGACTCGTTATTTATAGTAAATATTTGAAGTAACAGTGTCTCAATTTTATAAAATCTAAATAAGACTTCTAATTTAATTATTATATCGTAATTTTTTTATTGAGATCACAGAAAAAGACATTAAATTAATTATCATAAAATTGTTTTTAAGCATTCGCTTTTTATATTTCTGAATATTCTATTAAAAATAAGGTGATTCGAACTGATTCTTCCGATTTTTTTAAGATGAAGACTATCGACTTGAAAATGAGCAAATAATTGTATTTTAAACTTTATTCTTCTTTTCTTAAACTCTAAATTCTTAAAAGTGCTTTCAGACGAGCCGTTTTCACCGACACATTTTCACCGTCAGTGAATTTTGCCATTCACATAACTCGCATCGGTTGTCAAACAAAAATACCATCAATGCAGAACCTGGTCACACTCTGAAAAGTTTCATATAAAAGTGCCTCAATCTAGTAGGCATTTGACCGACACAACAAACCGATGGAAATAGGACGTGTTCTATTTCTATCGGTGAGCACCGGTGACAGTTTTTTGACAAAAAACAGTCGGTGAAAAACGGCTCGTCTGAAAGCACTTTAAAGCATATGTCATACGAGCGTTTTTTCACCGACACTTTTTCACCGTCAGTGAATTTTGCCATTCACACTATTCGCATTGGTGTTCACACCAAAATCCCATCGGTTTTTTTTCTCACGGAAGCTGGTCACACTCAACACAGTTTTATTTCATGCACACTCTATTTTTGCCGAAAAAGTTGTCGTCTGCCCTCAGCTTAAAGCTTTAACTCAGCTGCTTCTTCTTCGTTTGTCACCAGTCACAAAGGAAGACTGAGCAGCAATGAAGCTACATACTAAGTGCACTGTTTGCAGCGTCTTTGTTTAAATGTATTTTTAAAACATACATAAGTAACATATGTACGTGTTGCAACAACTATTTGTAGCAGTGCATTTTCCTAGCCTCCCACCGCCCCCGCACTAAGACGTCGCCGTGTCCAAGCACAAACACACGTAGTGAGAAAGAGAGTGAGTGAGTGAGTGAGAGAGATATACACATTGATGTATGTGCGTCCAAAGAGGGAACTGGAAGGCGTGCAAAGACGAAGCCAACGCTGACGTTGACTGCGACGGCGACGGCGACTGCGACGACGACTGCGACTGCGACTGAAAGCGAATTCGAATTCAGTTTTTAGTTTTGTGTGTGTTTTTTTGCTCACTTGAGTTTTCAGTTTGTGTCGCGCCTCCGTTTTGTAAATAACACGAGAAAAGCAAAGAAAAAGCACGAGAGCAACGTGAAAAACGGGACTAAATAGCGGTTAGACAAGACAAAAACATACAGAGACACCCACACACACATAAGCGTATACTATATATGTATGTGTGTGTGTATTTTATTCACATGCAGCCTCAAGTATCTGCAATTGGATTAATTAGACAATTATGGCACAGCAACAACAACAACAACCACAACCACAAAAAACAGAAACAAAAACAGCAAAAAATTAAATTAGCTAAAATCAAATTAATTAATAATCCACAACAACAACAACAACAGCAACGATAAGAAAAAGAGCAAAAACTATAATAAAAATTGTGTGTGTGACGCACGCGTTAAGCAAATATAGAAATTTATAAATATACATATATACAACATACTTATACTATATAGTTATAGTATATATGTACTATATATATAGCAAGTGCCTGATATTTTTATATAATTTCTTCTTTCGCATTTTGCGCCAATTAAAAATTCTTTTTATAGATAATAAAATATATATAAATATAGATAATAAAAATATAATAATTTTTAATTGCATATATTTATGATTTATGCACAGAGCAAACCTTTTTAAAAACACACTTTAAACAATGTTTTGTTGTCTTTTTTGTACACATTTTTTGTTCTTCAAAAAATCATTTTTTTCTTCTTGATTTTTTGAATATTTATTTTTATAAAACTTTGACATTGGATTTGTCATTGCTCTGTGATGTTTTTGTTGTTGTTGTTGTTGTTACGTATACGTAATAATTTTGAGCAATTTCTGTTCTCAAAGTTTGCAGTTGAAATCTGTGAAAATTTACACAAAATTCCATTAACGACAAGAAAAAACGAAGTGAAAATTTTTATTATATTGCCAGTTTCGTTAGTTGTTTTTTCGCTTCTCACGTTGTCGCGTCGCGTTGTTTAGTGTTTTGTTGTTTGGTTTTTTATTTGGTTTTGTGTCCATAAACAGCATTTGTTGCAATTACAGGCAAAAAAAACACACACACACACACACACACAGCGAAGCAGCTGAAAGCAAAAGCTTAAAAAATATGTCAAAGGTTTGCACTGAAGCGTCGTCTGTTTATTTATTGTGCTTAATTTCAATTGTGCTTTTAGTTTGTAATTTGTTCTTATTACTTATTATTGAATAAGCATTCATACAGTATTCACTCATTCATTCACTCACTTATTCACCACACACACTCATACTCATTGGCTCAATCAGTCAAGTCAATCATCACGCATTGCACTTTTCATTGCGTGTCTTTTAGGGGAACGTGAGGGAAAGGGGTGAGAGAGGGGACAGGGGAGGAGGTAGATAAGTTAAAGATGCTTTATAAACTAAACTGAATGTGCAACTTTAAGTTTACAAGCTCTATAGTTGAATAGTCACGCACTTGTTGTTGTTATCGCCTCATAAAGCGAGAAGCTCTTTTATGGCACATTGGCATTGACTTATTCAATAATACACTGTGCGAAAAGAACGTGCCTCAACTCATGCAAAGTTCACAGTCACTTGAGGCGTAAAATTCTTTATTACACTTTTAATTCTTAAGGTCTTGTTGTGAAATGGTTTTTCATTCGTTATAACTAAAGACCGTGTATAGAGATCGAGTTTAAATATAAATAAAATAAAATAAATAACTTAGTGCTAAAACATCGATAAAACTTGTTTTCAGTTCCTAAAAAAAGAAACAGTTAATAGAAGTAGAAATCTATAAATTATTCTATTGATTTCAATCTGAGAACTTTGTTTTCTTTTTGAAAAAAATATATCGATAATAATAATTTTTAAAGATTTTCTGAGCTGATAGAATTACAAAAATAATAATACTGTACTAAAATAATTTATCTAATTGGTTTTCAAAGCTGTGAAACTATCAATCAACCTATTGTCTATTATTTCTAAGGTTTTAATCTTTAAATGTCTGATTTACTATCGGTACTATTAGAGATGTTAGAACTGTGAAACTATTAATTTTTACTATCGAGTTGTGCAAAACTATTTATACTAGTATCGATTATACGGACCATAAGCTCAAAATTGTATTACTTTCGATAGTTTAAATGATGTGTTATTTTTAATAATACTATCGACATTAATATGGTTTGATCGATAGTAAATATAGACAATATACGAGTGTTAATTTAAATAATATCGATGAGAATGAGAATGTATTAAAAATACTATCGACTTTAACATAGGACTATCGTCTATAGTTACTTTCAAATTTGTTATTCAATCAATAGTTAGAGATGAGTAAAAGACCTATAAAATTATCGACGTACTATCGTCAAAATGAATTAATGATAACCCTTGAGCACACTTAAGTTTGCCTCAGTTTCAATGTAAATTTAAATTGATTTTTGCCGGAGCTGCAACGAACAGCAAGTGCAATAAGAAAAGCAAGTGCACTTCGATAAAAGTAGAGCGCCAATCAACAATAATCGACAATCGTCAATCGACAATTGTCAGTCGACTACCTGCCAAGTCATTTAATCAGCTGAGTTCGTTAAATGTTTTCATTATGACATTACAATTTTTTGATAAGCGTCTCAGTGTCAAACGTTTGTCAAGATTACACACCCAGTTAGTTATACATACCACACCCACACAAACACACACACAGACACACACACACACAAACGGACATACACAATTTTCATGTAGTTTACGTCAGTAACTGAATTTGCAATGCGAAATCGATTTCCGTTTAATATGTCGCAGGGAACGTCGCCAAATGCTAACAAATCGCGCAGCGCGAAACAGAGAAAGAGGGAGAGAAAGAGAAAGTGAGAAAGAGAAAGATATAGAGACAGAGACAGAGAGAAGGGAAAGTAAGTTGGGGAGACAGTAGTCAGGGCCATGGCCATTTGCCTTCTGGCTAGTTGACTGGGCGCCGACTCCGCGTCTGCATAAAGTTCATGGTCAACAGCTAGGGCCCGGCTCAAACCCTTTTGGCCCAGACCTTGTCTCCCGTGATAGCGCCCCTTTTCATTCCCTCCCACTCTCAATCTCACTCCCTTTTTCTACACTAAAAAGAGTTGGCGTTCAATTTGCTGAACAAGTTCAATCGTTATTCATTTAGTTCAGTAATTCAATTGGTCAGTTAATCATGAACTATGGACGATGAATGGGGTACAACTGCTTCTTGTTAGTGGAATGTGAAATGTAGCTAAAGTTCTTAATTAAAATAGATGACAAATAACATTAAGTGTCAGGATTTACTTTTAATTTCATTAAAGGCAGTCGCAAATATACAATCTGTGAGTTTGGTTGAGACATCTTAAGAAACTAAAAAGTTTTTCATACTAAGCAATTCCCTGAAATGTAACCCCGAATTTGACCTACTTACAGGTCGAATTTCGCAAAACGCCGTCTTATTATATCATGATAAAATTGTCTCAGTTTTGCTGTGTGAAAATTGCATCTTTCTAGGTCTAACCGTTTGGCCTACATATTGAGTTTTTTATTTTGGGCTGCAATGGTTACTCCTTTTACATTGTTCAAAACATAAAAAATATAGGAAATTGAAACTTTGTTACATGGAAATAATGAAGAAATTGAATTCAAGGGAACTTCATGCATATCATTCTAATTGTTCTGTGCAAAAGGCTAAAATTATAAGAACTGCGAAATTAACGATTTAGTTCATGATTGACTCAAAAAGTTCTTTCGTTCATCTTAATAACCCGTTCATTTGAACATTTTCGGAACAAACCGATACAACTCTGATAAAAAATGTCCAAAAAGGGCGAGAGAAGTTTGCAATTGGTGCGTTTGTTGCTTGGCCAAAACCAATCGGCAACATCGAGTCGAGTCAACAGGCGGCTTTGACTTGTCAGCTTTTGGCTTGTGGTTAGGTGCAGCCTTACATTTTTATGGCCCTCTTGATAATGTGCCGCATTCTGTGGCATTTGTATGCGCCACGTTGCGTTGCCTTTTTTAAACTTTGATTGATGTATTTCGCGGTTTCCATTGTGGGTGGCGTCGACACCTCAACTCGAAACTGGCAATTGGCCCAGAGAATCCTCATTATCATCATCATCATCATCATTAATCGCAAAGTCAATTCTTATCAGCGGCATTCCATGATCATCTGGCAAATTGCTTGACTTATTTTTATTGTTTTTGTTGCTTTTCTAATTGCGTTTTCTTTTTGTTCACTTTTCTAGTTGCGTTTTGTGTTTACACTTTGCACGAGTCGAGTCAATTCCCGGCGTATTTTATTCGCTTCCACAAAATGCTTTTGTTTGGGCCATAAAAGTTTATGCATTTTGTCCATTTTCGAATTTTTGTTGCCATTTGTTTATTGTTTATTGACAGTCAAATGGGTTTTTGCGGGGCGCTGCTTTTGGCCGTGTTTATGAGCTCCATGATTATTGGCAAGAATACTTTTGAGGTGGTGATAAGCTAAATTGTTGCGGGGGTTCTTATAATCATTTGTAAGCAACTAACTAGTCATAAACGTTGGTATTAAGGATTGTAGATACGATTTAAACGGTTTTAATCAACTGTTATACAATTGATATTAGTTTTATACTTCTTATGTAGGGCTACAATTATTAGGCTAACAATTGTTATACTTGGCATACACTAAAAGAAGTGTTATACAAAGTGTTAAACAGTTCTTATTAATCTGCAAAGAACTACAACTGACTGTACGCTGTTTCAAACAAGTGTTATACAGCTGTTATACATTTGTTTTAACCTTTAAAACTGCTAGGCCACATACAAATCAATAGTAAGCAACTGTAAAGATGTTGTAAGGATTGTAAAGATTTTCACTGAACTGTTATACAAACTGTTATACGATATAAATTTGTCATTTACAGCATTAAACTGCTGGGTAGCCTACAAATTTATAGTAAGCGACTTTAAGCATAGTGTAAAGATTTTCACTCAACTGTTATACTGTTATACAAACGATATAAATTTGTCATTCAAAGCATAAAACTGCTAGGTAGCCTACAAATTTATAGTAAGCGACTTTAAGCAGTAGTGTAAGGATTTTCACTCAACTGTTATACTGTTATACAAACTGTTATACGTTATAAATTTCCCAATGAAATCATAAAGTGTGTTCATACAGCTGTTTTGCACATTAAATAATAACAATCAATTTACGTTGAGCCCCTTTTCAAAAGTTCTCTTCAACTTATTGAATGTTTTGCAATGCTCTTCTGGCATTTTATTCAGCTCTCGGGTCCAAATATAATGCTGCAGTCACTTGTGACTGATTGACAGTGAAATGCAACTTAATCTGATTTGCTGCTGGCTGTGCAACGAATTGTGGGTCCAGTTGTTGTGGCGGGTTTTGACCACATTGACGTCACGCCAGCAGCATTAGTCAGAAGATGATTAAGATGGACATTGCATTTTATCAGAATTGCAAAGTTGCGCCACGATGCAGTTGCAGTTCAGTTTATGAGGGAGCTTAATCATAATTCTTGTTTTCTTTTTCTGCAAACTTTGAGCTACCAAAAATAGATAAACGGTCAACTGAACTGAGCAATTGTGGAAGAAGCTTTCCATCCCACTCTATTTTTGTCCAGGGAGCCGTTGACTTTTGACATATGAAACACGAAGTTGGCATCCCTGGAATGACGCACACTGAGTTGAAGTGGCGGTGGAGGTGGTGAAGTTGTTGCTGCTGCTGCTGTTGCTGTTGCTGCAGCAGGTGGGCGGCCAAAGTAAATGCCGCCTCCAGTGCGTGGGTTTGCCGGCGAAAAGCTCCTGTTACACTTTTAACATCTACATCTATATTTGCCATCGAATGGCGGGTGGGTGTTGACTTTTGTTCTAGATGCTTTATGTTGCAGTTGGCTAATATAGCTCAAAGAGAGCAGTTATCTTCGGTTTGCAATGGTGCGAATAAAAATTGACTTGAACTTGCAATAATTAGGAAAAACTGTTTTACACAACTGTTATACCAATAGTTTGTGTTACAATAATTTAGAAAAGCTGTTATACGGCTATACAAAATAGATTAGAGAACAGTTATTTTAAGTTGCTATGGTGCTATTAAAAATTACGTTAAATTTGCAATAAATTAGCAAAAACTGTTATACTGTTTTACAAAATAGCTAAAATGGAGGAGTTATTTTAAATTTGCATTGGTTCTAATAAAAGTTGGCTTCAATATGCAATAAAAATTTCGAAAAAAAAGCTGTTGTACTGTTATACGAAACTGTTATACGAAACTGTTATATTAATAATTTTCATATACAGTTGCTATGGTGCTATTAAAAATTTATCTTGATTTTGCAATAATTTCAACAAAAAAAAAAACCATTATATAAAACTGTTATACTGACTGTTTAACAAAACTGTTATACTAATTTTTTTTCATTTATTTTCTGTATTGCAGGAACAAGTTAAACTGGATGCCAGTAAACAGGTAATCATCAGCCCCGACGATTGCGAGGATCTCAGTCCAATGCCACAAACAGCTGCACCCCCCGTGCGCAGGCGCGGCGGCATCTCCGCCGAGCCGGTGACCGAAGAGGATGCCGCCAACTATGTTAAGAAAGTCGTGCCCAAGGATTACAAGACAATGAATGCCCTGTCCAAGGCCATAGCCAAAAATGTCCTTTTCGCTCACTTGGATGAGAGCGAACGCTCCGATATATTCGATGCCATGTTTCCGGTTAATCACACGGCGGGCGAGAATATCATACAGCAGGGCGATGAGGGCGACAACTTCTACGTCATCGATGTGGGTGAGGTCGACGTGAGTATCCAAAAACAACTTTTGTGAGTAGGGTATCAAACCGAAACGAATACCGGTTGCAGTGTCAGTAAACGGTTATGTTCGAATTTTGATTATCGGCTAGAGGCTACGAAAAATCTTAGCATATCGGATTCGTAACTGTTACCGGTTATTGGTTCGAATTTGTTAATATAGAAACCAAAATTCTTTGATTTCAAAGAGTTTTCATTTCAATTTAATTTATAAATTATTAAATTAAATATGAAAATCCAAAATAAGTGTGAAAAACGACTTTCGATTTTTTGAACCGAAATTAACCGTTAAGCATGAATCGGTTACTAAACGGTTATTTCGGCTTTTTCTGTTTAGTTATAATTCAAAATAGTTTGTTTCGATTACGGTTTCAGTTAGGGTTACCAATTTTAATCGGTTAATACCGGTTAACGGTTACGGTTTTGGTTACGGTTTGATACCCTGGTTGTAAATCAATTGAATTTGCACTTTAATTGTCATTTTCTACCTGTTTCTAGGTATTTGTCAACTCGGAGCTGGTGACCACGATCAGCGAGGGCGGCAGCTTTGGCGAGCTGGCCCTCATCTACGGGACACCCAGAGCCGCCACAGTGCGCGCCAAGAGCGATGTGAAGCTGTGGGGCATCGATCGCGACTCGTACAGGCGGATTCTGATGGGCTCAACCATACGCAAGCGCAAGATGTACGAGGAGTTCCTGTCGCGTGTCTCCATACTGGAGAGCCTGGACAAGTGGGAGCGTCTCACGGTCGCCGACTCGCTGGAGACGTGCGCCTTCGAGGATGGCGAGACCATTGTGAAGCAGGGCGCCGCTGGCGATGATTTCTACATCATCCTCGAGGGCTGTGCCGTTGTCCTGCAACAGCGCTCCGAGGTGAGTTTCCAGCAGATCTTTATTTAAGACTATTGATTCGATATGATAATGATTATCTGATAATCTGATGTTGATAATCTGATTACAACAGATTTTGTGGAGTTTTTTTTAACTATTAAGCTTCTCATTTTAAACTCGCTTCTCATCTGTTAATTATTAAAGGCGTTTAAATTATAAATTTAATATTGTGAATACCGCCAGATATGTATTTTTGCTTTTATATTTTTAAAATTTTAAATTTGAAACATTCTGGCTTTGAAGTTTTACATTTAAAATTTCATATATTTTTCATTTCATTTTTAAAATTTGAACTTTTCCTGTTAGGTCTTCAAAGAGCAGATATATTTGCCATTTGAAGAAGTGTATCTTTTGGTTGTTAAACACATATACTGTCATATACATATACTTTATGAATATTTGCTATTTAAGTTATTATGTATACAATTTTTTTTTTTGTGTGTTTTTCAATCCTTACACTTAAAATTCGGCATTTAAAGAAGCGTATGTTTTGGTTATACAGTCGAACTTCCCTAACTCGAACTTCCCTAACTCGAATTTTCTCTAACTCGAACAAAATCGAGTGGCAATAGCGTTTACTGAGCAAATTTCATACAATTCTGCTTCCCTAACTCGAACTTCCCTAACTCGAATTTCTCCTTAACTCGAACAAAAATATTGGCCCGTGCTTCTGTAAGTCGAATTTTTCGGGAAAATCCCCAACAAAGTTTGCATTTTTTTTCGTTTCTATTTTATGCTTTTGTTACCGGCTCGTTTGGATACGTAATATTGATGTACATTAACATATGGTGATGGATATGATAGAATATTGCACCAAAAATTACTTAAGCTTGTGAAATTACTTTAGGAAAGATGTTCGTAATGCACTTATTTGTCAGCGGATCAGCTCAAGATTATTTACCATGGCACCAGCACGTGTATTAAAATGTTTATCTCTTTAAGAAATCTTTAAAATTATTTGTTAAAAAATTCAAAAGTGGACCAAAAAAATTGAAGTGGCTGAAAAATATGGTATCTCATCGAAAACAGTTTTCATTATATTAAAAAATGGAAAATTAATTATGTCATTTGAATCGGGAACTTCTTCTGGATACAGCAAAAGAACGATAAAACCTATTTTTGAGAATATCGACAGGTCTTGAACAAACTGGAATTTATTTTTGTTGAAAATAACAAGAAAAGTTTGCAATTTGAAATGTATTTATGAATGAATGAAATTGTAGTTTCATTTAAAAAACTAAAAAAAAAAAATTCCCTAACTCGAAGTCTCCCTAACTCGAACTTTTTTCTCGGATAATGGTGATTCGAGTTAGGGAAGTTCGACTGTATGTTTATTGTCTGCTTGTTTAAAATCTGCTTTTTAAATTTTGTAAATTGTTTTGTTTTTATTCGTTACTAACACTTAAAATTATATCGGGGGTGCCACAAAAATCGCTTTCGCTTGAATTTCACTTAAATTTCATACAAATTCCAGTGAAATTCAAGTGAAAGCGATTTCTGTGGCACCCTTGTATATTTTAAATATTTTTGTGGGCTTCTGTGGCTTAAAGGACTAAGTGCCCGACGTTAGTAATTTTCAGTATTCGCGGGTTCTTTTTCTAAAAAATAAACACTTAAAATTTACAAATCAAATTAAATTTTAAAATATTCTCTGTTTTGAGGCTAATTAATATAAATTCCTCTCTCTCTTTCATTTTCTCTCTCCTCAGCAGGGTGAGGAGCCCGCCGAGGTGGGTCGCCTGGGCTCCAGCGATTACTTTGGCGAGATTGCATTGCTCCTGGACCGGCCACGTGCCGCGACTGTTGTGGCCCGTGGCCCGCTCAAGTGTGTCAAGCTGGACAGAGCGAGGTAAACGAAACTAAACTAAACTAAACTAATCAATAACTAAGCACAGCTATTAATAATTAATTTATTTATTATGCCAACAGATTTGAACGCGTTTTGGGTCCCTGTGCGGATATTCTGAAGCGCAATATCACGCAGTATAACAGTTTTGTTTCATTGTCCGTTTAAGTCGCCGTCACAGCAACAACAACAACAAGCACAGCACATTATCAACAACAACAACAACAACAATAAAGCAGCTCGCATGCCAACAACAACTACAACAACAACAACAACAAACGCTCAGCAGCATCAAAAAAACAAAAACAAAAAAACTTAAATTTAAATGTGTAAAGAGAAAACCAAAAGAAAAAGAATAAGAGAAAACTGAAGCCCCATTTAAGAGTTGAAAGAAGAGGGTCAAAAATTGAGTTGAGCTCAATGGCAAAGGGGCGAAAGAGAAGGAGATAGAGAGGAAGAAAAGGAGAGAAAAGAGGGCGAAATTACCAATACCAATAAAACAACTATGTTAAATTACGTATATGAATTTCTGTATGTTGTGCTGAAGTTACATACATATGGATTTGATGATATGTGTAATGTGTGTGTTTCTTTTTGTGTACAACGTTGCGGCATGTTCCACAGCAGCAAGCACAACAACAACTATTAATTACTACAACAAAACAACAGCAACATGTTGCACTTTCAATTCTTTCAATTTAACAATTTGACTATTTGCAACTTTTGCCTTTTTGGAACAAAAAAAAAAAAGAAAAACAAAGCGAAATGAAACGAAACGAAAACTGTAAAACACATTTATCGATACTTTCTAACACATTTATCGATACTTTCTTTTATATGCGGAACATGCTGCCAAAGCAAAAACAAAACAAAAAACATATATGTATAACAATTAATTAAAAACATTTCATTTAATAATCATTGGAGAATCTGAATGTTTTTTACAACAACAACAACAACATCAAAACAACAAATACGTCTAAATAAATACATATTAATGTAAAGTTAGCTATAACACACATACACACAGACACACACACGCATGCTGAGTTAACTGTTATACAATGAAGAGAAAAGTTCAATTTACTCTGTATAATTTGTTTGTGTTAACAAAAGAGAGCAACTAAGAGAGAGAGAGAGAAGAGCGGGCAACAACAACAACAGAAACTGAAGAATATATTGTTTAATATTTAGTTAAATTATTTTAAAAAGATTCGCACATTGAAGTCAGAAAATGAAATATATATAAACAAATTGAAAGTGGAAAAACAAAATGAAAATGTGTGCAATTTGTTTAATTGTAATAATTTTGTTTGCATAACTCAAAATGTAATAATTTTAAAGCCTGTGCTTATTTCGATTACTGCAACAAAAACACTTTTATATAAATGCGCCCATATCCCATTATTTAACTGTTATACTCTGTTATACTACTACTACTATACGCCGCATAACCAAAATGGCATTTTTTCTAACAACTGCCAGCAAAAAAACAAAAAACAAAAACAAACACAACAAAACAAATTGTAAAATAATACAAAAAATGAAATGAAAATGAACTAAAAATGAATGCAACTAATGCTTGACAAGTGTGTGCGTGAGTGAAAGTGTTATACACACACACATACACAGACACGCACACACACAGACACAGACATACAGTACAGTTAGCTACAGGTTGAGCCTAAAAGATTCGTTTGATTGTTTTTTTAAAGGCGTGCCAGCCACGCCCACTTCGCCAGAGAGCGTTGAGTGCACCCGCCGGCGGGTTAGACTATAAAGAGAGCAAAACAAAAGAGAGAGCGAGAGCGTGAGAGCGTGCATAGCGACAAAAAGCTAAATGTTATGAAATGTTATGTGTACATTAAGCCAAGGCAAAAGCAAAAGAGAAAGAAATAAAAAAAAAAAAACAAGACACGACAGACACACAGACAACAAAAAGAGAAAGTGTAAGCGAAGTGTAAGAGAAGAGAATACAATTTAAAAATAAATAATATTATCAATGTAAAATCGTATGTACTATAAAAAGAAAAAACAACAAAACAAAAGCTAACAAAAAACGAGCAAAAAAAAAAACAAAAACAAAACAATACCAGTAATAAATACATTTACATAGATGTTGCAAAACAAAGATCGTTCAAAGATCGATCCAAGTTTTGGTGGAAACGGGAAATGGGAAAATTTGTGATTTCGGGGTATATTCTATTCAAGGCTGCAAACTGGATTTCTTAAGTTAACCGAACTGCATGAGTAACTTAAGGAACTTTTAAAATTCAAACTTTTAAAAATGCAAAAAAAGGTACGCAAAAAAATATATGACAAAATTTATATTAAAATTTTATTTTATTTTGATTTTTAAATAGTGCAGAAATAATAGCGAAATCATTAGTTTACGATCCTTAAAAGCTCAGTTATCGGTTACGTAAAATCTTAGGCTATCGGTTTTGTAACGGTTACCGGTTATTTGTTTGTTTCGGTTTCGAATTTGTTAATATAGAAACCAAAACTCTTCGATTTCAATGGGCTTTACATTCAAATTGAACATAAAAATCCAAAAAAAGTTTAAAAAACGACTGATTGAATCGAAACCAACCGCTTTGCCTGAATCGGTTACTAAACGGTTATTTATTTTTGAATCATTTCGTTTTTTTCTGTTTAGGTATCATAAAAAAGTTTTCAATTTCAAAAATTTCAATCGGTTAATACCGGTTAACAGTTACGGTTAAGGTTTAAGTGCCCGGTTTGCAGCCTGTCTTTCTAACATATTTGACACACAAATTTTTCATCATATTTTTTGTAATTTTCGAGTGGAAATCCTAGCAAGCTTCTGTTCTAATGTTGCTGGACGCCATCATTTGGTTGCCCACACTTTTCACGTACATTGTCTTTCTGCTCATTCTGATCATCCTGTTCTTCATTGTGGCCTATGTCAGCCACAAGATCTACATCTCCATCTATGACAATCTGCCGTTGCCAGCGGCGCCCGTGTCCCGATCCACACTTGCACATAGAGAATCCACACGATCCGATATCTTTGGCACTCAGACAAGTTCACGCTCCATTTGGATACACAATCGTTCACAGATCTTTGACTCAACGGTGGGTAAGTTGGCTCCATTATGTGATTAAATTTGAAATAAATGTTAATGCGACTGCAGTGCGGATTACGCTCACTTTGGAGCCGTGTTATCTGGTCAGCGTGGGTCTGGACATCGGACAGAATCCGAAGCATCGAGCGGTCAGTTTCATGTGCAATTGCCGGGATAGCATGGAAATGAAATGTGCCGCTGCCATGGAACGAGATGCGAACAGTTTGCGCATACTCAAGTACTACGATCACATGTCCAAGGTGCCCAGATTGAAGGTCCTGCTCCGTTGCTGTGAGCGGAACAACATGCGTCTGGTTCTGGACGATGTCATCAAGGATGTGATGGAGGCACGTTGCACGGACAACACGACAGCGTGTCGGATACCAAAGCAACAAAAGAACAAGAGTGACAGAGAGTGACAGAGAGGGGGAGTAATAGAGTGAGAGAGAGAGCGAGCGGGTAAAGAGAGACAGCAATAGACAGGTGCATATATAATTAGGCTTTTATTTTGTAGAACTCGTTTGTATTATTGAGACTGTGTGTGCGCGTGTGTAAGTGTGTGCGAGAGTGTGTGTGTGTGTGTGTGTACTGGTTATGCATATGAGAAGAAAAAAAAACTATGCTCAAGTCGCTTCTAACTAGAAACAAGGTCGCTGGGAACTGAGAGCTGAGAACCGAAAACTGAAAACTGTGTCGTCTTTGGAGCATTTGCACTTGAGAATCACTTCAAAAACGTAATCTAAAAATTGGCGTACACCTGGCAGAGAACCAGACAAGTGCCTCTTCTTCTTCCACTCATAGCTTATCTCAATTGGAGGGACCATAAAAAAAAGTAACAACAAAAACTAAAACGCGCATTATCAGTCGCTTTTTTTTCCAGATAACGATTGCCAAATCACAACCCACGATGTTGATGGCGATAGCACTAAATATATCTACAATTTCCTATCGCCCCCCCAGCAATTTAGAAGCGTAACAAGTCGGGAATATAAATAAATAAATGCCAGACGACGCTATTCCAATTTAATTGCCCAGCTCTGTGTCTTATTTATTCTCTCTCTCTCTCCCTCTATTCATTTCAATTAATAAAGCAGAATAAAATAAAAATACAATCTATAAATGAAAGAACAAACGATTGGCTGGATTCATGAGAATGCGTTTGGCATTCATAACGTTTAATACCCTAGACATATTTTGAAATGGAGACAAGTGGAGTCTGATAAATCGACAAACTCTAAGTTTACACATTTTGGAGTTGTTAAATTTGATATGCAGCTGGACAGATAACTAAATTCGACATACAGCTTAGATTATTAGAATTTTTAATGTATTTAAAATATTTATATGCTGCAATCTCTGGAAATTTAAAAGTTAGCGTTGAGAAATTCCATATACAGCTATATATTTAGCAAACTCTTCCCCATATGCCTGCAAATGTAAAGAAAAATTAGTTTTAATATCCTGTAGCCTAAAAATTAAATATAGAAAATGTTTTAAAATCTTTTATACTGACTACAGGGTATATGCTAGTCAAATATTCATATGGAGTTGCTGTAAATGACAAATAAAACGTTCAGCAAGCTGAAAATTAGTCAAAGTAGTAGAAATTATGCACTTTTACTTGCTACAGGGTATCTGCTAGTTGACTAATCAAGTGTAACTACTGTAAATTACAAGCAAAACCAGTTACAAGCTAAAAATGCAAGAAGATAAGCAGTAACAATGAACTTTAGACTCTCTACAGGGTATATGCTAGTCGTTCAATCATTTTGTTTGCTTGTTCATATCATTAAAACTAGTAACCAGCTGAAAATGAATAAAGACAAGCAGTAACTGTGTACTTTAGACCCTCTTTCGACTGCCTACAGGGTATATGCTAGTCGTTCAGTTGTTCTATTTGTTTGTTAATATCATAAAACATAGTTACAAGCTGAAAATGTAGAAAGCCAAGGAGAAACTGTGAACTTTAGACCCTCTACAGGGTATACGCTAGTCGTTCAATCATTGTGTTTGCTTTTAATATAAAAACTAGTTACAAGCTGAAAATGTAAGAATATTTGCATAAATGTTGCACTTTCGACTGCCTACAGGGTATGTGCTAGTCAATCAATGCAAGATATCCTACATTTTGTTTGTTTTTAAGTGAAAACTTGCACTGTGATCCAACTGTGGATTGAGATGCGAAAACTTCGACCTGAACCTGGCCAATAATAATACGAAATTTTAGTTTTAATTGAAGCACAACAAAAATAAAGAAAACACAGACACTGAGAAATAAACGAGCTTGCCGCATTCGCGAGCTTATCACAGAACAGACGGCGCTCAACATTGCGTATACGTAACAAAGTTCCATTTCGCTAGCGAACACATTCTGTAGTCTAGTCTAGACTCAGTTTCAGTTCAGTTCTCAGTTAACACTCAGGTGTCAATGCATACGGTACGGCAAGTCGGCAAACGTTCGCAACAGCTACAGATATATACATATATATATACAGAGTATTATATATATACTTAATTATATACGACATTTAATTAGCATACGCGCGCTTCTGTTCAGTTCGTCGCACTCGTTCTTTGACTCTGCCTTCCGAACAACAACAACAACAACAAACAACGCACAACTTCCTCACTCAGTTTCCCCAAAATCTCTCAGTCTCTAACAACAGTGTCGCTGTCACAAAAACTCTCTCTCTCTCTATATATATACATATACAAAACATAAACAATATTTTTTTTTGAAATATATACAATGTTGGATCCCATTTCGGATACGCCGCTGGTTTTGGCCTATGTCTTTATGTCGCTGCTGGTGCTGATTGTCTGCTTTATCATTTTCAATGTGGTGCATAAAGTCTATCGCGGCATGTCCACCACAGAAGCTATCAGTGTCTCCGGTGTGGGCGTGTCATTGAAGACAACAACATTGCTGGATGTGGATGCTCTGAAAACCGGTTAACAAAAACAGCACAACGAATTGAAGACGACGACGACGAAACTGCGATGCCGACGACGACGACGCTGGGGAGAAACGGAATCGAATCTCAACTCAAAAAGCAGAGGCCACGTACAAATCCAAAACGTTAACGTTGATGTGGTTCAGCGGCGACGGCAGAACAGTAGCAGCAGATACATTGTACATAGTTACATACACATACACACACTTAGTAATTAGCCTTAGTCTGTAAATACGTCTTAACAGCCACTTAAACTATAATCTATCATATACTATATACATATATAAAACACGCACTATATATACTGTGGGGTCGATGGGTGGGCAGAGTCACTAGTCACTTAAAAGTTAACTAAACCACTTCGTCATGCCTGACATTGATATTGTAAATAATATAAAATAAACTGAAAACAAATACAACTCGAAGTTGCCTAATTATTGCACTCCAAAAATGTCGCCTGATCGAGTTAATGCCTCCTTATCATAATTGAACTTGCTGTTATCTCTCTCCCCTGGGGTGTATGTGTCCCGGAATGTACCAGGCGGACACAATCAATAATTGGTTCCATTCCATTCCATTGATTAGAGAAGCCGACGTCCAATGACGACGCTCAGGTCTTTAGTCAATGATTCATTTAGATTTATACATAGTTTATTTAAAATAGCAATGTTCATCATCTATAAATTTGCAATTCGGCGCTTTCTTTTGTTGTTCCCCTCTTTCTTCTATGCTGTTGTTTTTGTTGCTGCAGTTGAGTTGGATTTTTGGCCCAGGGCCTGGTTTTTGTTGCGCCTTTGCCGCATTGTTATTGACGGTTTTCAATCCGTGGGATCACTGTAAAAATTAGATTAAAATTAGCTTGTTTGTTCAATTGATTTCTGTTCATTTCTTTTGTTTTCTTACCCCGAATAGGTCTTGGGATGCTGTGACGCCAAGTCATCATCCTGACTGCCCAGCGCCTTTTTCACATACTGCAATGAAACAAGCACAATTTATATATAAATATATATGTTCAAAATTGGTTATATAGGGGATCATTCAAAAATTTTTAAGCCAATCCGAATAATCTGATACATATTCAAGCTTCAAAATATAAAAAATATACGTTTGTTCATGGACTAGCAAATTAATTCCTGTTCTTGCCTGTATTTTTTATATTAATTCTTCTAAAAATAGGGTATTTTGTATGGCCAAAAAGTGGGCAAAACAGTCGTCTGAGTTTTTATTGCTTAGCGAATCTTCAACTTTGCTTCATTTTCTCTTATTTAAGATACAAATCATATTGAAAAGATGGTTAATATATATTAATAATTTGAAGTATAAATGTGTATACTGCGTGTAACGTTCGCAACAGACAAAAATTAAGATATTTGTCTAACGAGACAATTGATCATTATTTTATAAGCTGGATAGATATGCACATATGTCCACCTAATTTTGTCCATTTGGATATTTTGGTTAATTATGTTAAATTAGCTAAAAATGCCCAAATGCACATTAACCTCAAAGTCGACTTAAATTTGTTTGTAACGTTCGCGACGGAACTTTAAGCAAGCTTAAATTTTTTTCAAAAACAGTAAGGCTTTTATCTTAAAATAGGTTTAAGAGTACTCCCAAAGAGATGCATTTTTCAGTAAATTTCAGTATAACATGGAAATATGCGTGCAAATGTAACGTTCGCAACGCTGGATTAGCCCATACATGTATAATTTAGAGGCTGAATGACTCCAAGATTAGTCGAAAACCAGACAAACTTCCAAGTTTTGTCAAAACTGATCCAATTTTTAAGCAGAATGTCAATCTGCATTTAAATTTCTTAATTTTTTGACTCAAGATATCAATTTTTAAGCTAAGGTAGCAGACTGTAGATAAGATTAATATATTTACCATTGGATTCAATATGATCTCCTCCTCCATTTTGTTGATTTGCTTAACCAAATCGAGCACTTGCGTTATGTTCGTTTGCACATTGAGGAACATGTCCGGTAAGTTGTATTGCTCTGGATCATCCTTGAACAGCACCATGCCATCCTTTTGATTGATGCTAGCAAAGATTTCGCCCGATTTGATCTGTTTGCCAATTAAATTAAATTTGTATACATATTTTGTAATAATAGGTGGAATAGTTAAGACAAACCATGTTTAGAATGTAACGTTCCGCCTCAACGGCACTGGGCAGCTGAACACGACTGGCGACATCGGTTAGGGACAGAGTTAGAAAGGTTTTCGTGAGACGCTGAATGTTGCGCTTGTACAGAGACGTGGCCACCTGCTTGGCGAGACCCATGTTGTTATCACGCGTAAATGTTTCACTGTATTTGAGTATTAGGATGCGCAGCTCCTCGCTCGACGAGTTGCCATACACATTGACCAGGTCGTGATAATGACTTGCCATCGGCTTCATAAAGCGACCAATGACCTGTGCGTTCTTTGGTATATACGCAATCTAGACAAAGATAAGGCATAAACAGTCATTTCTCTCTGGGAATAGAGGGAGTTGGAGTTCTTACCTTGCCCTCGACAATCAGTGAAACCATCAGAAACTTTTTATATGCCTCCAGCATAATGTGAGACATGGCCATGGCGGGCGTGGTAATGCACACCTCAAAGAAGTACAAAGCACGCTCATAGTTCTTAACAGCCGTATAGATCATGCCGCCATAATAATAGTACAGCAAAAAGTACTTGGCATCGTTGTTAGCATCCTAAACAGATATATATAGATGATTAGAAAGTAGTTCTCATAGATCAGGATCAAGTTGTTAGACCAACCAGCGTATGTTGTGGCTGCTGTTGCTGTTGATTTTTGCACTCGGCAGCCACCGTGGAGATGTCTGTGATATCCGTATCCAGATAGCGTAGCACCAGATTAAAGTTTTTCGCCTTTAGGCTAAGCTGGCAGAGATCGGCGTGGATGGGCGTTAGCTGTGTGTCCAATTGTTTAATCTGTTCAATCGCACGCGTCAGCACCTTAATGCCCAAAATGCTAACATTTTTCTGCACCAAAAAGTCCGTAAACAAATGGCACGTTTCATAAACTAAAGAAAGCAAAGGGAATTTTATTAAATAAAATTTAATTCAAATAAATTGCATATGGGTATTTCCAGGTTTGTACGTCTTTAAATAATGAAAAAAAATGGCTAAAGTTGACCTTTTTAAAAATGTTTTCTCACGTGCTTAAAGCATTTTATCAACACTATTTTTATTATAAAAGACAAGCTTTGAAAACTTGTCGTTTTCGAATTATTTATATAAAACAATGCATCGCGAACGCGACAAAAAATGGAAGTCGTATTTGACTTTATCTTGAAAAATGCTAAAGTCTGCGAAATGTGGCGAGTAATTTGGAAGAAAATACTCTTAAACCACAATAAAATAATGTAGTTTTCCATTTAAAGGAATTATATTGATATGTTACTATCATTATATTTATTTTACAAGTTTTATTAGTGATTTGTAATTTGCGACATTGGAAGTGACAAAATTTTCCACCTGTTTGTGACAAGAATTTGTTCATCAAATTTTATTCGATGTATCGAAAACAGCTTGTAAAACTTGTTTTAAATTAAACATTCAATATATATCTATGTATGAAAATGGTTCATGTTACAATCTTACTATCTTATCTTGTAATCGTTAGAATACAAAAAACTGTCCATTTTGAAAGTCAATTTTCAAGAAAATGGGCAAAAATATAGAAAAAGTGAATTTATTCCAATGTAGAATCTACAGTAGCGGACAAAGAAAACCGTACACCATAGAAGAGCGGTTTTTGGAGTTTTTTTAAAGTGTAAAAATTTTAAAGTAAAAATTTTTAAAAATCTCTTTACTAGCTTTTTTTTTTTTTTATTATTTTTCTTCATTTTCATACAAAAAGTGGCTTTTTTGCAGTTTTCAAAATATTATAAAAAATACTAGCGAAGAGATTTTTGAGATTTTTTTTTTTGCTGTCACTATTAGAATTGTTTGAAAAATTGTTTTGCATCCAAACATGTTTTGTTTGAGCCCGAGGACAAAAGTTTAAAAAGCAGACTTTTACAAAAATTCGAAATTTTCAATGGGTACTTAATGGGTTAAGAAAAGTTTTGTATCCTTCAAACGGTTCCTAGGCCTCGTACGTTTTTCCCATGGTCGAATAAATAAACACTTAAAAAAACTCCAAAAGCCGCTCTTTTATGGAGTCCGCTTTTCTTTGTCCACTACTGTATGTTCATCCTATTGAATTTCTTCTAGCGTGTATTGCTTAAATAAATAACTTGGATAAATTTTTGGAAGAATATTTCACAAAATGTGAGTTTTTGATCAATTTTACGTTTTTGTGCCTTCTGTGGAAATGCCCATATTTAATTGTACTTACACGGACAGACGGCAAAGCGTAGCTGCTCCACATTGCAGCGCAGCATAAAGTCGCGCATTAATTGTATGATCTGTGCCGGCTCCGGGTTTGATGAGGCGACGCTGTGCAGCTTGCCGAGAATCACATAGAGCACGCCCAGTGTGTGCTGCTGCATGTCCAGCGTCTCCAGCACGTTGTCCAATATGCTCCAATTGCGCACGAGCAGCGACAGCGATTCGGGCAACTCATCGGCCAACTCCCGGTAATTGCCTAAAAGAACAATAAACAATTGCAAAATTTGCAGAATTTCTTGAGACACCGGTTTACGGCAATTTGCAACTTACCCGTTGCGCTTAATGTGCGCACCTGATTCACATAGTTCTCTAGTGCGCTGCCCATGTTTGCCTGTAGTGCTTGAAAAGTCCGAGACTATAGCGCTTTGATTTGATTTATCGCTAAGAACTAATAAATTAAATAAAATATAAAAGATCTTTTTTTACGCGTTCGCGTTTTTCCTTTTGACAGTGTGACCGTAAGCTGTTGGCAGCTAAATACATGAATACTGCAATTACATTTTTGCAAGGTGGCAACGTTATTATTTTCAATGAATTGCTTGATTAGTGATGACATTATACAAAATAATCGTTGTAATATATGATTTATTTGTGCATTATAAATTATAAAATGATTTAGATTTACTTTTTACAAACACATTTTCTCAAGTGCTTTTCATGTGCAATGGCTACGTTAATTCTGTTGGTGTTTTTATTTTAGACACATTTAGACCTTGTTGCTCCTCACTATTGCTCCTCTTAATATGTAACAGCTGTGCTCTGTTATCTATTGTGACTCCTCTGTTATGCAAGCCAACATTTCTGTTACTGTTAAGTGAACAGCTGATTGAAAATTTTCATAACAATTTTCCAAAATCAATTAAAAATTCAATTTGAACAATTTGAAAAAAGGAAGAAAATGCAAAATTCTGTAAATTAGTTAAGTTCAATCTAGAGTTGGTTTGGAGCCGTTAGCTCTTCGCGTGGCGAAGTTAGAAAAAGTGAATAAAGTAAGAAAATTGTAAATTCGAGAAAAGTCCAACAAGAGTTCTGGTGAAAGTTTCAAAATTCTAGTTTAAAAATTGAAAAAGTTAGTTTTTCGGTGGCCCCAAATTCTATGAGTTGAAAAACTAATAGAAATTGGGTAGAAACTAAAATCGGGTGACCGGCGCGCAGAACAGCGCTTACATAGCAAGTAGATGGCGCAGAAAACGTTTCTAGCACAGTTTAGGACAGTGTGCGAGCGGTATGACCATACCTCAAACGAGCGGTCCGGCTAGCTATTTGGTATGAGTTTTAATGGCCGCCTTGCAGTTTGTTTTTTGAGGATGAGAGAGAAAATAAATTTTCTGTTGCTGTTAAATGAACAGCTGATTGTTAATTGACTGAAATCATAACATTTGCCGCTCGGTGAAAATTGTTTAATTTATTTGTTTAAAATGGAGTTGCCGCCGCGTATTGTTTACGTGTGCAGCTTGTGTCTGCGACAATATGATTTACTGGAGGATCTGCGTGGCCATATGGTCTACTTCCATGGCTATCAGCCGCTTAAAACTGGCGTTAAACAAGAAACACAACACAATCAGTTGGCGTCCCGCACAGTTTCCCCCCGCCGCCACCCACCGAGCTGCAACCGATGCCGTTTAAAGACTTTCGCGTTGCGCTCCGTGTGAATATGCAAGTGCCGTAAGTAAGAGAGAGTAGGAAAGAGTTAAGAGTTCTCAATGTTCCTCTTCCGTTTCCCATGCAGTTGTGCTGCGAGCAGCGGCTGCATCTACAAGTTCGAGGATGTCCAGAAACTGACGCTGCACGCCAAGTGCCACAAGGGGGAGGGGGAGGGCTACAGCTGCAGCGAGTGTGGCTTGGAGTTGAGCAACTGGCGGCGCTGCTCCGCGCATCTCTGGAAGATGCACCAGCTGGATGTGGATCTGTTGCAATGTCCGGTCAACGGTTGCGACTACAAGTCCGCGATCTCGGCGCTCGTCTGGCGGCACATGCGTGTCCACAAAAAGTGGCGTTCCCGAGTCTTGCGGCGGGAACTGCTGCGTCGACGTGCCCAGAAGCAGCAGGAGGAACAACAACAGCAACAACAACAACAGCAGCAGCAGCTGGACGAGACAACGGAGTCGCAAGTGACGCCACAATCAGCGCCAGTTAAAAGGAGTAAATACTATGCGGAGAAAACCTGCGAGATTTGCCAGCGGAAGTTTGTCAACGGCAAGACACTGTCCAAGCATGTGAAGACTGTGCACAACAAGATCAAGCCGTTCATATGCAGTGTGTGTGGCAAGAAGACAGCGCGAAAGGCCAGTCTAATAGTAAGTAAAAGTAGTAGTAGTAGTGAAAGAAAAAAAAAGTAGCAGAAATAAAATAGTTGTAGTAAATAGGAGAAAAAGTGGCAGTAAATAGGAGTAGAAGTAGTAAATAGGGGTACAAGTAGTAGTAAATATGAATGGAAGTAGAAGCAAATAGGAGTTGTAAATTTGAGTATTAGTAGCAAATAGTAGGAGTAGTAGTAGTTAAAGGGAGATTTTAAACATTTTTTTATTGAAATTAAAAATAAAGTGTCATTTCTTATGATTGGGGGGTTTAATTTTGATAATTTTGATAGTTTTTCTTTTTATTGTGATTGTAATAATTAATCTGCTATCAATTCAAAACAAATGATTGCAATCAATCATTTATTAATTCAATCGGATGTTTTAATAATTTTAAACAATCTGTTATCAGTTTAAGGCAAATCATTGCAATAAGCTTTGATTACAATGTTGATTTCAATCATTAATGAATTCAATCTTTATTTATCAACAATATTCAGAAGTTTTATTTATAAAGAGAATAGTTTTAATTAGTTCAAGCAGTCTGCAATCAATTTAAAGCAAATGATTGCAATAAATTTTGATTTCAAGCACTAATTGAAACAAAATTTTTAGTTGCAATTAAAAAAATATTTCTTTTAAAAAAAAACCTTGCAAACATTGTAGATAAATTGAGAACATACAATGTTCGCAAGGTCTTTTTTAAAAGAAATATTTTTTTAATTGATGAATATACAGATAAGCGTTTTAGTAATTTTCTGAGAATGGAATGAAATCCAATTGAAGTCAAATTTGCAGTAATTAAATAACACACTTTTTTTCTCATATATTTTCATTAATAAACCAATCGAATCTTCTCCAGATCCACATGCGCCAGCACACGGGTGAGAAGCCGCTGAAGTGCGAGCACTGCAACTGCAAGTTCTCCACGCGGGATCCCAGCTCGCTTTACAAGCATCGTCAGCGGCATGCCAAGGAGCAACATGTGGCAGCCACATCCTCGGACGTGCCACAACTTAATTGAGAGTTAAACAACAAGCCTGGAATTTAAATGTTCATTTATTGAGTTTACGTTTTCCATTTAATATTAATATCATTTTAGAATCTGATATGATTTTGGGTTTTTTTCTTTGTTTTGTTTTCTTTTTTACAACGTTTTGAAATTTAGCTTATGTTGATTTACGTTTTCATTTATTAATTGTTTTATGTTTAAACTAGTTTTTAGTTTTTTTTTACTTTTATTTCATTATTTATATTTTAAATTGTATTTTTTAAAATCTAACCTCCATCGTCATGTGGTCTGTGGTCTTTGCAACATTCTGAGCCTCAGTAGCCAGTTCAGTTTCTTTCAGTGTACGCATTCCAGTTTCTTGCCTCAGTCCATTTTTTATTTTTTTGTGAGATCGGCGCACATAATATAGTATAATTCATATTTATCATAATATATGTATATATTTGCCTAATTGTTTTAAAATGTAAACTGAACCGAATTTGTTTAATATGTTTGTCAATTAATTAATTCATTTAATTATTAGTTTTGTTTTAATTGATTTTAAGTATGTATGTAATCTGATCCGATTCGATATCAAGATTCTTAGTTTAAGTATGTTTAAGTATGTGTAATTTTAGCTGTTTATTTATGTTTCAACTACTCGATTATTCATCTTTGTTGCAAATCAATAATGTGTATAAGAGTATTTTTGTAATTTTTTATTGTCTGAGTTTGATTTATGAATATCAAAGAAACATTGAAATAAAAGTCTCTGTGTAAAATTGTTAATACAATTAAGTTCTCTATTTGTTTTGGTATTTACAATTGTTGGTAAATGAAAGATTGTTAGAATATTTTTGTCACTGTTGTCATTGCCTCTGGAGTCCCTGATCGATCCCTGATCTCAGTTGTCTCTTCGGTGTCTGTTGTCTGTTGTTGCTCCCCATTTAGCCTTAGGCCTTGGTCTCAACGACGACGACATTACGCGCGCTCTTTTCAGTTATTCAGTTATACAATTCGTTTCAAAAGAAAGAATACAGAAATAGAGAAATTATGCAATTTTAATTCCAGCCCAGAGCCAACAAATTTTTACCATGCAAAAAAACAACGACATTTTCAGGGTGTGAGAGGAGGAATCTTGAACTTGAGCTAAATGTGAGGCGATGTGAGCGAATTGTGCACATTTTGATTGGATTTTTGAATTTTTTTGTGGAGACAACAACAACGAGTACAACAAATGAGCGTGAGATTGAAGTTGAGATTGAGACAATGATCTTCAATCATTCAGTTAATTATAATACGATATTATGCTGATATAATGCGTGTGATTAGTCTACGTTCTATGAAACAACTAACTTTAATTTTTCAGCTAGCTTTTCTATATATATGTATGTATGTATATTGACATATTTTTCTCTTGACTAATCATTTTTATTATGTTTACGATGCATCCATCAAATCTTAAAATGTAAAACATTCTTTTACTTATTCACTTACTTTCTACTTGGGTTGATTAATTTATTTAATTTAATTTAATTAGTTCACTTTTTATTTTGTGCGCCGCATAATAAATGCTGTGGGAATTAGACCCAAAAATAGAACCCAAAAAAAATAGAGGACTACGTTTACTTAGATAAGGTTCTGCTCAATCCTAACTTGAGTTGGAGACTGAGTTTTTTTTAGTCATTGGCTAGTTACGTTCTTTTTCACTTAGAGGCTATTAGGAAACAGTTGTATCTACATAGGTCTATGAGCGTCTTATGTCTTTCTTTTTTTATTTTCTTTCATTCAGTAATTTATCGTTATAAAAAACCTAGTGGAAGTTTTTATTTTAGCATCTTTCATGATCATTTCTTTTTTTTGTTTTTGATTGATTGAACTAAATACTACACATAACGTCTGTCTGTATACTTATGTACAGTGTGTGGAACAAGTATTCCGACCGTATAACAACTGAGCACGTCTTAAATCATATATCCAAAAAAAACACACGTATGAAAAATGATTTTCAGGCCTAGAAAAATTGCTTATAAAAATTCCGAACACCTCGCAGGATACTCCTCAAGTTCTACCAAATATATGTATGTAAATATTAATTGTTGTATATGCTTATTAAAAACCAGAGTTTAAATACGAAATTAAAACCTTTATCGTTTTGGTTTCATTTTCTTCTCAATTTTTCTAGTTTTGTTTTTGTTAGTTTCTCTTGTGTTTAAATGCATTTTAAAAACAGGTGAACGAGTTTGATTTCGGTATTTTGATTCATTTTTTGATTTGGTTTTTGATGCCATTGTTTTTGTTGCGTTTCGCATTCGCTTCGATATCTGTTTGATTATTTTCTGTTTGAGTTTGAGTCTGAGTTTCAGTTCCGGGGCACAATTCTGTACGTTAGGGGCCGTCGAGCATCAGACCGTGGTCACACGATCGATCTCAACGTAACGCACAGAATTGTCGCTTTGTCAGCAAATCACCTCCTTTTCATCCAACACCGCCGTGTCCATGGAACTCAGCGATTTCAGACGCGTCTGCAGCACCGAAGAACCGCGCAGTTTACGTTTGATTTTCCTGCAATAAAATAAAAATTGGAATAAGCGATTACAGATGAAACTTAAGTTAAAAATCAGACTTAAACAAACTCAAATTTTTTAAATAAAAAAAATTTATAAAATAAAATAATAAAGAAATTATTTACTAAGCTGGCTCGAGATCTGAATGTATTTTTTATTGTTTAAACTTGTCACAAGTTTAAAGGTAAATTCTCGATATTTTAAATTTTTGAATATTTAACATTAAAAAAATAATATTTTATTATATTAATTTTGTTTAAACTAATTTAATTCAGTTTTAGTTTTTTGATCTACATAAGAAAATTGTTATTATTTTACAATTTGTAAATTATTTTCTAGAAATCATAATATAAATATTATTTTAATTTTAATGAGAAGAATTGTATATAAAATAAATTGAAAAAATAAAATTTTACTTTACATTAATAAATAATTTATAATTCTGTTAAAATTCCAAAACTAGAACAGGATACATTTTTTTTTATTAAATAAATTTTTCTTTGCTCTAATTGTTTTAAAAAAAATAAAATATGCATTAATTGAATTTTAATGAGAAAAAATGTATTAAAAATAAATTGAAAATAAATGTTATTTTCCATTTTGATAATAGCAATATATAATAAATTATTTTAAAGAGCAATATAAAAATGAAAAATATCGTTTATTTTCAATTTAATTAATTAAAAATATTTCTCATTAAAACTTAAGCAAAATTTAATTTATAATTACTACATACAAACTAAAAATTGTGAAATAATAACAATTATTTTATTTAAGTAAAAAAACTAGAGTTGAAATGAATTAATTGAAAAATTAATACTAATAAAAATATATAATATGTATTACTTTTTATGTAAATAAATCAATTAGGATTAAAATCAGATATATTTTAATTAAAATAAATGTATCCTGTTCCGGTTTCTGTTCTGGAATCTTATCAGAACTCAAATTTGCGATCCCTTAGGATGTTTCTGCTATGTGAGCTGGGTAACTCTTAGTCGAGCAGTCTCTAAATTTGGCCCAAACTTACTTGTAAGCAAAGGCGGCAAAAGCACAACACGAGAGCACAAAGAGGAGACAGAGCGTGGCAAGTATTTCGGCGGGCAGTTTCATCAGGGCCGAGCACTGGAGGAAGGCCTCATCATCCCCAGAGGGACAGTGACGAACGCCATCGCACCAGACGCTCGCATTCACACAGGCGCCCAGTTCCGCGCACTTGAACTGGCAATCCTCTAAAGAAGGCAAACCAGATTAGACATTAGAAATAAAGTGGATCAAGTCTAAGGACTCACCTGCTATGCTAAGTGTTGGCCTCGGCACCAGTTCCATCCAGTTGAAGGTGTACTCGCCATTGCTGGGACGCAGAAACTCCACGCTGATGGCCTTGGAGCGATTGATGAGCGCAAAGTTGGGACGTTCATTCCAGCCGGAACTGAAGATTTCCACAAACTCATAGGCATTCGAATCGGGACTCAAAGGACAGGCGACAATGGTGAGACCTGAAGTAAGAGGAAAAACTCTAAATTAAAGTTGTCTATTCAAGCTGAATATGCACTGAATATAATATCAAGTACTTTGGATCTTGAATCAAGAATTTCAATTGTCAAAACTTTAATGATTCTGAAATTCTTAATGTAAAAGAGTTCTTGGAATTCTTGATATCAAGAGCGATCGGATTAGACCTAATCCCGAATTAGCTAACATTTATGATAACCTTAGTTTAAGAACGAATAGCTCCTCTTTTAAGAACTTCTTTGCTCAAAGTAGGATCGAAGCACACTTAATTTATATTTGTATTAAATAAGTATTTCTAAATTATCCTGTTAAATTTATACAGTCTCAACTTCTCAGCGCCCGTTGAACTGCTTCTCATAGCAGACTAGCCAGAACCACTTGGGAATTCTAAGCAAGCAAACGCAAAAAGTAAAAAAGAATTATAGTTTTTGATTTAACTTGATTTCCGAACTTGTTTTGTAAGTCAAACTAGAGTTCCAAACGAACTTAATCAGGCCTGTTCTAAATTTCACTTTCGATAAGATTTGTCGGAATTGAAAGTCTTTAACCTGCTCTAATACCATTTCAGCGATATTAAGCGGATTGATATCACTTTGAGTTGATGAGTTTAAGTCCGATAAAGTGAAAAACGATTATTTTCAAACACTTAGTCTAAATAATGAGCTTCCTTCCCCTTTTTTGGCTACTACAGCTTCTTCATTGACTACTACACCTCCAGTAGCCCCTTCAATACACCTTCAAACTCCTTCGTCACCCTTGGCACCCTCGGCGCCTTTCGTATCAGTCTCAACTACTCCTGTTGTGGCCACTTCTTCGGCTCCTCTTCTGGGTATGTCAACTACTGTAGTGCCCGATGCTAGAATCAATTTAACTGACAGACCCTCTGTAGCCTCTTCTAGTCGACGGAATAGTCGTCATTTAACCTCACCTATTTCGCCGCCGCCTCTGCTAACAGTTGTTGCTCCTCGGAAGCAGATTTTCATATCTAGACTGTCAGCGGACACTACATCTGAATCTGTGTCTGCTTACATCGCTAGTAAATCCTCAGCAAATGTTTCTGTTAGAAAGTTCAATTTTTCTGAGCCCTAGAGAGATTTCTTCATTTAAAATTAGTGTGTCTTCTGAATTTTTCCCAATTATATGCGACCCACAATTTTGGCCGCCTCATATAATTGTTCATGAATTTAAACCTAAAAATAGTTCTCGTTCCACTCCCGTTAGCCTTCCAATACCTATTTCTTCAGCCCAAGCTGTTTCTATTAATGCTCCAAAAAACTAGAACTTGAGCAAATCACTGTACAATATCAGAATGTTAGAGGTCTTGTGTCTAAGTTAAAAACTCTTTATTTGAATAGTTCTTCTTTTGATTCTGACATCATTGCATTCTCTGAAACTTGGCTAAATTCAAGCATATCAGATAATGAGATTATGTCATCGAATTTTAATACGTTTCGCTGTGATCGGCACAACCGGCGCGGAGGTGGTGTATTAATTTCTGTTAAATCCTCTTTTCAGTCTGAAATTATAAATATTTCTCCCTCTGATGATATTGAATTTGTTGCGGTAAAGGTAACTTTTCCATTTTGCGCCATATTTATCTCTTGCTCGTATATACCACCTTCATCTAACATTCATGTTTATTTGCAACCAACACCTAAGTAATATAAAAAAAATTTCTAGCCTTGTGCTCGACAAGGACTTATTTGTCGTTGTTGGTGACTTCAACCTGCCCCATACCTCCTGGTCATTTTTTAATGACTTAAATTATTTTGTTCCCTCAGGTCAGCATGATTTCTTAGATGGTATAATTGACCTTCCACTTTTTCAAATTAATTCAATTTCGAATAGTCTTAGCAGAATGCTTGATCTTGTCTTTGTTAACAATTTATCCTGTGCTACTGTTACTAGATCTTCCCCTGTAGTCGAACCTGAAGATTCTTACCATCCTACACTTGAACTTTCAATTTCTATTCTTAATACTAACATTGCGTCTTTCCAACTTCCTATTAATACCCGCCGTTGTTTTCGTAAAGGAGATTTTTCTTTACTTAACCAACTGATTTCTGCTACAGATTGGTCTACTCTGTATGAAACGAATGATATTAACTTAGCTGTCTCTTTCTTTTACAACACTCTGAATTCTCTTTTTGATGTCTGTATCCCCAATAGTGTTGTTAAGTCTGCTTCATTAAAGCCTCCTTGGTTCACTCCAAGATTATCTCATTTAAAAAATTTAAAATCAAAATATTTCAAAAAGTTCAAGTTGACGTCATCCAATTTGGACTTTCTGAAATATTCTAAAGCTAAAGCTAATTTTTCAATTTACAATTCTCAATGCTATGAAAGCTATCTCATTCGTTGTAAGAATCAATTTGCGCGGGATCCTAAACAATTTTATTCTTTCGTCAACTCCAAACGTAGAACTTCCTCATTACCAAAAACTTTTTTCCTTAACTCTAATAAAGTTAGCGATGACTTTAATGTTTCTAACCTTTTTGCTGATTTTTTTCAATCTACTTACTCCTCTTCCTCCTCTAATAACATCCCTTTAAATTTTTCAGCTCCTTCATCTAATTCTTTACTTTTACCTAAAATAACCGATAGCTGTGTTATTTCTGCTATTCACTCACTAAAATCTTCTTACTGTTCAGGCCCTGACAACATACCTAGTTGTGTGTTGAAAGAGTGTCATACTTCTATTCTAAATCCTTTATTAGCTCTTTTTAATCTATCCTTTCATTCAGCTGTCTTTCCTACTATATGGAAAGAATCTTACATTATCCCACTGCATAAGAAAGGATGCAAAGCGGATATTTCAAATTACAGGGGAATAGCAAAGCTGTCAGCAATCCCTAAGCTTTTTGAAAAAATTATATCTTCCTCTTTGCAGCATCTCTGCAAATCGATTATCTCCCCCGCTCAACATGGTTTCGTCAAGAGTCGGTCAACTTCGACCAATTTACTTGAGTTTACTTCTTTAGTAAATGAGGCCTTCCTTAATAGAATGCAATCTGATGTCATTTACACAGACTTCAGTAAAGCATTTGACTCTGTTGATCATAGCCTTCTTCTTCAAAAGCTTGACTATATTGGTTTTTCCCCTTCATTCCTCTTATGGATCTCTTCCTACCTTACGGGTAGGACCCAAAGAGTACTGCTTAGATCAGCCACCTCTAAATCTGTTAAGGTCACTTCTGGCGTACCTCAAGGTAGTCATCTAGGTCCCTTATTTTTCAATCTTTTTATTAATGATCTCCCGTCTGCTTTAGCTCACTGTCACATACTTATGTATGCAGATGACGTAAAACTTATATTTTCATACAAGGAGGCTGATTTTCATAAGTTTTCTTACAAGATGATTTAAATGCAATGCATCTTTGGTGTGTAGCTAATAATCTAAATTTAAATTTTTCTAAATGCCTGTTTATGACTTTTAACAGGGTTACTCCTTACTTGGCAACATACTCCATCGATAATATTCCACTCCAACGCATATCGACAGTTGAAGATCTTGGTGTTCTTTTTGATAATAAGTTAGGTTTCTCTCTTCATATCTCCTCTATTGTAAATAAGGCTAGGGGTACTCTTGCATTCATAAAGCGTTGGTCTAAAGAATTTAATGACCCTTATGTTACCAAATTGCTTTACACATCTTTAGTTCGTCCCATTCTTGAATATTGCTCTTGTGTTTGGAATCCTCAACACAAACTTTATCAAGATCAAATTGAATCTGTACAGAAACAATTTTTACTTTTTGCACTCCGTGATTTAGCTTGGAATCCAAATCTTCGTTTGCCACCTTACTCAAGTAGACTTCTTCTCCTTAATCTTCCATCCCTTGTCCACCGTAGAACTGTTCTTGGTGTTATCTTCCTCCATAAATTAATTATTGGAGATATTAGCTCCCCAGCCAGCATTATTAGGTCGTTTAAGCTTCAATATTCCCTTCAGGGCCACTAGGAATTTTGCTCCTTTATCTTTGCTTACATGCACTACTGACTACGCTTTACATAATCGTTTTCGTATACTATGTTCGGATTACAATGAATTTTATAATTTAATATCACTCAATCTCTCTCTCGACCAAATTAAAGCATCTCTTTTTAATCACCTCCGGTAAATTTCTGATCTCAATGGGCTGAATTAAACTTCGCGTTAATATCTTCCCCATTGGATCAGTAATTTTCCAAGAGGTTTCTAACTTTCTTTTTTGATCTGATTGGGTTTTTCTGGGTTTTCCCCAATCCTTGCAACAAATGTTGGATCATTTATCATATTCTCCCCAGACTTAAATTAACTTAAATTAACTTTTTTCTTTTCAGTTTTTAATTTAAATTTTACATACATTTATTTTATTATTTTGTAATTTAATTTTAATTTTAATTTTTAAATATTATTTTAGTTTTTGCAGACTGCTTTTAGTCGTGCTATATTAATAAATAAAATAAATAAAATAAATAAATAAATTCAAAGTGAATAGTTAAATGCATATCACTAAATGCTAAAAAGTGAAAACCGGAACGGGCCTGAATGATTTTTTTTTATCAGGCTTAGCTTCTTCATATTTAAGAACGAAAATGTCTTATTTTTATGCATGTATTTTTTGATAATGGAATTTCTCTCTTTTTTTGAACAATTCGCTCTTGCAGTAAGAAAATTGAAGAACAAATCGTTTTTTCTAAAATTCTAGAACGAAATGTTATTAATTTAAGAACTGTTTTTGGAGAGCGAATCGCACTGCTTTTTTCTAAGTGTGCTTACCCTCGGATGTGGTGAGCACAGCTCTGGATTTGGTCTCACAGCGCCAGCTGTTGGTCTGCAAGTGTGTGGCATTCAATGTCTTCTTGGGATTGTGCTTGCTCAGAAAGATGGCCTTGAGGCGCACATAGAGAAACTTGTTGCCGTTGGAGGGTTCAATCAGCCAAGGCCTGGAGCGGCATTCAATCTAATAAAAGATTACAAAGATTAACAATTGTAGACTGCACTTTAAGAGGTTTTTCTCTCTTACATCACCAAAGGTCATGTCTATGGTGCCGCTGGGTCCGAACTTGCGTCTGCCATCCTTGCAGCTCGTTGGCGCCTTCACGAACTCAAACATGCCCTCAAAATTGGCCGTATCGGGATCATCCAGCGTTGTCATATTGTGTGCTATGAAATGCACTTCAACATCTCTGCCAGTCGAAGTGTATTCCACCGGCAGATGCGTCTGGTTGGAGGAATTGCAAACGCAGCCGCGATGCAGTAAAATCGAATCTGGATAGGGACGCTCAAAGATCTGACAAGAAAAGAGATTCAGTTAGATATAGAATTAAAGAACTTGTTAAGTACTTACCTCCACTCGCACATTGGTATCGCCGTAGCAGAAGGAACGATTGATGTCCTCGTCCAGACGGGCATAGCAAGGACGATTCGAGGTCGTCACCTTTCGCAATTTGATGCGAACTCGTTCGCCGCGCAGCGCCTCGAAGCGATAGACGCACTTGAGATGCCTCGTGCCACCGCGTCCAAACAGGAAGATGTTCCTCACACTGCGAAAGATGGCCGGATCCTTGCGATCCATCAAGCTGCTGACGAACTTGCGATTGCAATCCAACTCGCCGCCGCCCTGCGGCAAACCATCCTGGTGCAGATCAATGAACTCGTACTTTAGCTTAAAGTCCAGCGGTCTGAAAAGGGAAACGGAAATTTATTTTTAATTTCTTTATGTGAAGCAAATATAAATTTACAATATGTTTTTAAATGTATGGATATTTATTTTATTATTTTGAAAGTTTTTTTTTTAATAAGTTTGTTTTTCCTTTGGTTTTTACATTTATTTTATTGAATTAGATAAAACACAAAGACATCTAAAATTAAAATCTGCTAAAAAGCCTCTATAGAAGTTAAAATCTAGTGTCGAAAACATTTCCATGATTTCCAATTTTGTGACGAACGATACTAAATTGTTTACATAAATTATTCTTAAGACAAAGTTTAACACTGCCCAAAAAATCTATTTTTATAGGGAAGAAAGAATCGGGAACTTTTAGCGCAACTTTTTTCAAAGAACTTTTTTTAAAGAATAATTTAGATGTTAAATTTAATATCGTTCGTCACAAAATTGGTTATCAGAAATTTTGTGGTATGTTAATAGAGTTATATTCAAAATTGGGATTTAAGGAGAGGTTAATTGGTTGCTGTTAATTGTAAATGTTCACCAATTAAATTATAGTATTTTTTTATATTATGACACTACAAATTATTTTAAATTTATTACAATAAGTTTATTATTTTTAATATAATTATAAGACAATTTTGCAAGTTGTGGTAAACAGAAAAAAATCCGGTATACGATACTGTGGTAAAATCAATCCCAAACAGTGTCAAACATTTGGTTGTCTCGGAATTTCTCAAGTACGAAATCATTGATTTAAGAACGATTTTTAATTTCTTCTTTGGAAATATTTTGACTATCGGGGCTATAATTGAATTTATTCAGTGAAATCAAATACTTCAGGCTTTTTTATGATTATTTTAATAATATTGTGTTGATTTCAGAATAATATCCTGAATACATTCAGCTAAAATCAAGAACTTTAGAATGATTTTTTTTTTTTTTTTTTTTTTTTTAGTTCAAATTCACCTGAGCACAGTGGACTCGGTGTTGCGCAGCTCCAGGGTGATGGCATCGCTGCTGGACACGTAGCTCTCGGAGATGGTGCAGGGGCGGGCGTAGGTCTCGTTGATGTTGGACCTGTCGCAGGTGCGTGGAATTGTGCCGCGACAGAAGCGAGCAATGACATTGGTCGTATTATGGGCATAATGACCCAGTGCCGAGTAGCTGCTCGTCTCGCTGATGCTGCAAGGGAACAACGTACAGTTGGAGACAATCTAGAGATCTAGGGATCTAATTCACCCACCAGTTGAGATCCTTGCAGACGGGTGCATCCCTCAGTGTGCCGTCCCAGATGCGCAACATGCCGCTGCAATCCTCCTGCGTCTGCAGCACGCCAATTGCACCCACCGATGTCTCATCGATCTGCCCGAATTCCGGATCCAAATTGAACTTCAGCACAGAGATCCACACTTTGAATCGGGACAGGGGTTGATGCAATCCCGACTGGCTGTTGGTGCGGCGCGACAAACTCAGATGATCGAAGGTCTTGAAGACGCCCATTCCCTGCAGATGATACAGACACGTGGAGTTGGGCGCCAGTGAATGCTTCGGATTCTCCAAAATGCCACGACCTGCCCCACGTATCCAGAACTCGCAGGGTTTCTTGTTCTTCGAGTACGTTGGACTTTGTATGTCCACGAATTGCACCTCAACCTACACCGAAATAACAAACGAATAGAAAATATAAATAATCAGTATTGTTTAATTGTTTCATTTAAAGAGATTTAAAAATTAATATACAACACTTTGATTTAACTAAAAAATATTTAAATGTTAATCTTGATTTATTTTTTTATTCTCTTTTACTGTCCATTAAAATCAAACGACAAAAGGAAATTATCAGGACTTTAAAATAAAATGATTAAAATTAAAAATTCATAATTTTAATATTATAAACTACATATTTTAAATTTGATATGAAATTGATAAAACTAAAGTCCAAACCACTCTAAATACATAAGGTGTTATATATTTTAACTTTGAATTATATTTTTTTTTTTAAATTAAAAAATTTAAAATAAAATTTTGTATATTATTTATTTTATATCGTTTCATTTAAACCGAAAAGATTTTTAAAATTAATATACAAAACTTTGATTTAACTATAAAGACCTAAAATGTCAATCTTGATTTATTTATTTACTTTTTTTTACAGTCAATTTAAATCAAGCGACAGAAAAAAATATTTGGAATGTAAAATATAATTATTAAAATTAACAATTAAAGTATATGCATTATAAGCTATCTTACATTTTATATGAACTTAATAAAACTAAAGTCCCAAAAACTTTAAATGATATTTATTTTTAAATTCTTAAATTGTGTATATTATTTTTTTATTCTAGTCAACTTAAAATAAATTATTTTTATAATTTGTTTAAAAATTCGTTGAAAGTATTTCAGTCAAATTTCAAACATACAATGATGGAAAATATAATAGAAACGGGAGTCATTTTCACATTTCAAACAAATTTTTAATAATTTGATAAAAGGTTGATCATGAATATATATGTAGATAATTCAATTGGTTTGATAAATTTGAAACATTGAAGTTTGAAACATAAGTGTTACGTAAATATTATAAAACTAAACAACATATTTTTTTCCGAAGCAATTTTAAAAAAACCAAGATAAAATTATCGTTTCTATTATATTTTCCATCACCGTATTTAATTTAAAATTCCCAGTCTCTCTTGTGAGAGATTGTGAGTTGCTTTGTGTGATTAGTGAGGAAGTGTGTTTGGTCTCACCTCCAATTGGAAGCCGTAGAGGGGCAGCAGCTGTGACGAGGTGCCCGTAAAGGTGCCAAACGGCGACGTGCTGAACTCGACCAGCAACTCTGGTCCGCTGGAGACGGCCGCGGGCACCGCTTGACCTCCGCCGCAGAACTTCAAGATGATGGGGTCACGTGTGGTGTAGCCATCGTACACGGTCACGTAGTCCTGCGGCAACAATCGAGGGAAAGAGACAACGCGCGAGAGAGAGAGAGAGAGAGTGCGAGAGAGAGAGAGAGAGCGAGAGAATGCATGAGGAGAGAGCGCACGAAATGAATGAGAAAACCAAAAGAAATGTGAATGGAAATGTTGTTCCATGTGCTGTTACTAAATACCAAAAAAAAGGTCAGCTAAAAAGGCTAAAAGGCCGTGCTGCCAAAATTGTGTTAGGGCTTAAACATTTACTAAAGAGAGAGACAGAGAGAGAGGGGGAGAGAGAGTTTGCTAGAGAACTACTGCGATTAGGAATTGTCTTCAAGTGCAGCTGGTGAACTATAAACAGTCATGTTCATAGAAATAGTTACATTGTTTTGTGCCTTTTTTTATATTTCTGATAGAGTGTAGAACAGAAATATCACTAAAAAATATATATTTATATTATATTTATTTATATATTTCTGTAGTTTCCAATAAATTCTCTATAATTTTCAACAAAATACTTATTTAATATTTAAGAAATCAGAAATTGATATTTTAGAAGGCTATAATTTTATATTTATTTATTTACTTTTTTATCGAATTTCATTTGCCCTATTTGTTTGTCCATGGCTGTATTTGTTGTTTGTTTAGGGAATAGTTGCACGCATTGCCCTGAGGGCCATTAGGCGTATACGTGATGTTCTCTAACAACTAATCTCTGCTAAAAGGTCAAAGTGGCTTCACTATTTAAAGCTGATTTTAAGTTTGACCCTTAAAATGCTTTTATGACCCTTCTTTATAGCAGCATCGAAAGTTTGTTTGCCATTTTGTGTGGTTACTTAATCGTGATATCATCTAAAACACATTTTGCGTATCTGCAAACGCTGCTGATGTTCTTGAAATTGCGCTGCGCATAAACGTAGCTATAGTTTTGAGGGAATTGTCACATGAGAGTGTTTATAGACATAGAGTTCCATAACTTTTATAGACACGCACACGGAGTTTTTGGGTATGTGCTTCTATTTTTTATTTACAAAAAAAGGTCTGACTGCAACTTTAAAAATTCAAGTTGTTTATGAATTCTAGAATATGATTGACTTATAAACGGAGCTTTCTCTTCTTTGTAAATCGCTGTCTGTTCTTCTTTAAAGTTAATTAAATACTAAATGTTATTTATTTATCGTTTCATTTGTAGTTTAAAACTAAAAAAAAATATTTTAATTTACAATTTTAATATAATTTTAAAATTTAAGTTATTTGTTTAACAGCTCTTAGTTAACTGCCGTTATAAGCTGTCATCCTAACAAATCGCAACAAGATCGGACAAATAGAAAGCTGGTAATGGCTGATTTAAGTTTTTAAGCACTGTAAGTGCCTAAAAGTATGCAATGAAAAATATTTTATATATATTTCAATAAGTAACTTATATCCTATGGTCGGGAATTAAATTAATTTCTCTAGAATAATAAAGATGTTAGATTTTCCTATAATTTGCCACTCCAGTCTACATTTTACATTTGACTGATGTTTTCATTTACAATTCATGAACTCGCGCGACGCATAAACGTGCCATTAAATGATTGTGTGTGTAATTGTGGATGTGGTTAAGTCGCAGCAATGATATTTTTGCATAATTTCATGTATTTTAATTGAGTTGGACTCCACACACACACACACACACACACACACACACACACACACACACACACACACACACACACACTCGTTATATATGGTCAGTGGCAACTGGTAACTGTGGAATGTGGCAAGTGGCATGTGGCAAGCGGCACAGGTGGATGAGAGTTGGTTGTTGGCCGTGTGTTCAAACCGTTTTGGCCACGCATGACAAATTAGTTTTGTGGCTGGCAGCTTTAGCATTAATTTAGCTGAGGTTACAGCCTGCCACGTTGGCCATGTTGCATGCCACAACCGCAAACAGAATCAGGTAATAGAGCAGCCGCAAATTTATTGAAAGCAATGGCAGCGATACGTATAAATTGCGCTGAAAGAGGGCAGATTTTAAAGGGCGCAGAAAGAGAGGGAAGAAGCTAAAGGGAGTTAGAGGAGAGAGAGAGAAGAAGTGGTAAGAGGAAGCTGGCAACACATCTGCATTCGTTGAGGCTTTTCCTTTGCCACTTTCCGGCGATTATTCACACATGCTGCAGCCAAAACTGGCCAACACTTTTGGCCCATTCTTTGCTTAGACCACACACACAAAAAAAACTGTTAGCTGGAGGACAATTTGTTAGTAGTCGGAGGCGTGTAAGGAGAGGGCGTGACGTGGGTTGAATCCTTGCAGCCAAAAAGTGTTTTCGGCCACACGGCGAATTTGCACAGGCAACTCACGCTCTGCGGGCACAACGAGCATTTAATGGGCGACACTCACAAGGAATTAATGCGCGAGGGTTGCTCAAAGAGTCAACACAAGTGGCAACAAAGTGGCATACACGAGGGCTGTCAGAAAACTTTAAAGCTGCTCTTTTAAATCTTTAGTTCCCAGTGAATTTTGTATTTAAAGCGTTAACTTCTCAAACTGCTCCCGCAAAGCAACAAATTTGTATTAACGAGGGTTTTTATGAAAGTTGTGCATGTGTTAGTTGAAATACCATTGCTTTAGTTACTGTTCGAACTGCCCTCGCTTTAAGTACTTGAACTAGACTATAATAGACCTAAATTGTATAAACGAGGGTAGCCTTTTTAGTTGTGTACGTGTAACTTCAATTGATATTACATTAGTTACTGTTTAAACTACCCTCGCATACATTTTTCTTGCCTTTCGACAATAGCTAAAAAAGTTTATTAATTGAGTATAGATACAGATGTTTAAATTTTTATTATTACAGTTGTTTTTCGAGCAGCCCTCGCTTCCAGAATTTGTAATTTGTTGTGAAACGAGGGCTGCACAATAGTTATTAGCAGCTGTATCACAACAAATTTGCAATCATCTTTCTTTGTCAGCTTGGCAACTTCTCGAGCAGCCCTCGCGACCTGCCTGGCGACAACACACAGCAAAAAAAGGACTTTTAACTGCTCGGATGCAGCTCTTGGTTCGCTGGTCGTCCAAACATTTTAGTGCTAATTCAAGGCAAATAGCAAAAGGGACAAGAAGAGAAAGGAGGAGGAGAGGAGGAGGAGGAAGAGGAGGAGACGCCGCCAAGTGGCATGCAACAAAGTGCAGGGAAGGGGAAGGAAGTGGGAAGTAACTAACGGAAGTAGAAATACATCTCTAAATCTATTCATGAGCTCAATTCAATTGAAGGCGGGGGCGGCTGGTGGATGGGGGCGTGGCTCGTGTCCTGTATCCTGGCGTGCATTAGATGAATTGTCCTCGTGGCAATAAATTTGCACACACACACAATTTGCATAGGCTTTTGGAGCACGTTCATCCACTTGGGGACTGGCCATGAGAGAGGGAGGGAGACAGAGAGAGAGGGGTCTTTCTAGTCTACTCCCGCACTCTAGAAATCCCTCAACGCTTTTGTTGTGCGATTTATGATGTGCGTGTCGAGTGTTCATTAATATAAATCCAATGACGAATTCCTCCTCCTCCAATTCCTTCCGATCCTTACCCAATCCCTTTCGCCCCCCCCCTGATAATGAATACATTATCTCGTCCATAGACATTCAATAAATTGACCTTTTGTGTGTTGTGCGCTGTGCGTTGATTAATTGTCGGCAATAGCTAAAGATGACAAACAATTGTTGCTAAAAGATTATCGCTAATAGATTTGTGGACAAGGGAATCCTGGAAAGAAGGTGCTTGGAGTGGAAGGTGGAGGTGTGTTTGATGGGATGGTGATATTATAAATATACATTTATATATACTTAAACTTATTTAACGTGCGACGCTACGACTAAAATAATTTCAGTGTCTATTATGTGAAACATAGAGTTGTATTTTGCATTTATCGATTGTTTTTGTTTTTTTGTGACATTGTTAGGTTTACCGTTGATTTCCATTTGGGTTTTACATTTTCCTATTAGAGAAAATATACACACATACAATATATAATAAAAATAATAGCGATATATACAATATATTACTATATATCTGCTTAATCATAGTTAGTTTCAGGTGCAATCGATCGATAAATGAGGTGTCGACGTTAGCAAAAATCAACTACAGATGATTAAGGGCTTTTGGGCTGAGATCAAAGGTCGTCTAGCAATCTATATAGACAAGGATATAGTAGTCTGATTGGACAAACAACCTATAAGCATTTCCAGTTCTGTTCTGTGTTAGGATTGATAGTCTATAGATCTCAAAAACTATTTTTAACTCTAGCAAATTCCCCGCTTTTTAGATTTTAAAAATAGTATAACACTCTTTAATCTAATCCCATGGATGGTTTTTTTCTATTTGTTCTTTTTCTTATTTTTTAAAGTTTTTACATTTTTGTTCTTAAGACTTTTTTTCAATCCTTTAAGTACTTTCAATACAAAATACTATACATAAATTTTACATTTTTGTATTCTGAAAATTTTTTAGAAAATTTCATTTGAAATTTGATAGTTCTTTATAATATACCAAATAACATAAGATCCCCTTTAGAATCTATAATTAAGAATGTCTCAGAATTGTTGTGTGAAAATTTCAGCTTTCTAGGCTTAACCGTTTGGCCTTCACGCTGGACAAAGCGTTTTATAAACAGTTGAATTTCCATAGCTCGAACTTCTATAACTCGAATTTCTCTCTAACTCGAGCAGTAAAGTTAATAAGCTTAAGAAAAAAAGTCGAATATCTCCATAACTCGAACCTTTTCTTTGGATAATTCGAGTTGGGTAGTTCGACTGTATATAGATTGTATGCAGTGCAATCCTGAATAAAGAAATTAGCCAACTCCTTTTCTGTATTTAAAACTTCATTTTCAACTTTAATCTTTTAACAATCTTTCATTTCTTCTACAGCTCAGTTCTTTAGCTCTAACAGCTTGTATATTTTTTTTTTCGCATAATCGTACATCCGACTAATGAAAATTCCATTAATTTGCCATCTTTGTTTTGTCTTTTTATTTTTTTGTCTTGTATTCTTTTCTGACATTTTCCTTTCTTTTTACGTTCATTACGGTCTCTGTCAAAAGCAACGTTCAGCTTAAAGTTTATACTCTCGTATAGGAATGGACTTTTCCCAGATCCTGGCCGTAGTCCTGCCAGCATGTCCAGCCACATTCCCAATGACAAACAAAGAGGCTACGAAATTAACACTTCCCACAGATTCAGCATCATCATCATCTCACACTGAAGCTGAAGCCTATCGAAGCTCAAGGCAATGTCGGAATGTCGGACGGGTTAGACAAGAGACGGACGGACGGACGAGATGAGGACACGTTTGGATAGCTGGGAGTCCTGGATCTGGGCCACAGTCAGAGACACAATGCCAGGCCGATAAGAAGGAGACAGAGACAGAGACTGAGAAAGGGAAATGGAAATGGAAGCTGGGCAAACAACAGATTTTTCCCCAGTCCTCCCCAGTATTGTCTCATTTCTTTTCATTTTCAATTTTCTGTCGTCGTTTTTTGCGCAGTTTCGGGCCAGTTTCCAGTTCTGTTTGTTCTGTTTGCCGGCCATTGGCCAGCAGAGGAAGTAATTTTTATGCCGTGGCGCTCGTTAAAGTTGTTGGCATTGCCTTCAGGGGGGATTCACCAAAGACAGACAAACAGACAGACAGAAAGTAGGAGGATCAGGAGATGTTCAAGACAGAGAAGTAATAGAAGAAGAACAAAGTAAAATGCATTTTAAAGAGCAGAGATTTAATTACCTGAATGTAATCGCAGTCATTCCATGTTTTCAGCTTCGGTTCAAATTTCTTATCCTTATCCCCAGATCCGGATGGCAATGGCGACATTTTGTTGCTGCTTCCAGCCGTTTCCTGTGTGGAAATCCACACCAGATTCCCCTTGGGCTGTTTGACCAGTATCAACGCATGTTTGCCATGGGGCACGTCGTGCTGAACACAATTAAATGCAAATTAATGAACTTATCTCCAGCCATAAATAAAACCAACTGCATTACAACATGACATTTAATTGGAAGTTAGTATCTTGAATTCTTTAAAACAAATGCCGTAAGAGTTTTATGTGGAAATAGGAAGTATGGGAGATAATAATGTTAAAAGTGGTTGACTGGGAGCTTTGTCAGTTGTCTATATAAAGAAGTTCTCTAACCTGATTTTATTAAGTCGAATAATAATTACTTTCTCTATACTTTATTGAAATCATATAAAATTACGACTTAGTTCAGGCAAATATTTTGTTCTATTATAATATTAATAGCATTCTCTTTGATCTATTAAATTCACTTAAAATTATGACTCAGTTCAGAAAAACATGTTTTCTCAGTTCATAGCTTGCATTTGATGGATTATAGGATATTTTAAGCGACTCAGTACAGCCTGTTTTAATTTTTGATACCCTGTCATCAACATAACCTCAAAAATGTTAGCCTTAGTATGAAAAAAACTTACAATATCCATTATTAATTCCATATTCTCATGATTAATGGATTTAAAGCTAATATACAGCCTTTGTTTAGCTTATAGAAGTCAACTCCTAAAAAGCGGTAACTCTCATGCTCAACATAACCTTAAAAATGCTATAATTTAACATAGCCTTAAAAATGTTAATCAAACTATGAAAAAATCTTACAATATCCATTATAAATTTCGTATTCTCGTGATTATTGGATACAAAGCAAAAAAATACAACCTGCGCTTAGCTTATAAAAGTCAAATCATAATAAAAAGCGGTATTTCTCATGCTCAACATAACCTTAAAAATGCTATGATTCAACATAACCTTAAAAATGCTATGTTAATATTTAACATCTATTGTAATAACCAACAGGACATTAAAGCTAAGCACATGTTGTGCACAAAAGCGACTGAAATTGCATTAGAAACGTTCTTAAATCCTTGTCGAGCATATTTCGCCCCCATCTAGTTAATTATAATAAAAGCGCTTTTGTATTTTGGAATGTAAATTGCTTTTAAATCGACTCGCTGACGCGACTTTTCAACTTTGTCAATCCCAAAGACAATTTTTGCGTATAATTTTTTTTTTGTGTGGCATTTTTATGAGTTGAGGATAATGGGAGGGAAGACAAAAAAGGAGTCGTAATGAGGCGCTAAACTTTGACAAGCGTCTCTTGGGGGGATTAGGGCTATTTTATGACAGAGTACAAGGGCAGGTTGGAGCGGTACCTAATGATGGTTTTGAGCCTTACCTGCCGCACCGCATAATAACAGGTGAGATTGCGCGGATAAATGCCCGGATAGTTGGGCGATTGCAGGCGACACGGCTTCTTGTCACAATCGCTGAAGATGCGCGAACAATAAGTGCCCGGTATGAGGTCACCTGCGAAAGGGTCAAAGGTCAAACAATTAGACGTTATCAATGCAACTGGGAATTTAATTTATTGTGTTTACCCAAATAATATTTGGGCTCGGTGTAGTTGTGCTCGTCCTTGATTAGCGGCTTCTCCAGCGAGTCCATGAAGGTTTTATTATTCGCATAGGCGCTAAACAGACTAAAGTCTTGGCCATAACGATCCGACCGAGCGCCACTTGAATTGGTAAAATCCTCTTGACCCGATTGCTGTTGTTGTTGTTGCTGCTGTTGCTGTTGTTGTTGCTGTTGTTGTTGGTTGAGGAAGCTGCTGCGATTGTGCCACTGATTAAGCTCTGTGGGAAAGGCAAAAGCAAGTCAAAGGAGAGTACAATCCTGTTGTGGCACAGGGAAATGGACATGGACAAGGACAAGGAGAAGGATTTACCTGCCAGCTTAATGCCGCCATAGCGTGTTACGGAACTGTCCTTGGACAGCACCTTGTACCTAATGCGAAAGTCGAAGTTGTAACCGCTTTGATCCCTTGCCAGTCTGCAAAGCAAAATTACACATCACATTAGTTAGTGCTCTGCTACAGTAGACACTCGCAAATGCAAACCAATTGGTTGTACGCAAATATGTTCAATTTTGTTAATTTTTTTGTTGTTATAAAAAAGTGATCATAAATTAACCGTAGAAATTTAAATGAACTTGCTTTTTATTAAAAAAATTATGATATATAATTCTTAATAAAATAAACAAATTATTTATTTATTTTTAAAAAGAATTAAGTTGCTTAGGTTTCTTTTTAATCTATAAAAAATGCTGACGCATACTGAAACTTTATGAATAAAACTATTTATTACGCATAATCATTAATGATGTTAAAATTTATTTTTTAAAGTATTTATTTAATAAGAAATCGATGTTTTCAGTGATGCTTTTTTATTAATATTTTCTTTAAAATTCCAGGAAATTTAGATACAAAATTATATATGGCTTGGCAACCTAATATTTATATTAATTCATTAAAAAGACTTTATTATAATTGATTGATAATTTGCGTACTCGGCCTTTTTTTTTATTAAGATCTTGCCGTCGAATATTAAAAGTTTTTAATTTCTGAAGACATTTCTTAGATTTGTCAGTTGTGAGTCTTCACTGTACTGTCTCTCACCTGTTCAGCTTGATGGTGAATATCAAGGAGCGCGTCTCGCTGTAGAATAAAACTGGTCCCCAGGAGCTGCCGCACCACATGCCGCCAATTGGAGTTCGTGCCGATTCGGCGATTTGCATGAAGCCATCGGGACAACCCTCATGCACATAGCTCGTAAAGCGTCCAATGGTGAAGCTGTCCAATGTGACCTGTCAGGCAAAAAAGGCGATTAAAAGCATTCATCAAAATACATACAAAAAAACAGTATGTGAGTGAGCAGAGAAAAGACAGTAAAGAAATGAAAAGAAAATGCGGTATTTTGGGTTGTAATAAAGTTGTATTTTTTTTTTTTTTTTTGGTCAGTGGCGTTTATCAGGTGAGTACAGGTGAGTATATCAGTGCAATGGTTGGTTGGGTTTCGGTTGCCTCGCAGGATGCTCTCAGAAGGCACTCGAGCGTGGCAAAGCCTTTGGCTGAGACTGAGACAGAGAGAGGGAAACTGAGACTCCTTCTCTATGTTTTGTAGGTGTGAAGTGGCGTTATAACTAACCGAAGTCCGCATCCTGAGCAGAAGCGTACACTCGGAAAATAAATGAAGACTTCCGTGCTTAATCAGGGAAACGATCTCAAAGCTGACTGAGTTTGAAATTTCCAAAACTGTGAGCAAAATTCTTATTTCATGCTTACTTTGAGCAAGCCCGGAAATATTCAAGCAGGAGTTTTGTGGTAAACTTTAAAAATGTTTTGAAATTGATTTAAGCCTGTAAAAAATCAGATCATACTAGTTTAAGTACAGAAAAGTCTTGAACTTATCCCAAAATGTACTTGTTTTTAGTACAAAACATTCTCAAATTTAATTACATAAAAACCGCGGCAAATAACAAAATTAAAAACCATTAAAAATTAGTGTTGCTTCTTTTTTTACACACAATCACCTTTTTGCGCCTAGAACCAGTTGAGAATTATAAAGCGCAAGGATGAAAAATAAAACTTAAGCAGCTTGTTTCATACTTGATTCAAGTGTAATAGTACACAAGAATCTTAAAATTTTGCGGAAAAAAACTTAATTTTTTTCCGAGTGTAATAACTAACCGTCGCCAGCAGCCTAAGGAGGAGCCTAGGAGTGGGCGGGTCGGGGGAGTATCCTTTAACCCCGTCAGTTGTAGTTACGCTTCGTTTCGTTTCGTTCTTTTCGTTCGCACGCCTTTGGGGACTTGGGATTTATTCGCTGCTTCTGCTGAGTGGCTTTGAAATCAATATTGCTCACACTTTTCTTCTTTTTTTTTTACTCTTGTTGTTGCTTATCTTTTTAATGGCATAGTTTATCCCACTTTGCAAAATGAATTGTGAAAGGCTGTTGAAAGAGGGGGAGGAGAGGGGGTAACACTCACCTGCACTACATCACCGTGTTGTCCGCCAGCTGCTGTAAACGTGAGCACACACACAAACGGCACACGATCCTGCTTGGGTCGATGCAGCTCCAGGGCATAAGTTTGTCCAATATCCCCGTAGTAGGTGCGATTACAACCTAAAAAAAAAAACGAAAAAGGGGCGCCGAAAAATGTTGTTAGCTGCTCAATATTAAACGCAATTAACTCTAGTTGGGCAATTATGTCTGTATTTAGTTTTATGTGTATGCCGTGTGCTAAACTGCCTAGGCAACCAAGGCAATTTCTTTCAAGCAAATAAACGCCAATTTTGTTATTTAAGCGACGGCTATAATGGCGATTCAGGCGCCATTTTGTTGCACGCCATAAATAACAACAAGCTGCTAAGCAGCTGTTAATTAACAGCGCCTTGGTAGTAGTTTAACAGTCTGGCAGCCTTAATTACTCAAGCGATCTGTAATCAATATCTGTTGCTAACAGGGCGCTCTTAATTAACAGCGCATTAACATAAACTGTCTGGTAATCCTAATTATTCAACCGATCAGTTATCGATAACACTTGCTTATCGCATTAAAATTAGAAAAATAATTTATTTAGGTCCTTTATTTGTGTATGCATGTGTGCTTGGTGTTGGCATTTATCAGATGTGCAAATGTCCAAGTGAAAAACTAGCTTAAAAATGGTTAAAGGACAAAAAACTTTTTCACTTTGTCTTGTCCCTTTTGCATTTATTTCTCTTTTCCACATTTACCGCTACCTTTTGTTTGTGTGTGTGTTTGTTTTTGCTCTAATTGGTAAACCTAATGAAATGATGGGGCAGAAAGAAAACCAAAAAGCAATTCAATTTGCATGACAATTGTTGTAATTGCTTGTGAATTGTAGTTGTGTAGTTGTTTTCTCAGATGCCATAACAATTAGTTTTATTAAAAATGCATAGAGATTATGTATGGACAAAGAAACAAGAATCGATTTCCATTCAATTTGTTGGATTACCTTTGGATTGTTCTTGTTGTTGTTGCTGCTGCAATATTCAATCAATTTTAACATGCATGACGAGTAAATCATCAATACTCAATTAGATAATTATGCGAATAATACATGCCTATGCAGATCCAATTGGATTTACACACATACACACACATGTGCCTGCGGGTCGAGTCAGGCAATTTACAAACATATGTGTGTGCGAGTGCAACAACAAGCATTTAGAAGCTTTTAAGCTGTCAATGCAATAACATGACGAAAAAGCTCCGCACATTAAACGGTAATTGCTTCAATTGTTTTTATATTTTCGGCTGCCCATATTGAATGCCTGATTGCCCCAGTGAATCATCAATATTTACATACATATGGATTGCTTCGTTTTTCAATTAAAGCCCAAACGCGTTGATCCTCTGCTGTTGCTGCTGCTGGCTCATTGAATGTCATTGAAAATACTTAATTAAATTCATCAACGCTTGACATGACGTGCCCATGACTGGGCAGGCGAACTGGAAACTGGGAAACTGGAAGGTGGGCAAAGTGGAGTGGGAAACTGAAGCTCTGCTCTATGGGCAGCCAATTGGCAAAGTGAGAAGTTCACTTTGCCGCCGTTATGAGGGCGCTGCGTTCTGAGTGTGTGTGTGGGAGTGAGAAGGTGAACGAGTATGTGTAAGTGTAAGTGAGTGTGTGTGCTTAATTACATTTACACATGGCAGACTGAGAGTGAGTGCGATAAACAAAGTGCGAGAAGAGAACCATTTACACTGAGCCAAAAAAGGAGACAGCCCAAGAGAGTCTCATGAAATATATACAACTAATTAGAGCTTAAAGGCGACACATTGTCAATTTGTGGTCAGTAAGCTGAGCTTAAGTGAGCTTTTGAAAAGCTGGGCAAGAAATATTCAGATAATAAGATTATGTACTTGACTTGAGATTTCTCTCAGCTTTTGTGCACTTTGAGTGCTGTCGGGAGTGAGAATGTGAATGCTGGATATTTGTGGTCAACTAAAGTTAGTGGGAAAAAGTGGAGTTTTAGCAAATAGTGGGAATTATAACTATTTTTACTATGGGCTGAATTTATTTTATTTTGCTAAAATTTGGTTCCAAAACTTATATTCAATTTAAGGTTCTTTTAGCTGAGACTTTAATAGCTTTTAATTTAGCTTTATTTATTTTTTAATTTCCTAGCTTATTTTAAATGCTTATATCGCATTTTTTCTGGTTGAAATTTGGTTCCTCAACTGTTTTTTTAACTTTAATAACTTTTTATCTAGCTCTTTTTTGGAATTACCTAGTTTTTTGAAATGCTTAATTTGCTGTTTTAGAACCTGAGGAGTTTGGCATCAGTGACATTTTTGATCTAGCTTTTTTTGTTGACTTCTCTAATCTAAATGATTATTTAGATTTTTTAAGCCCCTAAAGAGCAGGCAGCACTGACACTTTAATAGCTTTTATCTAGCTTTATTTTTAGAATTTTGTCTAGCTTGTCTGATTGTCTAATTGTCTGATTAGCATTTTTAGACCCTGAAGAGCTGGCAGCACTGACATTTTGAATTTTTTGTATCTAGATTTTTATTTTTTTGGAATTTTCTAGCTTATTTTTAATGCTTATTTATTTTTTTGGACCCTAAAGAGCTGACAGCACTGACAGTTTAATAGCTTTTTATATAGCTTTTTTAAAGCTCCCTAGCTTTTTAAGACTCTGATTAGTTGGCAGCACTGAAAGGGAGAAAAGAGTTTGTAAAGTGCGGGCGAATGGCTGATTAGCTTTTTTATATCCTGAAGAGCTAGCAACATTAACACTTTAAAAACTTTTTATCTAGCTTTTTATTTTTTGGAATTCCCCAACTTATTTTCAATGCCTATTTCGCTTTTTTAGGCCCTGAAGAGCTGGCAGCACTAACACTTTAATAGCTTTTTATCTAGCTATTTTAAATTCCCTAGCTTTATTAGACACTGATTAGTTGGCAGAACTGAAGGGGTAAGGGGTGAAAAAAGAGTTGCAAAAAGTTCAACGACTGTTGAGCTCATCAATCTCTTCTTCTCTCTCTCTCTCTCTACCTCTCTGTCTGTACTTTGCTCTCTCAAATTAAGCAAACAAAAGCATATGCTGTTGCACCCACAGGTTTGTCGGTCCTGTCTCTAATCTCTTATGACAGCTTTGCATAATTGGTCATCCTCCTCTTTCCTCCCTCTCTTTCCTTCCTCTCTTCACTCCCTCTCTACGCTTAACCCTTTACTTACGTGTGCAGAAACGCGGCTCGTCGCTGCCATCGCCGCAATCGTTGTTGTTATTACAAAATTTGCTCAGCGGCACGCAGCGTCCATTGGAGCAATTAAACTCGGACAGGGAGCAGCCAGAGTTGCCACCATTCAAATTGCCAGGTTTGCCTACGTTTGATGTGGAAGAGGAAGCTGAAGCTGAAGCTGCAGCTGCTAATGTTGCAATTGCTGCTGTTGCTGCCAGCGAAAGCAGCAGCGTCAGCGTCGACGTTGACGTCACAAATGGATGACGCTGACGTTGACGCAAATGACAATGGCTGCTGTTGTTGTTGTTGCTGCAACTGGAAGCCTTAATTGTATGACATTGTGTTGTTGCTGTCCTTGTCCTTGCTGTTGTTGTTGCTGTTGTTGGCATTTGCAACATTTGTGTGACAGTTTTGTGGCGTTCATTTGGCTGCCATTTGCTGTGGTGACCTCGCCACTCTGCCATGACCTCCCTCAGTCTGTATGTACTTTTTATGATTTTTTTATATAATGGTGTTGTTGTTGCAATTGCTCTTGTTGCGGCAGTGTTTGTTGCAATTGTTCGTTGTTGTTGTTGCTGTTTCAGTTTCTTTGGCCTTTTTCTGGTTTTGTATTTCTGACGCCATTTCAATGTCATTATTGTGGTTGTTGCATCTGCAAATGAAAAAAGTACATATTTTACAAAATTAATTAAAATGCCATAATTTAACATTCGTTTTTTTTACAATTTTAATCAATTTGTAATTCAATTCAATGTAAATGAACTACACTTTGTTGTGCATAAATTGAGCAATGCTAATTATTAATATTTTTACGCCTTTTGCACACAATTTTGTATGAATATTCACGAATCATTCGATTGGTATTCAAATGCATAAAACGTTCGTTTTTCTTGCCGCCTCACTTGACGATTTTTTACGCCAAATTTATGGCCAAATATTTATCGCTGGGCATATAAATTGAAATAAATATGCTGTCCCTTTTCTGTCTCTCTCTCTGTCTCTCTCTGTTGCAGTTGGCATCATAAATATATGCAGCATAAACAATTTATATATATTTTATTATTGTTATTTTATTTTTTATTCTTGCGCATTCGCTAAGGACGAATTTTCACGCGCGTTGCACATTATGTTTGGAAATGTGAAAAACTTGTGTTTTTTTTTTTTTTTGGTTTTGTTGCGTTCACCAAGCGTGTAACGGTACTTTTACAGTTTTTGTTCAGTAGCACAATGGGAAATATGTGTGTGGCCTGGTCCAGAGAGCAGAAAACAAACCGAACCAGAGCAGAAGAGAATATAGAAACCAGACGTTGTAGGGGAATTGATTAATGTGCTTTTTTTGGTTGCTCTTCTCTGGTAGAGAAGGGACAGAAGGGATAGAAGGTGCTGCTGTCGATTGCAGGCAGTCAGTGATAACGATGAAAATGTATGAAAAACAACAGAGAAGAGAGAGAAAGAGCATTCTCTATTGCCCTCTCTCTCACTTGCGCTTTGCTGATGATTTATTAGCGTTGTTTGGGGCTTGCAACGCGTGACCCCAAAACAACAGCGACAACAACAGCAATAACAACAACAACAACAGCAACAACAACAGCAACAACAACAGCAACAACAACAACAGCAACAACAACAACAGCAACAACAACAACAGCAACAACAACAACAGCAACGAGAAAAGTCGGCAAGTCAATGAGCAGCAGTTGGGAAATTACGGTGTCCGCGGGGAAAATGCAGCATGCGCAAAAAAATAAAAATGAAAAAGAAGCTGAAAAGCGAGCTGAAAAACAGTTGCATAATTTTAAATTAGACGCACAGACATGGAACAGACGTGGGGACTACAGTTGGACGGAAGTGCGGAAGTGGACAGACAACGACGATGGCGGCGGCGGCAGACAGCAGCAGATGACGTCGACAACGAACAACGTGAACAACAACAACAACAACAACAAAGACAAGAACAACAACAACAACAACGACTGAGGCACGGAAAATGCTGCTGCTTTTTTCTGTTGCTGCGGCTGTTGCACAAGACAACATGAAAATTGGTTCAGACTTGACGGAGCGTATCAAGAAGGTCCAGTAAATGCCCTGTAAATTATAATGCAATGTAATACATAAAGTGTATTCATTGAATTTACTCTTAGAAAACATTTGTTTGGCATTTTTAAAAGAATTTCAACGTATGCAATAAAAAAAGTCAAAAATTTTAGTTAAATTGTAATTAATAATACATAATTAAAGAGATTTTTTCATAGATCGAAGTTTAATAATAAATATAAATAAGAATTAATTGACTTGATTTTAAGTGCAATAACTTTGACATATTTAATTAAATAAATACTAAACAATTAATAAAAATTAAAAATACGTTAAAAAAATACTACTTTATTCGTAAAATATTTAAAAAAATAATAAAATAGTGTACAATCCAGGGATCGTAATGACTTTAAGTTTTTTCGAAAAATGTGTTAAATAAGAGAGTTATAAAAAAATTGAAAAGAAACTTTTTTTTTAAATTTTTAAAATAAAAATTGAAGAATAACAATTTTTTGCAATTTTTAAAATAAAAAGCAAAAATAAAAGTTATTCTCAATTATTTTTGTTTAATAAAAATGAGCTAATAACTCTTATTTCATAATTGAGAATTAAATTTTTTTTTTTAATTGCAATAATAGATATTTTTAAATTTTTATTATAAAATTTAAAATAAGAGTTACAAATTAAACATAAACATTAAATTTGGAAATAATAATTTATCCCTTTCCTGGATAGTCCCTCCAAAAATAGAGCATGTGCAATTTTCTCAGAGTCCCTATCATCTTTTAAATTAATGTTCTCAATGTCCCAATCAAATTTTGAGTGTTTGATGTTCTTCCGAGTCAAAACTCATTTGCGATTCCTGGTGCAATCATAAGGAGAGTTAAAATTCAAAATCCATGTTACAAGTAAATCTACAATGTTTCAGTTATAGATTTTTGACTGCTTTATTGAACTATCAGCATCATTACGCAACTGATATGAACTGATATGCCCCACATGAGAGTAGAGCATGTCAAGCAAGTAAAAACATGTTGTTTTTAACATATCCATGCCAGTGGCTTCTTGTCGAATCTCCCTTCCTTCCTGCTCCCCGTGTTGTTGCAACTGTTATAGCGTCTGGCGTCAGTTGAATTTGCCACAAAATTGAGGAGCCTGCCACGCGAGGAGCTGACAGCAGCAGCAGCAGCAGCTACAGAAGCTAGAAGGAGAAGAGACTGGACTCTGAGGACTCTCAGGACTCTGGACACGTTGCTGCAACGTGTTCTGTTCTGGCGCTGACTAGTCGTGCATTAAATTGCTAATAATTTTTGATATGCCAAACTTTGTTTTCGTACAACGTTGCCTTTGATCCGCCCTTCGTTTTCTCTCCTCTTTAATGTCAAAATCTGAGCAAAGTGCATTTTCGTTATGGCCCAATATAAATGTGGCTTAAAGACTTTTGGCCGTGGCCGGGCGGGAATCTTGACTAAAGTAACAGTAAAGTAAAACAGCCAAGTAAACTTGAAAACAAAAGCAAAAGCAGCTGCCTGAAACAAAGACAAAGAAAAGTACAACGGACAGGGAAAGGGACAGGGAGAGGGAGAGGGACAGGGACAGAGACAGTGTTGGAGACTTAGAGACTGAGACTGAGACTGAGAGTTCGATGGAGCAATGTCAAAAACCTTTCAAATTTGCACTTGTGCTGCTTCTTCTGCTTCTTCCTCTTTCTCCTTCACTTCTTGTTGTTCTTCATCGTCTCTATTGCGGTAGTTTCAATAACACAGCAACAACAAGGAAAACAACAACAACAACAAGAGTAACTTGTTTATCGTGGCGTTTGCTTGCTTATCAACACTAAAACACACACACCCTCACACCCCAAGCACACACACACACACACACACACACACAGCCATAAGCTCATATCTGTTTACAATGGCATAAGAAGAAGCAGAAAACGACGACATGAAAGATGTTGGTGTAAATGATGATGGTAAACTTAAAGAAGCACAGAGAATTGCAAACATCCAAGCAAGCAGCGTCGACCTTAATGGCGCCCAACGTGTGCCGCAGATGCCAGTGTAATGGCGCCCAACGTGTGTGGAGTAAAGGCATGTCAGATACCTAAATACATATGTATATGTAATGTACACAGAGAGAAAAGAGCCCGTACTAAAATCAAGTTAGAATGACTCTGTATTTGGGATGCTTTAAAACCATACTTGATATGAGCCCGAATTACTGAAATTGAACATACAAAATCCTTAGCCATAAATCATAATATAAGAGCAAAGAGTCTGGAATCAAGTAAAACTCTAGATATACTGGAAAAGAGTACGAAATCGGAGCTCAGCATCCATTAAGCTTTTTACAGCGAATACACTGTACAAGTGTGTCAAATCTTTAGCTTAGATTGTTAATACTTGTATCTTTTTTACGTTCGCTGGCTTAGAATTCCCAAATGGTTCTTGCTTATCTGCTAAGAGTTATAGTTCGTGCATCAAGTATCAGCTTTTTACATTAAGATGTATTACAGAGCTTAGGAAACTTGAATCATGTTTTAATTATATTTAATTGAAGTCTCGCACTCTCTATTAAGTTAAAAATACAGTTGAACTTCCATAACTCGAACTTCCATAACTCGAACTTCTATAACTCGAATTTCTCTCTAACTCGAGCTTAATGAGTGTCAGTAAAATTAAAAAACTTAAGAAAAAGAACTCTATAAGTCGAATAACTTCATAACTCGAACCTTTTCTTTGGATAATGGTGATTCGAGTTAGGGAATTTAAAATATTGTACTTTAACTAAGTTTGACTTGCTCGACTTTAGCAATTTCAATCTAAGTATGAAATAAAGTTTGAAATGTGGCGTTTTAAAGCCGAAATACTTGAATTTTTCGCTCAGTGTATGTTCGGCTTATACCTATCAGTTACTGCTGCTGCGTTGAAATATATGACCTCCATACCTCGCCAGTCATCGCAACTAAAGCAGCAAACATCAATATCCAACAAGCTCAACCGCACACATTGAAAACCACACACGTTCACAACTTGGTGTGTGTGTGTGTGTGTGTCTATATTTGCCATATGCAAAATAGTTGCATATAAAAAGTGTTGAAAGACATGTTTGGTTGGTTGTACGTTATAGCCAGCGGCATTGCCAGTTGTTTTTTTGTGTTTTGTGTTGTCTCCATCTCACGACTGGCAAGTTGCAAGTCATCATCGTGCAAGTGCATCACTAGTATCCAGTATCCAGTATCCAGTATCCAACATCCAGCATCATCATCATCAACTGGCAACCGGAAGAGAACTTGACTTATAGTCAGTATGCTGCCAGTTGCCATCTGACGAGACTTTTACCATTTTCCAGCTAACAAACTTTTGCTCTGGCAAAGACGCAGCGGAAAGGGAAGTGCAGTTAACAACTCTCTCTCCCTCTCTTCCTCCCTTTCTCCCTTCTCATACTTCTCTGAGCTTCCTTTAACCCCATCGATGTGTGTGTGATGTGACTTTAAATTCAGTTGAAGGCGTTTTAACTATAGCTCAATATATGAATGCACGACTTGTGTCTTGTGTGTCTCATTAGCGCTGAAAACGGCTTACAAGAATGCGGGCCAAATAAAGAGAGAGGGAAGAAGGGAAAGAAAGAGAAGATGCACACAAAAAGCAAATGATAATTGCGACAATTTGCCAAATATAAACCGAGACAAATTACTTGTATCGCGCCAGTCGAAAAGTTGTCAACCCAAATTGCTAGCTGTATGTATTTTCCGGCTTGCCTTGAGGAGCAGGAGGGGATTGAGAAGGGAAGGGGAAAGAAAAAGGGAGAGAGTTGAAAGGAGCAACAGAAAAGCGAAGGCGCAATTCTGTTAGATTTTGGCAATGAGGCGAAATTTGTAACGAGCTCAAAACAGACACATGCATGAGCATTTGAACTGTGTGTGTGTGTGCCTATTTTGTGTGTGTGTGTGTTTGTGTGTGAGTGTGTGTGAGTGTGTGTTGATTCCCCAGTTGGCAACGAATGTCAAATTTCCCTTGGCCCTGTCAACGTAGCAGTCGTCAAAAGTTTCTTTTCGCTTCTGTTTCAGCGTGCAATGTAAATGGCATTAGAAGCGGAAATGCCGCACACACACACACATGACACACACACACACTCACACTCTCACACACACACACTAACACACACACATGTGCATGGAATAAGGGCGTCAAAGTTATTTAAACGCCAACATTGCTCCATCGACAAGGCAGCAAAGCAGCTCATGCCACAATTGAGGCTGTGCTTCTGCCTCTTCAGCTTACTTAGTTTTCTTCTTTTTGCTTTTTGCTGTTTTTTCTATATTTATACCCATTACTTAAAAAATAAGTAAAAGGGTATATCCCATTCATTAAAGTATATGTAACAGGGAGAAGGAAGCATCTATAAAGTGTAAATAAAGTGTATATATTCTCGATTAGAATCAACAGACGTTTCGATATAGCGCCAAGATCTCAGAGACTACGTATAAGAGCTGAATCAACCAAATTTAACACTATGACTTCTACAGTCCCCTCACGGATTAAGTTTATTTCAAATCTTTGTGCCACCCCTAAAAAGCTTTTTATAAGCTATCATCCGACTTAATCACAACAAGATCGGCCCAACAGAACGTTAGTAATGACTGAATTAAGTTTTTAAGCAGTGTTAATGCCTAAAAGTATGCAATAAATTCTTTCTTATGTATTTTTGAATATAAGCTATACTCCTACTTAATCACAACAAGATCGGCCCAACAGAACTTTATTAATGACTGAATTAAGTTTTTAAGCAGTGTTAATGCCTAAAAGTATGCAATAAATTCTTTTTTTTTATTTTTTTAAATAAAATGAAGGGTATCCTATAGTCGCAAACTCGACAATAGCCCTTCCCACTTGTTTTTTTTTTTATTTTTTTTAGCTTTGTTTGTTCTCTACACTCTTTTGCACATTTTGGCAAGGACTTTCACTAAGCCGCTTAAAGCAGGCTCTGGGAAATGTGCGTGCCAGCAACGATTTTATGTGGCGTGTGTCTCGCGATTTCTGTATGTGAATGTGTGTGTATGTGTGTGTGTGTATGTGTGTACTTTATGCAGTTAATGAATTTTGAGCGTTGTTCGCATTTTAAGCATATTTCTGGCTATTTCACTTTGGCTTTCATGTTGTACTTGCTAAGGATAAAACAACTTTTTTATGCTGTTTGCTCAACAAAAACCTCTTTTCGATTGAACTTAAATTAAGTTATACCAGATGTGTGTGATAGAGTTAAAAATAGCTAGAATAAATTTGAAGAAAAATCTAGTCAGTTATAATTACTTTTTCTTTATTTTGTTTTAATGATTAGAATATTGTTTGAGTGAACAACTGATTTTTAACTTTCGAAATTCAGTCTTTGTTTCAGTCTGTTGTTTGGAAAAGTTTTTTCAATAAAATTTTAAAATTACATATAGTATATAGGCCTGTTCCGAATTTTACTTTCGACAAAGATTTGTCGAAATTGAATTTCTCTAACCTCCTCTAATACCATTTCAGCTATATCAGCGGATTGATATCACTTTGAGTTGATGAGTTTAAGTTTAAAGCAAAAAACGATTATTTTCAAACACTTAGTCTAAATTCAAAGTGAATAAATGCATATCCATAAATGCTAAAAAGTAAAAATTGAAAACTGGAACAGGCCTGATAATTTTTTAGTGTTACTTTCAAATCGAATTTTCTAATTTTACTCAAATTTTTTAATAATGTTTTTTTCATTGACTTTAGTTGTCATTTTATAAATCATTTTTTGGGGTATTCTTGTATAGAAAGAGTATTAAACTTCTTTGTTTATTATATTACCTTGTTAGCTTCTCTTGGTCTTTTAAATTACGTTTAATGTGTTTTATTTTCACTCTCACCTCTCGCGGCTCTTGAGTTTACTTTCAGTTACAGTCGCTCAGTAAGTTAATTTAATGGCCATTACAAATGCTGTTTTAATGGCTTCTGTAATTAAAGCACACGCAACACTTCAAACTTAATTTATTTTTGGCATTTCGGGCATAAAATGTTTAACATTTTTTAACGCCTGTCAGTCGCCAGTTTGATTTCCATTTCCATTTCCATTTTGCAGGCAAAAATGTCCGAAATGGGATTCCATTGTTTAGCCTTTGATTCATTGATTCATTCATTCAGTCAACGGCGCTCTAAAGTGTATTTTAATTTGATTTCATTGTTCGCTGTCATTCAATGGCATTCGCTTGGATTTCAAATGAATATGAATTGAATTCCCTGTCCTGGTAGCTGCAGATTCGAGTCAAGCTACTTGGTTGAGTTTTGGGTGCAAAAAAGAGAAGAACGCTCTTTATTTTTTTTGTCTCCTTTTTGTGATTTGGGCTTTTTGAGGGCGCGTTCATTCATGACATTTATTCGATTAGTGCCAGAAAGGGGAATGAGTCGGTAAATGAGTCTGAATGTCTGAATGTCTTTCTGTCCATGATGACATGGCATTTTAATTAGTTTTCCAGCAGACAACTGGGCAACTGGCAACTGGCAACCGGCAGAGTGTGAACTGGCTAATTAATATGACAGTCGCAGGCAGGAAAATTGCAAAATTTCAGATTCATTTGAAATGTTCAGAGGTCAAATTAGCTCGAGGCAAAATACAAAATGCGCTTGATTTGGCTGTGATTGGGTGTGTGTATTAAATGCTAATGAAAGTTATGCTGAATGAATCAACAATTAGCATGGGAGCGGAAGAGAGGGAAAAACCAGGGAAAGAGAGAGAGAGAAACTAGAGCTATAGATTATGTGGAAAACATACAAAGCTGCTGTTTATTTTTGAAAGAATTTACCCAAGTTCAATGAACTCTTTTCGCTATTTATAGTGTATTAAATATGTTGAAAGGGTATTAGATAGCCGACCTTACCTTACTTTTTAGAATATAAAACACTTTAATATGATTACATGTCTTAAACTTAATTTTGCATATTATTTTGGACCGTTTTCCCACTTTAAATTAATTTAAAGGGTATTAAAAAGTCAAGCATACCCTACAGTTTTGCCCAGGCAACCATTTAAATGAAATGCAAATCAAAGAATTCACTCAAGATTAGTGAACTAAATATATTTACAGGGTATTATTCAGTCGAGTATACCTAAAAATGTTAATATGAAACCATTTAAATTAAGCATCTATTTAAAAGTTAATTTTGATACCATTTTGAATCAATATCCACCCAAAATCTGTCTAAAGGGTATTAAATAGTCAAGCATACCCAACAGTTTTGCCTAGGCAACCATTTAAATGAAATGCAAGTCTGTTGTTTTATTTTCAAAGAATTTACTCTAGATAAGTGAACTAAATATATTTACAGGGTATTATTCAGTCGAGCATACTTTACAATTTTTAATATAAAGCCATTTAAATTAAGCATCTATTTTAAAGTTAATTTCGATACCATTTTGAACCATTCCCACCCAAAATCTGTCTAAAGGGTATTCAATAGTCCAGCATACCCTGCAGCTTTGCCTAGGCAACCATTTAAAGTAAATACGCATCTGTAGAATGAACATATTCAGTGTTCATTGGCTGCTGTGTTCGCTTTGAGTGCTGTTCACATATCAAATATTACGCATACGCAACGTTTGGCGTACTTGAATGATGGTTGTATTTTGATTTCGATATTCTGGTAATTTTCGGTGTTTTGAGTTATTTATGCGCATGTGAAATGCATTCCTCGAGTAAATATTGAAATTGTGCATAGCAAATTGCCAAATTGCCAAGAGAAACAGAATTTGATTGATGTGCTATTAAAACGATTGAATTGGTCAGAGGGAAATCGAAAATAAACATTGCAAATCGAAATATGTATTTGGAGAAGGAGAGGGAAGGAAGTTGAAGGTGAAGAGGGAGCATTGAAAATAGAATAGACAAAATGCTGTCAAATCACCGACGATACATTCATTAATATTAATGTTTTATGGAAAATATGTCTCAGTGAAAAGAGAAGAAGAAAAAGAAGAACTTGCTTGTCCTCTTCACTCCTCACTCCTCACACTCTCTTCTTCTATCGCTCATCTCTTTCATCATCATGTGCGTCAACATTGTCGTCTTGACGTACAAATATCATCTTGAGATTCTTCAGGCGCAACGCTTAAATTATTTTTGCTTTTGTTAAAAGTAAACACAATGCAGGATAAAATGGGGGGAAGAGTGAGAGAGGAATGAATGAAGGATATGCGTGTGTGTGAAATACAAACATGTATAGAGAATAAACAGAGACAGCGTGACAGCGTGGAAAAGAGAAGGCAATGAAAAGAACACGCGACATATTTGCAAAACATTTGTCACATCCTGCAGTTGCTCTGGCAAATGGAAAGCTTAAGATTTTCCAATCCCAAGCTTACACACACACACACACATGCACACACAATCTCATGTGAAACGTTTTGTGTCGTTTTATTTAAAATCTAAAATTGCTTTTGCTTCTGTAATTTGTTTCCTATGCAAATTTCTTTAAGAAAATGTTCACAAAAAACAAGTCAAGAAATTACTTGTTGTTTTTCTTACTATTATTGTTATTGTTGTTGTTGTTTTTCGAAGCAGCTTAATCTGCCAACTGAATAATGCAATTACAAATAAATGAGCCAAATTTGTTGTTGTTCGAATGCCCAATAAAAAATGTGAATAAAAACAAAAATCAAGTTAAAATCCCAGTTGTTCATTTTGTTGTTGCTAGGCTTCAACTTTTTCCACTGCTCTTCTTGCTGCCCCTTTTCCCCCTCCCCGACTGTCGTCATTGCCGTCAAGTGGCACTCAACTTGTACTCGACTCTCAAGCTAAAGCGGCGCGAAGTGGCTGCTCTCCTCTCTCCCTTGCCCCCTTGCCCCTTGTGGCTGGGAATGTTGCAACAAATCGAAATAGAAATTGAAGGAAAAAAATGAAAAAAACATGCGGGAAAGGCTATAGTCGATATCCCGACTATAGGCTACCCGTTGCTTATTTTAATAAATAAAAAATATTTTCTATTGCATACTTTTGGGCACATACATTGCTTAAAAACTTAAATCCGCTATTACTTCCGTTCTGTTTGGCCGATCTTCTTGCGATTAAGTAGGATGTTAGCTTATAATATAATATATGTATTCTCGAAAACGGACGGACGGATGGACACGGCTGTATCGACTCATCTGTTGATGCTGATCATAAATATATATACTTTATAGGGTCGGAGCTGCTTCCTTCTGCCTGTTACAATATACAATATACCCGTTTACTTATTTTTGAACGGGTATAATAAAAAAGAGAAATCAAATTTCAAGTGGCGCTTCGAAGGCGCTGCAAAGAGGCGTGGCAGAATGAAGGAGAGCTCTCAAGAGCTATTTGCATAATGCGGCTGCTGCATGAATAAACCATGTCTCGATTTCCCTCATCCTCTCCCCGCCCCCCAGTCTCCTCTTTCCCCACCCACAAGGCTAAGAAAACGTTTAAATCAAATCAGCACAAGACAGCGAATTGAGAGATGAAGTGGGAAGCTGGGAATATCTAGATATCTAGATAGGTAGAAAAGAGTAGGCAAAATACAGACGTTGCAGCTTATGACTAGACAGAGACAGAGGGGCAGAGCGAAGGGAAATACATGCTTCATTGAACAGCCAACGTACTAAAGAAAAAAACAGATTTCTCATCTTTTTCTTTTTTTTTTTTGGTAAAAGAAACATGAAATTTATGTTAAGGCTTTAAGGCATTTGCCGGAGTTGCAACAAGACAAGAAGAACAGTCGTAAACTGTCTCCAACTGTCGTCTGCTGTCGCTGCCCTCATAAGTATGCTATGAAATGTGGTTTGTAGCCCTTCTCCCCACTCTGTGTCCCCTCGTCACTTCCGCCTTTGCATATCAAATGTCAATGACAGTCGGCTGTCCACGTAAAACTATTTTGCCGGGGAAAACTCATAAGCCAGACCAAATATGAAATAAATCACTGGGCGGGTTATTGACACGTAAGCAAATATTTGCAGCCCACACACAGACAGACAGGTAAAGGGGACAGAGTGGGGCAGTGGGGGAGGAAGAGGGAGAGGGACTTGTGGCAGCTTGAAATGTATACCTACACAGAGCGAAAAGAATCAAGTATTTCCTATCTTACATACCATATTTTAAACTTGATCTTTCATTAAAATACAGTCGAACTTCCCTAACTCGAACTTCCCTAACTCGAATTTTCTCTAACTCGAACAAAATCGAGTGGCAATAGCGTTTACTGAGCAAATTTCATACAAATCGCCTTCCCTAACTCGAACTTCCATAAGTCGAATTTCTCCGTAACTCGAACAAAAATATTGGCCCGTACTTCCGTAAGTCGAATTTTTCGGGAAAATCTCCAATAAAGTTTGAATTTTTTTTCGTTTCTATTTTATGCTTTTGTTACCGGCTCGTTTGGATATGTAATATTGATGTACATAAACATATGGTGATGTAATATGATAGAATATTGCATCAACAATTATTTAGGCTTGTGAAATTGCTATACGAAAAATGTTCGAAATGTACTCCTTTGTCAGCGCATCAGTGTACTAAAATGTTTAAGGAAATATTCAAATAATACTCAGCAAAAACATTTTTCATTGTATTAAAAAATGAAATATTAATTATGATGACATTTGAATCGGGAACTTCTTCTGGATACAGCAAAAGAACGAAAAAAAAAATTTTTGAGAATATTAACAGGTCTTGCACAAACTGGAATCCTTTTTTGTTGAAAATAACAAGAAAAATTTGAATTTTGAAATGAATTTATGATTGAATGCATTTGTAGTTTCTTTTAAAAAAAAAAAAATAAAAAATTCCCTAACTCGAAGTCTCCCTAACTCGAACTTTTTTCTTGGATAATGGTGATTCGAGTTAGGGAAGTTCGACTGTATATATTTATCCTATTTTAATATCACTTAATTTTAGGTGTGTTTGAGAGATGAAATAGTTTCGCATTTTCAAACATAAAAGGGATTAAAACCCTAACCGAAACCGTAACCTTTAACCGGTAAAAACCGATTGAAATTTGAAACCGTAACTCAAACCGTAACCGAAAAAGAAAATTTTCTTTCGACTGAAACCTTTAAACCGAAACTCTGTAAACCGAAATAACCGTTTAGTAACCGTTTCATTAAGGGTCATAAGGGTTTATGTGATTATATTTTTCCACGAAAAATTTTTTTTTTCCTGAACCGAAACCCTACCGGTATTTCAAAACCGAAACAGACAATAACCGGTTCACCGTTACGAATCCTTTCTTCAAAGATTTTGCGTAACCGATAACCGAAAACCTAAATGCGAACATAACCGAAACCGTAACTGAAACCGATATTCGTTTCGGTTTTAATCCCTGATTTAAATACATTTCAAATTTTAATTAAAATTCATATTTTCAACATGATTATCATACAAATATATTTATCCCATTTATTTAGTTTGAAAATAAAATATTTTCGCATTTTCAAACTTATGAGTAAGTGAAAAACGTACTTAAAATAAGGCATTTCTGCTTGATTTAAGTATAATTCAAAATTGAACTAACCCCTTTAAACTCTGTAATTGAGTACTAAAAAGAACAACATTTTGTAAAAAGAAAATTATTTAAAAATATATTTGGCTTATTGAACATATTCGTTTCGTTTTTACATCAAGTATACATTTTAAGAATACCATATGCCTAATTTGAGTTTTTTTCAACTTTATTTAGGTGCGTCTCCTTTTCTCTCAGTGTACCTGCCCATTTCATTTTCCTCTATCATTTTTATAGCATGCAAAGCAGCGCACAAAACTCTTAAGAACTTTTCATGCAGACCTGGAAAAATCACCCACCACCCCCCACTCTACCCCTTGGCTTGACAGCTACGTCAACAGCAAAGTCCACTTAATCCGAATTCTGTAAAAATGGGGGTAAAGTTATGTGAGGTGGGTAGAAATAAAACTGCTTCAATGTTAGTTCAACCTTTGCCAAGTTGACGACGACGATGACGACGATGACAGCGCGGCAATGTCACAACTGCTGACGTGTGTGTGTGTGTGTACGGGTGTGTGTGTGTGTGTGTAGTTGTGCTGTCATCAATTTCGCCTTGAATTTGTTTACCCTTTCAGTCGCTTGTCATATGCCACGACTTTGACTTCATTTCATGCAAGAGATTTGATGTGAGGAGCACGTTCAAAAAAAGGGTTGCCGCCCCTTTTGTTGTTATCTAATGTACAGTGAACAATTTGTGGCACATGCGTGTGGCATCAACAGCAACAGCAACAACAACAAATATGTAGAAAAGTTTCTGTTTATCTAGAGCTAATTATGTGCCCAACTTTGTAGAAAAGGTAAGAGATTAGAAGTTGACAATGACTTGAAGATGCTGGTCCAATGTCTGTTGCCAACAAGGGTTAAGATGGCTTAGTCTTAGCCCAGTTAACAGACATATGTGTGTGTGTGTGCGTGTGTGTCTATCCATCAATTTCATGCCCTATCATTGACTGAATTGCATTTGCTTCCATTTCTTCCATTTTGTGTCTTCGGTTTGGCTGAGTTAAGTGATTGCTGTAAATCTATTTGCATAATTTCTACAGATTTTTCAATGCTCGTCTGGGCTACGGATGCTGGAGCTCTGCAGCTGCATAATGCGGCACCACAGGCAGCTGCGTTTTATTTTATTCCACCCACTTGCCCCTCCTCCTTCTCCACTTATCACCTTCTCCTTCTGCTCCTCACCTGGTCACACATGTGTTGGCGAACATGCCAGTTAAGCGTCGACACTTTTTACATACTATACGAGCTTTTCCTTCTATTTCCCTTCTATTATTTTGAATGCCCTTCTAAAAGAGTATCATGAATTTATCACCAAATGTGAGACGCCTTAAAGAAGATTTGTAAATTGCTCGTGTTTTTTATTATGCTGATGAGCTAAGTTCTTTAAACTATGTTCTTTAACTAGTCCCTTAATTTTAGAGTTATGTATATAAATGAAACTTGAGAGGTTTTTCTATTCGAATATAGTCAGTAAATATATGATTTTTTAATACATTTTTCTTAGATAATTTTTAATACATTTATTAATAATAAAAATAAATTTTTTTTATTTTTTTTCACGTTGTTATTTCTATTAATAATAAATAATAAATAAATAAAATAGCCTAAATTTTAAATATATGATTTTTTAATAAATTGATTTTAGATAATTTTAATAAGAAAAAATTAGTTTAATTTATTTTTTTTCACATTGTTATTCCTTTAATAATAAATAAATAAAAAAGCTTAAATTTTAAATTTTTTTTTACAAATTTTTTCATAACTTCATTACTTTTATAATAAAATAAGACTTATTTTTGTATGGTTTGATAACATCATCAAATAATTTTTTTTATATTTATCTATAAAGTATTTCATATGTTTATTACTTTAGTTATGAAAAAAGATTTAAACAATGATTTTATATTTCATGTATTATTTGTATATTATTTAATTACTTAAACAATAAAAAATAAGTTTTTTGTATATTCTTTGATATAATAAAATAATACTTTTTTATAATCTTTTTTTCGAATAATTATCGTCGTTTCAATCTCTATTGAAACCACCACTCTATATAGAAAAAATCGTATGTGATGTAGGAACAACTTTTACTTAATAATTTTCATTTTAAACTTTTAACATAAATTCTATAATATTTGTTGCTTTTTTAAATTCTTAAATTGTTAATTTAATTCAATTTACATCTTTTTAAATCCTATTTAAAGAAATACAATTTTTTGGCTTGCCCAAGAAAACTTTTCTTTCTTGTTGTTCCCGTCTTTTAAATTATTTCTCTATATTTTTAAGGCATCATGTGTGCGGTTTCTCTACGTAAACTTTGTTTGTTTCTATTCTCTCTGCTTGATTTTTACGATTTTGCATATGCGAATATTTTATGCAGATTTCTGTCAACTTTTCTGCTACGTGTCCTGCATCCATCTCAACTCAACTCAACTCGGCTGGGGACATAATGACGTCCACGTGCATTTATTGAATTAGTGTGTGAGCCAGTGTTGCTCAAACTGCCAAGTAAAGTGTTGTGAAATGTTGTAAATTTTTTGGGGGGCAGCAGTTTGAAATGACAGCGACGAGGACACGGGACAAAGGACACAGGACACGGGCAAAACAACATGGCAAACAACGAAATCAACGCACAGCCCAAACAACTTGTAGTTTGCCCAACTCAACGGGGGAAACATGTTCCCTACCCTTGTCTCTTTCTACTGCCACTCTCTCCCTCTCCCTGTCCCTCTCTCTCACACTCTGTCCTGTTGTCGGCTGTCGCTTGAGCCTGTTTCCTGTCGCGTTCCTGTTACTGAACCTACATCGCCTGGCTGTAACGACTCCTGGGAAATGCCCCGCCCACATTCACACCCCACTGCTGCCCATTTTCTTTTTCTTTTTTTAATGAAAAGAAAACTTATCTTCAACTTTATGATGATTTCAAAGCAACAACACGAGAGGGGCAGAGAGTGAGAGAGGCAAGTATGAGAATGTTTTCCTACTCCAACTTTTTTGTCTCGTATTTGTGTTTTTTCCATTTCCTTTGTGTCCGCTACTCTCTCCATCTCCATCTCCATCTCCATTTCTCTATCTTTCGCTGCTACTTTGAGACATGTTTGCCCAGAGTCAGAGCTGAAGTCTTCCTCCTTGAAGTAGGACAACACTTAATTTTGTGTAAGTACTCACTCAGCTCATTAAGCGACTCGCCTCGTCTCACACAGCTCGGCTGAGGGAAATTAAATTTGCAACGGAAGCAGCTTAAGAAGTTCCGCCAAAGTAATTCTTTTTCTCCTACATTCTGTTGCTGTGTGTGTGTGTGTGTGTGTGTGTGTGTGTGTGTGTGTGTGTGTGTGTGTGTGTGTGGACGAGTGTGATTCCAAATGCGAATCCGTTTAGTTGCTCCAAGTGGAGCCATCAATCAGCAACAGCAACAGCAGCAACAGCAACAACTTCTTGGCATAGCAAATGTAGCTGACACTGTAGCTACACTACAAATAAAAACCAAAATAAAAATAAAAAAAAACGCATGTCAAAATATCTCAATTTTGGCACTACATTTAAGAAAATACTTATTTCTCAATTTTAGAGTTCTGAAAGTTTGATAATATTTTGTTAAAATTATTTAGGGTGTTCACTTGACCCTTGCAGCGTTTCAGATTTCAAGTGTGCAACTTGTCACAACAACAACTTGCACAGACAAATTTCTTGCAACAATGCTAGACCTTCCCCCTATGTATACGAAAAGCACAAAATAAAGATGTGGAAAGCTCGATAAACAAGTCGAAATTGTCTATCGATGCTCAGTATACATTTGGTATATTTTAGTGCTAAGGATATGAAAGCGGCTGGTTAATGGCCGCAGAAATCAAAAGTCAAACTGATTTTGTTTGATAAAACGACATCGTCAACAAAGTCATCCATAATCTTATCAATTTCCGAATTAGCTTCGACTTACATCCACAAATGTTAAAAGCTTGAACATAATTGTGCATTTATTTAAAATTCATTCATTAAAAAAAACGAGCTCTAGACACCTAAAATTTCCTTAATTTCACGAATGAAAGCTTTGTTTTTTCACCGCATATTTCTGAAGCTTTGAAATGGCATCTTAATCTTTCTAAATCCAGCCAGCACAAGCACAATCAAACAAAATGTCAACAAAAAACAGCTGACTGTGAAGATGTGCAACGCGTTGCAACGTAAAACGGTGTTCACGCGGTGTGTATTGCAAACTTGCAATCTGCAACACTGCAAGGGTCAAGTGAACACCCTAATTGAGACTGCTGTCTTTAGTTCCTTTTATTATGTCTATGGTTTTTTTTACTCGCTTTCTTTTGGTGTTTGACTTATGAAAAAATAGGGCAGAATTTAAGAAATTTTTTTTTAAAAATTATCGTCGAAACTTTTTTTTCAAGTTACAGATAAAAATAATACTGACGAATCCTTATATAAAAAAAGTTGAAGTATGTTTTTTACTATGGCTCTCTTTACTCTCTGTCTTTTGATGTTTCGCTTTGACTTCGATTTTTATGGAAAAAATGCGCAAAATGTAAGAAATTTTTCTTAAAATTATCGTCTCAATTTTTTTTTGTAAATTGCACAGACAAAAACTATACTGAGAAATACTTATAAAGAAAAATTTGGAAAAATGTTCTTCATTTTAGGACGTTTAAAATCTATTCGAGTTGGGACATCCTTTTCTTTTTCCAATTTTCTTCATTGCCTTTTTTCTACCTATTTCACTTGACGTTTAAAATATTTATATTTAGCAAAGAAATTTAAGTTACAGATTAATTTTTTAAATATCGCCTTAGATATTCAAAATAAATTTATAGTTTTGAGTAACAGAAATAAATATTTGAAAGATAATTATTTTCACATAACATTTCTTCTTTTTGTATAAGTAAATGTTAATAAATATGCAAATACATTTTTTTTGCGAGTGTAGAAGTTGCCTAAATAAACGCACTCACGCATGATTCAACCCCCCTCTCCACCCACTTGTGTCTGCCTCCTCCCCCGTTGTCCTCTTTTTTGGCCACTTGCCTTGGGGGCCAACAACTCAGTCATAACTCAGTTTGTCGCTTGCGGCTTTGAGGCAGCCAACTGCAGTTTGTGGCTTGAATTATGGCACACCAAATGGTGGCTGCAACAAATCCCGAAAGTCTGAGACTTTTTGTCAACACACATGATGTGGCATGCAACATTTTATGGCCAGCAAAGAGACGGACTTTAAAGTTCTTAGTTCAAACTGAGAACACTCTTTTCTCAAACTCTCTTTCTCTATCTCTGATATAATCCCCTATGTACTTTATGATAATCTCTCGAGATTTGTGCCTGAGCCTTAACTGTTAACTTAATGTTGCCAAAAGCTAAATCCGTTGGGGTTGCCTTTCTGCGCTTTTCAACACTGTTTTCCCCACTCACGAGAAAAAAAAAACACTTTAAATAATTACAATGCACAAATACAACAACAAATGGCAGGAAAGAAATGAGCACACCACATTATGGCTGATATGTAAATAGGAAAGCTACACACACTCTTACACTGGAAAAAAACCTTTTTAAAAATTATAAATTAACATAAAAAGTCTGAGAAAATTGCAATCAATCACCATTAATATACAAAATCTGGGATTATCAATCTTCTGAATTGATAATTTTTCCCGGAATTCCATAAATTGTTCTCAGTGTACACACGTTGCACTTAAATTAGAAGCAGCAGAAATAGCGTAAAAATAAATTTCAGTGCAAAAGGTCCAGGAAAAAACCGCACACGATTCAGGGAGCAGCCAAGACAATAATATCTATGTCAGAGCTGCCAGCAACAACAACAGCAACAACAACAACAACCACAATAACCGCAACAACAATAGTCTGGCCACGCCCCCTTTTCCACCTGCCACTGGCCACCTTTTGTGGGCAAGCAGCCAGGTAAAAGCAACAACAACAACAACAACAATTGTGAAAAAACTTTAATCTCTGTGTAATATTTTTCATAAACTCTCTCGCTTGGAGTGGAGGAGGGCGGGGGGCGTGTCACAGTGCTGGCCACATATTTAATGCTAAAAGTTGTTGAAGTGGCAGCAGTATGAGAAGTGCGGAGAGTGGCAGTTGGGGGGCAGGTGAGGCAGCAACTGGAGCATGTGAAGCACATCCGAGTGCAGGTTTTTGTATACCTTTTACCTAAAAAATAAGTAAACGGGTATATTGTATTCGTTGAAATGTATGTAACAGAGAGAAGGAAGCATCTCCTTATATATATATTCTTGATGAGCATCAACAGCCGAATCAGAGACTACATATAAGAGCTAGATCAATCAAATTTGGCATGCAGACTTCTATAAGCCCCACGCAGGTCAAGTTTGTTTCCCCTTTCCCCTTTCCACAGTGAAGACATTACGTTTTCTTTGCTAATTAACGTTATCTACTAACTTTAGCTATTATCCTGCTTAATCGCAACAAGATCGGACAAGTAGTACATAAGTAATGGCTGTTTTAAGTCTTTCAAGTAAGTTAGGCGCCTAAAAGAATGCAACAATCTCTACTCTATTCTATTCTAAATGCTTGCAGTAAATAAGTGACGGATTTCTCATAGCATTATCTAAACTAAGTTGTAAGCAAATAACTTTAATTTAATTTAATTTAATTTAATTTAATAATAATTAAAAAAACAAAAAAAAGAAGGGATATCCTATAGTCGGGAACTCGTCCATAGCCTTTCCCGCTTGTTTTTTTAGCCAGAGCCAAAAGAGGTCAGTTTGTGGCTGGTTTTAACAATGGTTAAACAGAGATGTCTCAAATGGATAATTCTTCACTCTGCTCTCTCGAGAGAGATGTCGAGGAAGTACAACTGAACTTTATGCATTTGCCAATTAAATGCGAGGATTAGGCCAAATCGAAGCTGCAGCTGCAACCAATTGCAATTGACAGTGGGCGTGGCTTAAAAGACAATGCCACAGCGTTGTTGAAGTTGCAAGAGTTGAGCTGCAGCTGGAGTTGAGGGGAAGATCGAGGGGATTAAGCCTTTTGTCTGCTGGCATCTTTAGCATGTGTGAAAAAAGGGGGCGGCAACACGCCCCCTCCATACCTCAGACACATTCAGGCATCCAGCGAGGACAAGACAATGGCGATGCTGCTGCTGCTGCTGCTGCTTCTGCTCCAGGGATAACTTTGTGGTGTGCCAAAGTGACGGCGTTGCATGAAAAATGGCACTTGATAAGGCTGCACCATGGGGCGTAAGGCAGAGAGCGGGGAACGGGGACAGGGAGAAGTGGGAAGTGGGAAACTGGGAGAGCTACACAGGAAAAAACAAGTAGTGAAAGGCTATAGTTGAGTTCCCGATCTGTTACTTATTTAAATATATGTAAAAAAAATGTATTGCATACTTTTAGGCACTTGTATAGCTTAAAAACTTAAATCAGCCATAACTATCGTTCTGTTTGGTCGATCTTGCTGCTATTAAGTAGGATGATAGCTTATAATAATAGATACCGTTAATTACCAAAAAAACTGGATATAATTATTCTTAAGATGAAGTTTACAATTCTTAATTTTAGCATGTGCTTGTTAAGCATGTATTTAGGATATATGTAAATTCAAATTGAAAGTAAACTTTTGGATTGAAAAGTCTTATTTTAATTGAAATTGCCCATGAAAAAGTCGAGCCGTGGATTCATCTGGATTCATCTCGGTATCAAAGATTTGTCATACCAATTTTCAACTAAAAATCAAAATTAATGATGAAGGATTTTAAATTGTACAACTAAAAGAAAAAATAAGCTGAAAAGTATTGGGTAATTGGGTAAAGGTGTGAATATTTATGTAGAGCTTTAAAATTTACGAATGAAATATTAAAATAAATTGAAAGTCTGCAGAATTTAAAAAGTTTGATCCTAGGATTTAAATTCGCTGCAATGAGTGACAAAAAGACGCAGAAAAACCTAATAAAGCGCATTTTAAACGCTGTTTGAGAATAAGATTATTCCTACGGAATCTCGTAAGTTTTTTTGCGCAGTGTCGGAAGAACTGGCTGGAGTCATTCTGTCAAGCAGGAAGTGTGAAGCTGCAAGCCGCGTCTCGTGTGCGCTGGATAAGCAACTGTGATGATGAGTTTGGGTTTTTACCCCGCGGCCTGCCATTTGTCTACTCTACTCTCCCCTTCCCCTTCTCACTCGCCCTCTCTCCCTCTCTTGCACTATTTGCCTCTCTCTCTCTTAGGAGCTGCGTTTTCCCGCTGAGTAAATAGCAAAAGGCGCGTGTCGAGAGCTTTGTGCGGGAAACTCAGCTGCGGCTTATGAATGTAAGTAAGTGGCTCTTGTTTAGTTCGTTTGCGTTGGATGGAGTTGTCTTTCCCCTTTCCCCTTTCCCATTTTCCATTTCCCAATCCCATTGCTACTGTTGTTGTTGTTGTTGCTGTTGCCATTTCCGCATCACGAAGAACCTGCTGCAGTTGCAATTTCAACTCCAGCTGCGAATTGCAGTTGATGTCGACAGCTGCATTTTGTCCACTGGCGTCCTAATTTGGCCACGTTTCGTTCCCAATTGGCACAACGGGCTAAACAAACAAACAGCTGTCACAGGAGAGGGGAAGAGAACAATGAAGGAGTGAAGATGTTAAGCAAAAAACGGTGATTGCGGTCATTACGGGCCTTGATTCTGAGAATTCTGTTTATACATAAAGTGCCGTCAACTGGCTGGAGTTGAACAAAAAGATTTTGCAAATTAGTAATGTTAAAAAAAAATACATCGAAAAATCGACAACTTGATTTTCGTTAAGCAGTTTTGGAGTATGTTTTGACTGTCAATCGACTGTCAATCAATTTTCATACAAAAACTCTTACATTTTTTAGGTTAATTATGACATTTGATAAGATTCTAAAACTTACGACATTAAATATTGAATTTTTCCGAACAATTAAGCCCTTCTTGACTTAAAAATCGATATCTGCCAATCAATTTTCATAAAAAAAACTCTGAAGTTTTTTAAGTTAATTATGACATTTGATAAAATTCTAAAAATTACGACTATAAATATCGAATTTTTTCAAAAAATTAAGCCCTTCTTTACTTAAAAATCTTTATCTTGAGGCAAAAAAATTATTCGAACCAAATGAATTAATTATTTAATTAAATTTGCATGCAAAGTTATGAAAGTTTGAATAATATATAGGAAGAAAAATGTTGCTAAATTCAGTTAGATAGACATATATGTACCTATAAAAATATTGATAGTTTAGATAACTAGAGATCTACAGATTCATCTGTAAACTAAATAAATTTAAGTGTTTGTTCCTATCAACGCACAGCACAAACGGTAATAGCTAAAAGGCTGTAAAATTCACAATTGCCTCTTTGTATCGGTCAAAATCACTTTCATTGAAATTGTTAATGCTGAAGCTGAGGTTGTTTTAAAATAAATGTTTGGTGCTGAAGTTGTTGTTACCCACGTAGCTGTGGGAAATTATAAAATTGAAGTGTATAACACAAAAGTGCTTACACAACAAACATTCTACTAAATAATCGACTAAAGCAGAATTTTGTTTTGACTGTCGGAAATACGTATCAAAAATAAATTTTGTAATCTTACAGATACAGAAACAAATGCAGATACAAATGTACACTTATAAATGTAGAGATACAATTTATATCCAGTCGGCTGAAGAGATACAAAATGAAATTAAACATCTTTTAATAGAATGCTCGTATTTCAGCTTAAGCTTCTGATTCGTTTGGTCAAACATTTTGGGCAATTTTGTGCCTTAATTTGTAATTTCCAAGCTGACTTTGCGCCTTCCTTTTTCACTTTCCCCTCCAAGGCTTAAAGTGACGTGCACGAAATGGGAAATTGTATATAGCTTTCTAATGGGCATTTAACATGAACTCTTGTGCTGGTCTAATGAGAATCCTTTGCTGCTGCCAAAGGATCAAGGGATATGAGACACTTGCTTCTCTGTCAAAATGTCAATTGAATTTCGTTCGGGTTTTTAAGATCGAACTCATTGTGATGCCTCAATCAAATAGGGAGTCTAGTGTGTGTGTGTGTGTGATGTTCTGGTGTTATCCTGGGCATGTCCTGGCCGTGACTGCACTGCCAATCATCGTAAATCAGCGTTAAATTAGCTCATCGATGACACAAGAGAATGCAGCACACTTTTCACTATTGGCCAGATCCAAGAACAGAAAGGAACCTCCTTCTTTTTGTCTCCATCTCCTTCTTCTGCTCCTGCTCCTGCTCCTTTCGCCTTTTCTGCTTGCTGTGCACGTTGCAAATTAACTTAGTGTTGAATACTTGCCAGAGGTGTGAGAAAGCAGCGCTGAAGGGAGGCAGAAAGGGGCGCAAGGATTGCTGGCAAGAGTTTTGCTTGCTTTGCTTCCTGTCACTATAGCCGGGCAAAAGTGTCCTTAAGTGTTGCTAATGCCGCTGCACAGGAAGTTGCTTACGAGACACAAACTAACACACACACACACTTACACACACACACACTTATACACATACTAATGGGCTTGGCATTGCACTTTTGCCAGCCACTTGGCAACTTTTTAATAGAATGAAAATGCTCCTCTATCTTTAAATGGCATCTTTGCCTCCACGACTCAACTCAACCCAACTCACCACTGCCACATGCAACATGCAACTTCAACTTCAACTTGAAACTGAAACTGGAAACTCGCAACTTGCAACTTGCAACTGGCAACTGGAGGCGGCGGCAGTTCATCTGGAAGATGCGTAGATAACTTGCCACATGGCAAAAATTGCAAAACATCAACAAGCAATTGAAGTCAAGTGCTAAGTGCTCTCTCTCTCTCTCCCTCTATCTCACTCTCTCACTCACTCTCACTCTTCGGCACTCTTTTCAGCCCAGTACACGTTGTACAAACAGGCATATTGGTTTGTGGCAATGTCTGTCTGTCTGTCTGTCTGTAGATCTCAGATATTATATTAGTTAAAGTATGAAGATAAAGTTTTTTTATTTATAGAATTTTTCCTTCTTTATAGAATGAAAATGTAACTAAAAATAAGAGTAATTTTAAGGCTACAGCCCTGAGAACATTTATATTTATTTTATTTTGCTTTTTAAATAAAACTTTGTTACTTTAATTTGTCCGCAAATATTGTCAAAATGTAAAAAAAACTTTTAAAAAATTTCAAATAATTTTAAAAAATGTATTTAAGTAAGTTAATTTAATTTAAGTAAGTTTAGAATGGCTGTCTCAATTTTCTATAAATATATATAAATTTTCATTATTTTTGGTACTATTTTTTTTATATTCTTTTGTAGTTTTTTTTTAAATTAATTTTTAAATTTCTAATATTTTATGTAATTTTTTTTTTGTGATAGAATTAAACGGTTGCGATTCGCTTACTGGGCATCTAAAAGTCGAGCGCCTCAACTGCAAAGTTTCAACACTTTTTTTTCTGTCTCTCTCTCTCACTCACTCTCTCTCTCTCTCTGTCTCTCTCTGTGTTTCGGATATTATAAATTTGCAATTTCGTATCCTTGGCTCTAGAATTTGCTTGGAGTTATTTTCGCAGCGTCTCTAATGAGTTTTCGCTGCTGGCAGCGCTTAAAATGAAAATATGTTTGCCTTGTGGCAGCCACTTGAGTCTTTGCATCCTTTACATTCACATACACACACACACACACACACACACACAGACACACACACACACACACTCATGCACAGTGTGCAATTCGATGCGTTGCAAGGGTTTTGCCATTTCAAGTACTTTCAACACTTTGCCACGCCTTCTGCGCCTTCGTTTTTTTGTATTCCAACTGTTCGAGTGGATTTTTGTTTTTCTGCCGCTTTTCGCCTTTTGTTTTTCCAAATGCCGCCGACAGCTCACAACTCACAATTTACCTTTTAAGAGACGCTTCTTCCTCCGATTCCCTTTTCCCCTTTTCCACTTTTTCACTTTGCTTGCCCCTTCAAGTTGCAAGGTGCTGAGGCGTGCCTTAAAGCTGAAAAAGCTGCACGCGATTTTGCTGCTCCACTTTCCTTTCTTTTTTTTCTGTTTTTGTCCTTCTGCATATGTTGATTGCGTTTTCCATTTTTACCATTTTTCTCATTTTTCATTTGGCATTTTTCTTTGTGCTCGCACTTTGCTCGCACCAATGTTTTACATCAATTTTTTGTTTGTTTGGCTCGGTTCAAAGCTATTCATGAGACTCTTATGGATGATAATGGCTTAGCAAATAGTCTGCAAATACGATTTGAAGTCCAAGAACATTTTTAAAGTCAACTGTAGACAGTCGACACCAAGGATAAGAATTTATTATAATTCAATAAATAATTTTTAAGTTCATCCTTTTTTATGTTTAAACTCAACTAAATTAATGTCAATTTAAAAAAAATATTCCTAAATAGATTCAGCACAGAGAAATATTTGAAAATAATTAAATTAAAAAATATATTTTTGAATAGATAATTAAAAGAAAACTATTAAACTTTTTTTAAGAAATAAAACTTCAAACTACAAGAAACCATTTAGATTTTAAAACATCAATAAAATATGAATTTAAATATGGAAATTAATATTTAACTGTTAAACTTTTTTTAAGAAATAAAACTTCAAACTACAAGAAAAAGGTTAGATTTTAAAATATCAATTAAATATGAATTTAAATATGAAAATGAATATTTAATATTTAAGAAATAAAACTTCAAGCTACAAGAAACAATTTAGATTTTAAAACATCAATTAAATATGAATTTAAATATGTCAATTAATATTTAAAGCCTAAAGATAAGGTGTAAGGGGATCTTTCAAAGCATTAAATTGTTTGAAAATTGTTGCAAAAATTTGGGAAAATCTTGAAAAGCTTAATCAATTCAATTACAGAAAGAGGCTTCATTAAATTTAGAAAATAGTAATAACTTTACCATTTGTAAAATAATCTGTTAAGTAAAAAAAAACGTCATGCAATTTCTATTGAAGTTGGTAGCAAATTCGAAAGAATTAACCCCTTTTTAGAGTGGTATTCAAATGGAAACCCAGTAATTATGAAAACACATGAGAATGTTAAAATACACATTTCATGCTGATCTGATATCGGGATTACTAAATATAGTAACAGTGGAGAGAAAGAGAGAGGAAACACATTGCTGACAAATTGTGTAAAATTAAATCATGGCATAGTTTCAGCAGATGCCGCAGTGTGGCAAGGAGGGGAAGGGGGGGCACTGAGGAATTACTGTAAAATGTAAAATGTCAGCGTGGCAAAAATGTCAACGCAACATGCAACATGAAACAGGCACCGCAACAACAACAACAACAACAACATGCAACTGGTATTGTGGATGGGCATAAAGTTGAGCTGAGGGGCAAAGTGTGAGGGCGTGGCAGTTGACACAGATTTAGCACACACACACACACACACACACAAGCACACACACACGCATAGAGCCTGCGACACACGCAAAATTGTGGCCATAAAATAAGCGTTGCATACTTTTGTGCATGCATTAAAAGTAGGCACTAGGGAGTGTGAGTGTATTCTAGTGTGTGTGTGTGTTTGTTATTGTGTGCGTTTCAAGAGTCTGTTTAGATATGAGTAGTAGGGAAAAGTGCAACCGATTTGGCCTGAATCGATTTTGGATTGGCCATTATGGCCACAATATCGAGAGCTTTTCACTCTTTCACTTTTTCACCCATTGTGCTTGCTAAGCAAACTGACCCAAATTTGGGAGCTGAGAGCGAGTTTCGAGTGACTTTTGGAGCTGGAAGTGCAAAATCACCAGCCAATGTTCTGAAGTTGAACTCGCTTAACAGCTAAACAAGTAAGGATCATAGAGTTGAGCATGCTAGAAAGCAACCAGTGTACAAATAATTAATATTTTGAATTAAAAATGTTAATAAATGAATTCATATACATTTTGTACATATTAATACAAATAAAAGAGTGAAAATACAGTCGAACTTCTCTAACTCGAACTTCCCTAACTCGAATTTTCTCTAACTCGAACAAAATCGAGTGGCAATAGCTTTTACTGAGCAAATTTCATACAATTCTGCTTCCCTAACTCGAACTTCCCTAACTCGAATTTCTCCTTAACTCGAACAAAAATATCGGCCCGTACTTCTGTAAGTCGAATTTTTCGGGAAAATCCCCAATAAAGTTTGAATTTTTTTTTCGTTTCTATTTTATGCTTTTGTTACCGGCTCATTTTGATACGTAATCTTGATGTACATTAACATATGGTGATGCTATATGATAGAATATTGCATCAAAAATTACTTAAGCTTGTGAAATTGCTTTAGGAAAGATGTTTTGTAATGTACTTCTTTGTCAGCGCATCAGTGCAAGATTATTTATTATGGCACCAGCCCGTGTATTAAAATGTTTATCTCTTTAAGAAATCTTTAAGCTTATTTGTTAAAAAATTCAAAAGTGGACCAAAAAAATTGAAGTGGCTGAAAAATATGGTATCTCATCGAAAACAGTTTTCATTATATTAAAAAATTGAAAATTAATTATGTCATTTGAATCGGGAACTTCTTCTGGATACAGCAAAAGAACGATAAAACCTATTTTTGAGAATATCGACAGGTCTTGAACAAACTGAAATTTATTTTTGTTGAAAATAACAAGAAAAGTTTGCAATTTGAAATGTATTTATGAATGAATGAAATTGTAGTTTGATTTAAAAAACTAAAAAAAAAAAATTCCCTAACTCGAAGTCTCCCTAACTCGAACTTTTTTCTCGGATAATGGTGATTCGAGTTAGGGAAGTTCGACTGTATATTACAAATGTCAAGAATTTAGAATATGATTTTTGCATAAACTACTAGTATATAATTATTTCAACTTTTATATATATTTTTAAATAATAAATAAATTCATTATTAGCCCATTCAGTAAACAGAATGATTTATTCTTTATACTTGCCTAGTTTCTGATGTTTCTTTACAGAGTATGTTATATATTTCTTAACAGTGCATGTTATGTTATTTACAGTGCATGTTATATATTTGCATCAAGCTGCTGTGTACAATTCACTCACATATATCTAAATCACTATTCCTGATAAAAAAGTCTGTTGTCAAAATAAAATTGTGTTCGAACTCCACGAAATCAATGCTTATCAGATGTGGAAAATATCCCATAACTTAAAGTGCAATCGTCGCTTAACTCTTGCTCCCCTGCTCTCTCGCTCCCTCTCTCTCGCTCTCGCTGCTCATTAACAGAAACCTGGGCAAACAGCCTCAAGGGGCAGAGTTGCCACCCCTCGGGAGAGAATGCGACTTCTGCCCCGACAGCATCTGTTGCCACTCGAGGCGTGTGCAAAAGTTGAATTTTAATTTGAATGTGACCAACTTTATGACTCCGAAATGAGTTCAACAAGCGAACAAGAGAGAGGGGAAGAGAAAGACCAATAGAGTCTCTTTCCCTTTCTCTCCTTTCCCCTTTTGACTGCATTTTTGCCAGCAATTTAAATGCAATTTTTACAGATTTTTTCTTTTGTATTTAATTTATGGAATTTCCGCTATTCGATTTTAACTTACTGAAAATCCAAATAGAGTTTTACTACAGCTCTTCTGATTGCTATCGTTGTTGTTGTTGTTGTTGTAGTTGTGGTTGTTGTTGTAGCGAATGTAGTCATAAATAAAAAGTAAATTGCGTGTGGCTATAAAATCCAATGTGAAGCCAACAACAAAAAAGTGGAATGGATAAATAAAAAAAGAGGACAAATAATAATATAGAAATGAAAACGCACAGCGAAACAAAACTTGTTTATTTGTGGTCGTTGTAGTAGTTGTTGTTGTTGTAGCACAGCTGTGCCAAAGGACTAAAGGATAACATGGTCGTAAGTAAAAGAAACTCCCAGGCAAATACAGAAAATAAAGCTAAAGAAACAAAGGCAGCTGTGTGCCTGATTATTACAAACTTATTACAAAAGTGCCAGGGAAAGGCAGGGAAAGAACACGAGGAATGTGAAGGCAACGCAATTCACAGGATGTACTATATATACATATATGTCTTAAGATACACATATTTGTAAGGATACGAATTCATGTGTGTTGTTGCCCATTAAGAGCGTTCCCATTGTTGCAAATACAATCGAAATGAAATCCTCACGTACTGCCAAGTACAAGTAAAAATGAGCACAAAACAGCGTAAGAAATGAAACACACACACACACAACACAGCAGGACACACAGGACACATGGGATGTATACAGGCAGAAAGAGAGAGGGAGACAAAGAGACAGAGACAGCGCGTCATTTGCTTACGCTTGTCATATTTCATACACAACACAACACAACAATTAAATTGAATGTGACTGGCAAGGACTCCTCCTTGATTTAAGCACAATAATAATACAGCCAGGACATTTGTATAAATTTGCAATTGCATTTTATTGAGCAGCAGCCGAAAAAACATTTAATTTACATAAGCAGACATTGGCATTTAAAGACAAAGACAGACAAACAGTCAGACATTGCTCATACGCCTCGTAAGCTGGCAAGTATTATTATTACAAGTCGATTAGCAATTGAGTAGAAATTATCAATTTAAATATTTATCATATATAGACAAAACTTTGAGACTTATTTTTATAAAATTTTTAAAGAATTTCCATAAATATTGTAATGATTTCTTAAATAAAAACAATTGCTGTATTTATGTAATTAATAAAATAGTATAGACATTAATCATACGCCTGGTAAGCAGTCGGTTATTATTTTTTAGCTTTGTCGATTGGCGGTAGAATCTATATAAAGACATTAATTTTTCAACTTTATCTCTTTTCATTATTATTATCATAATATTTTAATTATATTTAATTTTTTAAACAATTCCAAAAAGTATAATTCATGTTTTAAGCCAGCTCAAAAATATGCTACATTATTTTAAGGCAAGACAATATTTATTTTTGCTTAAAATCGTTCAGAAATTGTTTAAAGGCAGTTAGTTATTATTTTTCTTTGTCGATTGCTAGAAGGAATCAAATAGAAACTCTCAATTCAAGTTTTTCTATAAATATATGGCCATAATTTTGGCACTTATTTATTTAATCTTTAAAGCATTTCCATAAACAATGTAATGATTGCTTAAATTTAAACAATTGTTGTTTTTAATTAAAATGGTACACACATTACTCATACGCCTCGTTAACTATCTGCGCTATTTCACTTCAACTTCAGTTCCAAGACAACCCCGTAAAGTATGTCAAGTATTTGTTTTTTTAATGAAAACGAAAACAAGATAAATGTTTTCAATTAAAAGTGGAATTTCATTTTAGTTTTTCTTTTAATTTGCCAAGCTAAGAGCATTAAAGTTTTATTTGCTTTTTCTTTCACTTTCGTTTGCTGTTGTTCCCAGATAATTGCCAGCTTTAAAATGAAATAAAAACATATAAAAGAAAGAGAAAAGAGAAAACTGTTGACAACAATTTCATTGACACAATTTTGCTCTGCTCTCTGTTCTCTGTTCTCGGTTCTCTCATGTTCTATCTACATTTACTACAATTTTTTTTGTTGTCTTGTTTTTTTTTTTGCCAACAAAGACAAAAATGTCAGCGACAAAATCGATGCCCTGAAAAGGCAACGAAAACGAAATAAAACAAAACAATTGGAAAGCAAAGTCGCAGTAAATCGCACAAAATGTGCACACACACATATTTCCCTTTCCCTTTACTCTCTTCCTAGCTGCCCTTTGTCTTTACTTTCATTTGGCTATCCTTTTTTTTAATACATATATTCTCCAACGGCAGTTGTACGTGTCATTTGGCTGCAGTTTTATTTGGCCAAGCATAATGCGAGTTTATGTTTATGACTCTCCTGAAAAGCTGAAAAGCTGAAAACTGGGCTGATCTTGCACTCGGCGAAGCAGAAAAAGCCGCAATGAAAACATGCATGAATTTCGTGCACACATTTCATTCAGATGTGCTTTTAATGCCGCCCAAAAAAGCCGATGGAATTGTTTTTTTCAGCTCTTAAATAGCATTCAATTGCTAGAGTATAAAGTGCAGTCGGTGCACAATTCTTAAAAATAGATTTGAGCTGACGGGCCAGGCCAGAAAATAGTTGGGCACGTCCTGGCTCTTGGCTGAAACGCTCTAATGCCATTTACAAGTGGCAGCAGAAGGGAATGCACAAAAGTGAAAAAAGATGAGAAGGAGCATAGTGTGTGAGAGAGAGAGGGAGGGAGCTAGTTGACTTTTCTTTTAGCTTAACCAGACAGACGGGCGACATTTTTGGAAAATAAAAATGGAAAGTTTGCATACAAAAAAAGAAGTAAACAGGAAAAGAAACAGCAGGAAGGTAGCTTCAAAAAACGGAAAGCAAAAGCCAATGCAACAACAACAACAACAACAGCAACCAAAATATAACAACAACAACTGAAGAGAGAGTGAAAAAGGCAGCTGTCGCCATTTGAAGAAGCTGCTAAATTGGGTCAGGGATTTGGAAGCCGCTTTGCTTTGCTTCTTTCATTTTGCACTGAATTGCATTACTGTGTCATTTGTTACCTACTTTGTTGTAGTTGCAGTTGTTGTTGCTGTTGTTTTCGTTGGACTGGCAGTAAAGTAAAATTGCGTATACGCCATGTGGCTTTCAATGCAATTTGTAAGAGGCGAGCGCATTAATTTAATTACAGACGGCGCAAATTTTGTGCACAGTTTTAGCTACCCATGTTTCCTTTTTACACATAGCCCTCTCTCGCTCTTTTAGCTCTCTCTTTCTCTCTCTACTTATTATACTCGTTAATCGTAAAGTACAAGGGAATATTGTACTTGATGTAATGTTTTGATCGGGGGAGCCTTTAAAGTATATATATTTTGATCAGCATCAATAGCAGACTATAAACCTATATAACACCTAAACGTCAGAGACTATGAGAGCTAGACTAACCAAATTTGAGAAACAGCATTTAATAAATTGCTGATTTTTATCTATTATTTGAGCTAGAGGTTGCAATAAATTTGATAATTCCACTTAGGCCACATTTATTAAGATTTTCCTAAATGGAAATCTCAAATATGTTAGCTCATTTTGATGTTAGAAACTTCCTTTAATTGTTACCAATACATATATATATCGGAGAAATAAATTTAAAGTTATGACTGTTTTCAAATTTGTTGAAAACTTTTTCTATTAAACTTATGCAGCATATTTTATTGTTGATATTAAAAATGTATTAATAAAATATTATATTTAAATTCTGTAATGTTTATATTCATTTTAATTTTAAAATTGAGCAACAGGTATCTTATAGTCGTGTTCACCCGACTGCAACACTTTTGCCACTAGTTTTGTATGTCACTGGAGCATTTGCTGAAAGACAAGTTAAGCAGTTGGCAAAAGAAGAAGAAGAAGCGTCACAACTTTGGCCGACAACCGCAAGCTGCATTTTTAATTGCGCACACGTGCGAATCGAGGCGTCAGTCTGTGAGTGGGGGCGTGGCATGGGCGTGACTTCGAGCCCGGAGGCTGTGAATGGCAACGAAGTTGGCAGTTGGCAGTGGCTTCTACTTGAACTCATTTAGCGTGGAAATTATGGTACGCTCAAGTGGATTTTGACAGGTCAGAAACACACACACACACAAACACACACACACATTGACACACACACACACACACACACACACACACACTCACACATATCCTTGATTCGTTTGAAAGTTTTGCGCACGTTTTGTGTTCGATTCCTTGAGGGGATTTTTGTGTCTCCTGCCCGCAGCTGTTGCCAACTACACTCAGAGAAAAAATTAAGACTTCCATTCTTAAGCAGGAAATATTCAAGTACAAAATGATCTTAAAAACTAACTGAGTTTGGAATTTTAAAAATGGAGAACAAGTTTTTCATTTGAAGTTCGCTTTTCGCAATCTCGCAAATCTTAAAAAAATATTTTTCTGCGTTACTTTAAGAACGTTTTGGGATTGATTTAAGTTTAAGCACACAAAAGTCTTGAACTAATGCCGAAATGTACTTGTAAATGTTAAGGCTTGTCGGTATTTAAATATTTCAAAGCATTTAAAACACGGCTAGAACCAGTTGAGAATTATAATGCGCAATCATGAAAAATGAAACTTAAACAGGTCGCTTAATACTTGATTCAAGAAAAATAGTACACACAATCTTAGGATTTTAAGAACAAGACGGAATAAATCCAAATGCGGACATACTTCAATATTTTTCTGAGTGTACATATATACATATATATAGCGTATTTACGTATCTGACATGGTATTACTTTACACACGTTAGGCGCCATCCCATATTACTTAGTTCATTACATTTTAATTTAAGACTGACACATTTTTCCGAGTGTAGCAAAAGTGCCACAAACGGGGGCCACTCAAAGCAAGGAGCATGGAGTTTGGTCCTGCCAGGGGCCAGGACCTCTTGTCTAATTGATAAGCAATAAACAGTGAACGGCAGACAGGCGTATCAATGAAAAGCCGGCTTGCATATTGCCATACATATTTCCCTGTCTTGCCCAACAACTGACAGACAGACAGACAGACAGGACAAACAAACAGAGAGACAGACAGGCAGACAGACAGACCGTCAGACAGCTCAAGCAGAGCAAACAAAAGCCTTTTCTCGGCCAGAAGGCATTTTGCCTTCAACTAGCAACATTTGAGCTTTTGTTTTTGGCCCGACTTGGCCACAATTCACAGATAGACAGAGGGGGGAGGGGGAAGGGGGGAGGGGAGTAGAGATTTTCTGCTAGCCTGTCAAGTATTTAAGTTTAATGCGCTTAGTTCTTCTTGCATTTGAGAGAATTGAATTACAATGTTTTTTTTATGTTGCCACAAACTTTTTAGACAATAACTGTTGTCAGCCAATTAAGTTTAAAGTCTGATGTTGCTGTTACACATTGCGTATACGCAATATGGAATTATTATTATTTTGTAATTGCATTAAGTTTTAATTGAGCGAAACTCTTGAGACAGATTTTAATTAGAGAAGATAATGTAATTGACTTACTCATTCTGCCATGCGTTGTTGTTGTTGTTGTTGGTTGTTGGTTGTTTGTAGAGTTGTAGAGTTGAGTTGGCTGTGGAAATTATCACGTATACGCCTAGTTGAAGCGCATTTTGCACCTTTGAACACTTGAAACACACAATTTGCTGTTACACTCAATGCGATTGTATTTCGAGTTGTGCTGAACATAAATGGATTGCATTTGTTATACGATACAGATACAGATACAGATACATTTACAACTACAGATACAGATACATTTACAACTACAGATACATAATACCGAAATTACATTCGCTGTTGTTTTGCATCTGGCAAATTTGTCAATGTTATTCTGAATTGTCATTTAAATATGCATATTTAATTTATTTAACAAATCACCACCGACCAGAGAGTGTATGTATATTTATATTTATATAACCCAAAACCACATTAAACACCCACAAAATTCAATTTGGATTTGGAATTTGTATTTACGCAGTTTTGTATAAATATTGTGGACGAGCTATTTTTCAGTGTATCGCGTTGCGTGTTTTTGTTAATGCAAATTATGCAAATGATTTGTGTTTGGCCGTTGGCAATTTCAGAAACAGAAAAGTGGTTCAAGAGCCAATTTCAGAAAATATTATGCGAGTGGAGAGCAAGAGAAAATGCTGAAAAAACTGCTTTAAATATTTTTGTATTTTCCCATAATTAACTATGATTTTAATGCAATATCATTTTTAAAGTTAAGCATTGTTAAAAGATTGCTTTGCTTAAAAATCTACATATTGAGTAAACAAATTATTATAGCGAATTGAATCGAATTTAAAGTGAATTTAAAGACCATAACTTGATCAAAATGATATTCCGCTTTGAAATCGAATCAATTTTGGCACAGTTATGACATTTTTTAGTTGGTCTGATTTACGACCTAAAAACGTTACAAGCCAAAATACGTTTCAATAACAAATTTGAGGTACTGATTTATACTTATTATGGCATAAAGATTTGATTAAATTATTGTACTTGAGATAAAAAATTTTAAAATTTTTGAAAAATCAAAAGGGAGACAAACCAAAATTTATTTTTAATTTAATATAACATTATCGTTTAATTTTTAATGGTTTTTATCGACAATTCGATTCATTTTCCAATATTAATTTATTTTTTAATCATCAAAATTACATCAGAAAAGTATAGTTTTCATATTTATTTATTTGTTTATTATTTTATTTTCTTAATTTCAAGTGTTATACACGTAAAGGGTATCAGCTAGTCGTCCACACTCTAGCACTTTGAGTTGTTTTTCTATATCCTCTCACGTTCTTTGTGCAACTCATGCAGCAAACAATTTATATTAACATATTTTATCCTCTCGCATCAGTTTTCAAAAAGTTTTCATTAATTCCTTTAGCCTTTATGCTTGCGTAAAATGTTGATTAAATTTTTATGATCATCATTTATTAATTAACATTGAAATTTATGCGCAAGTTTTATCCAACAAAATAAAGGAGAGATAAATTTATTTGAAATGTGCTTTTAATGGCCAAAGAAAATGAAATATAAATACAAATTCGCTTCAATAATTTGCGATTAAATGAATAAATGCATAAATATTCGCATAAATTAAGTGAAGCTGTCTCTTTCTGGCTTTCGCATTGTTTATGTTACAATTTCAATACACAAATTGGCAACATGTTTTTAAGGCCAAATACAATTTGCTGCTTTGCTGCTTATAAATGGCCCAGAATTTATGAGTTAACTATTTGCAACATTTAAAATAATTAAAATGCCATATAAGAAACGATAAAACAAACCTTTTCTAAAGGTCGAAAGGGGCAAGTTGGTGTGTGAGGGGAAGGGGGGAAGGGTAGGAACAGTTAGAACTTCTGACCAACCACAAATAATGCAAAACAAAAACAGAGAAACAGAAAACAGAAAACAGCAAACGAAAAAGGCAACTTCTCAAAATTTTAGCCGCTAAGCAAGATTTATGAGCCCCTCAAGGGCAATGGAGGAGGAGGTGGGGAGGGGGGCGTGGCAAGGCCTTTTGGCCATTATTTGTTTTAACTGTGCGGCCTACGCATTTCAATAATTTAAAGTATTTGCGAGAGCATTGCGAGGCAATTTGGTTAATGGTCTGTGGCAGCGGCACATTGGGCATTGGGCATTGGGCAGTTGGTGTCTTGTGCTTTGTGGCACGCCCCCAAAGGGTTGCTTGCCACATGAAGCACATAAAACTTAAAGATAGCGGCACGTTTAAAAAACAAGATATGGAAGAAAGAAAGAAGAGAAAAGAAAGAGCAACAACAAACTTAAAGCTGTTGGCACATGTGACGCGACTTTGGGCGTTGCACAGTGATGGAAAAAATATTAGAAACAAGAGTCATTTTGACACTTTCAGTAAAGTTTTTAATAATATGATAAAAAGCTGCGCCTGAATATAGAATCTCGTTGTTTTGTTGCATTTTAAAACATTGCTAAATAGGTAAAATTATGAAACTAAAACAAATAATTTTTCCCAAAGCTTAAAAAAAAAAAGTGATTGTTTCTATTAATTTTTTATTTGCCGTATATGTATGTATATATATTCAGACGTGTGCGAAATAATAGGAACAGCATATGTAAAAACTGAATTTGGTAAAAAAAGTGTTGAGATAACTTGATTTTAATAAACTCTTATATTATTGTTATAGTACATATGTATAATATCCTTTAAATATCTTCTTGCGATTTAATTTCTCGCCACTATACTTAGTTATTAGTACATAATTAAACCTTCTTTTTGAAAAGAAAGATTTCACATAAGATTAATTAATGCCCGAGAGCTCGATCAGAGACTAGCATAAGACTAAAAATGAATTATACTTCTATTTATTAAGTCAAACATCAAAATTATTATAATAAATAAAACAAAAAAAAAAAAAAATCCTTTAAATATCTGTTAGATTTCATATGCTGCCATGTCCTTCTTTTAAGGTAAGTTTGTTGGGTTATATCGAACTTCAGCTGTGCAAAATAATAAGAAAAAGGAGAGAAGAGTTGTTTCTTACAGCATTTCTAACAATTTATGAGTATACACAAAGTGTTATGTACATATTTAGTATAAGGATGCTCCAACACTCTTCCGGATTATTTGGACACATTCTGATTTTATACATAGAACCTATAAAAATGCATCATCTGAAGATTGGAATATTCTTTCAATAGCATTCTCTTCTTCATGCCACAATTGTCCACAATTTTCTGTCCATAGAATCTCTTACTTATTTCTCTTATAATTTGTATAGTAATTTTTTTGAACGAATGAAGTTTTTCACTTAAGTTGTTCCTATTAACTCGCCCACATATGTATGTTTATATGTGTGTGCGTGTTTGTCTGTATGTGAAAGCGTGTGTGTGTGTGCGTGTGTGTGTGTAAAGCAGTTCAAGGACTCAATGCTGCGCTCTGTATGCTGTTGGGCAACCCAATTACGCAAAATGCTGTAACAAACCAAAAAATAAACGGCAAAAAAAAGCCAAAGACGATTGCGTTGCAAGCCGCAAGCTGCAAGCGAAAAAAGCTGCCAAGCCAACGTAACATGCAACCTTTAACCTCAGCACCAAATACAAAAACAAGAACAAGCCAAAGTCGACCTAGAAAACTAGAAACAGAAATGAACTCAACAGAGCTGAGCTAAACTGAACTGAACTGAACTGAGCTGAACTGAGCTGTGATGTGAGTTGCCTTCAGTTTTCATGCCACACACACACACACACTAACACACACACACACACATTCACATATGTTGAGTTGTTTTCAAAGTTGGCGTGCCGTGAATTCTTGTTTATGCCAAAGCAAAAAGATAAACACAGTCCAAGTGCCAATGCCAGCGGGGGGAAGAACACGAGAGAAAACCCAACTGACAAACTGACAGACTGACTGACAAACTGACTGACTGACTGACTGACTGACTGACTGACTGACTGACTTGTGGCAGCGTCAACATTGTCTGCCACACATTTTATGCATAACAACGACGTTCAAGGACATCAAGCGAGAGTTTTTCCTCGTTTTTTTCCCTTATTTTCCGCCTGCATTTCAGTTTCAGTCGCTGCTGTAAGTCACGAGTTTCTTGCGCCTGCAGCTTATGCAACACTTTTTTTTTTAAGATTTACATTTCTTATATATTTTCAAATAATTTTGTATAATTTTATAATTTTTAAAACTGTTATGGCTTATTTATTTTTGACTTAAGCAATTGTTATAGATGCAGGCAATTTAATGACGTCAAAAAAGCATTTCAGCTCCTTTCACTCTCTCTCTCGCTCGCTCTCTCTCTCCCTCTCTTTCTCGCTCGCTTGTGTTTTGAGCAGCTGTGCGCTGTATCTGTATCTGTAGCTGTGTATGTATTTGCATTTGTATCTGTGTGCGTGCTGTGTTTTCACTTTCGCTTTTCATTGATTTTTAAGCAGCGCGCGCGTTGCGCTCAAAAGTATGCAGCATTATTTGTATTATCATTATTATTTTTAACACATTATTTTTATCACCTTTAATTATTATTTACAATTATGACACTTTAACGCTGTGTGCTGATTACGTTACAACACACGCATTTACACCTACACTCACACACACTCACATTTACACTTACACTTACACTTGGATTGAGCGCGCATGAAAATGAAAATGTTTTCGTCTCTTCAAGAAATTGGCAACCAACAACTTCGACGTCGTGCTGCGCTCGCTGCCAAAACTGAACTGAAACTGAAACTCGCATGTGACCAAAGCTCTGACATGGCTAAAAAGCAGCAGCAACAGCAGCAGCAGCAGCAATAACGGTAAAAATACTGGTAACAGTTTTGCTAACAGTGGCGCAGACGCCTTTGCTTTGCTTTGCTTCTGGTCTTGGTCTTGGTCACAGTTCACGTCACACTGTTGCTGCCTCAGTTTCTCTCGCTCTCTTTTTTTCGCTCTCTCTCTCTGTGTTAGGTTTTTGTTTACATTGCGTGCTCTGTGCGTTGGTATTTTTAGCTACAACATTCAGTGGGGGTGGTCATTTTGCCAACGTGTTTGGCGCCTATAAATAAAATTACGCATACGCCACGTGGTGCGTGAATTGGGCGTGTTGCGATAAAAAACATTAGAGAGATTTAAAAAAAAAAAAAAAAAAATCACAGAAAACTTTCTGAATAAATTGGATATAGTTTTAAATTTAAAATATAATAATTATAAATATTTGTGGGTATTTTTAAAAACAAATACATATAAATATTTTCAAAGTTATAATAATAACAATATTACTTAATATTTAATATTAATAATATAATTATATTATTATGTTTAATATTTTAAGTAAAATACAGTCGAACTTCCCTAACTCGAACTTCCCTAACTCGAATTTTCTCTAACTCGAACAAAATCGAGTGGCAATAGCGTTTACTGAGCAAATTTCATACAAATCGCCTTCCCTAACTCGAACTTCCATAAGTCGAATTTCTCCGTAACTCGAACAAAAATATTGGCCCGTGCTTCTGTAAGTCGAATTTTTCGGGAAAATCTCCAATGTGTATATATGCTAGTCGCCTTCGCACCCTTCGTGCTGCTTTCGTCACTAGCGCGGACTGCCGTTCGCAGTGATAAAGTTTGAATTTTTTTTTCGTTTCTGTTTTATGCTTTTGTTAACGGCTCGTTTGGATATGTAATATTGATGTACATTAACATATGGTGATGTAATATGATAGAATATTGCATCAACAATTATTTAGGCTTGTGAAATTGCTATAGGAAAGATGATCGAAATGTACTTCTTTGTCAGCACATCAGTGTACTAAAATGTTTAAGGAAATATTCAAACTTATTAGTAGTTAAGGAATTTGAAAGTAGACCAAATAAATTAAGGTTGCTGAAAAATGTGGTATGTCAGCAAAAACATTTTTCATTATATTAAAAAATGAAATATTAATTATGATGACATTTGAATCGGGAACTTCTTCTGGATACAGCAAAAGAACGAAGAAACCAAATTTTGAGAGTATCGACAGGTCTTGATCAAACTGGAATATATTTTTGTTGAAAATGACAAGAAAAATTTGCAATTTGGAATGTATTTATGATTGAATGCATTTGTAGTTTCTTTTAATATACTAAAAAAAAAAATTCCCTAACTCGAAGTCTCCCTAACTCGAACTTTTTTCCTGGATAATGGTGATTCGAGTTAGGGAAGTTCGACTGTATATTTAAAAAATTGAAATTTTTTTCAAAATATTTTAAAATTGATTCAAAGCTTAAAAAAATGATTTATTTGTAATTTATTTATTTATTTAATGTCAACTAACAAATGTACTTTTAAAAATTAAACTATAATTAAGAAACATAATACGCTATTCAATTAAAATAAATTAAATTTAAACTGAATTGCTGAAAAAAAGTTAATTAAGAATTGGAAATATTTAAAAGTATTAAAAAAATATTGGGAAGTGTTTAAAAAAAATGCAATATCTGTCTTCAAACTTAATACAAAATTTGAAAGCTTAACGTATCGTGATATTTTACAACATTTTATATTGAAGAGTTAAAATATTATTGCCAACAACTTAAATATATTTACGTATAAACAACTTTAAATGTAAAATATAGTCTGAGAACATAATGAAAAAAAAAACCCAAGTTCAACATTTACTTTAACCCTCTACCGCATACAGAGCCATATATGGCTTTCAATTTTAATGAAATTTGTTTTAGTTAAAACGGTACTTAAGCGAAGTCGATTGTTATTGGTCATTCTCTTTGCACTATTTTCTATTGGAATAAAATATGAAAAAAAATTTTGAGTTGCTTCACTTCGTGTTTCTATGAGTTTTGTTCAAGCGTCTCGCGTGAATTTGTGCGTGAATTTGAAAGTGAATATTGCTGAATTTCGAATTAAATTTATATCTTCCAAAAACAACATTTCTTTTGTTGAAGAATAATTTTTTCCAAAAGAAAATAAAGTTTTCTTTCATAAAAAAATATAATTTGACTGTAAGGTTGGCATTATATATACTAATTCTTGCAAAAATCGGCGAAAAAATTTATGGTTCTTCATTTATTTATTCATAAACTATGTATATACCCAAAAAAAAAAAATTTGTCCAAATATATATTATTATATGCCCAATAAACACATATATGCATAAAATTATGTGTTTTCCTTATTGGATCTATGTTCATGCAGTAGAGGGTTAAAACTTCAATAATTTTAATTTGATTTAACATTTTCTCCACAACAAAGAACTCATTTAAAGCACATTTTATAATTTCGTATTAAAGTTGCCCAACGCTTTCAGTTTTCCAATTTCAATTGTTGGCGACAAATCGAAAGGCCTGAGGCGTGACTGAGGAAAAGAGACCATTACAAAAGTAGTATGACTCAATTTACAGAAATTGAACAAAGCAGGAAGCGGAATCAGCTAAACACGCCCCATATATATATATATAACATATATACACGTGAACATAAACTGCGTATGTCCGTTGGCTTCTTGTTAGTCGACACAACAATTTTCACGCTGATTGGTTTCAAGTCATTTTCCCCAAGCTTTTCATTTCGCTGTAATATTTGTTTTCTATTTTTATTTCTTGTGCTCTCCTTGGAAAAAGTCAACGAGCCAAAGCCAAAAGTCTCCTCTCTCTCTTTCCCCCTCCCTCCCTCTCCCACTCTTCCTGTGTCCTTTGCCGCCTTGAAGCACTTTTGGAATTTAATAATGAAATAGCCTCAATTTTCCAGTGCCCTTCACACCTCAATCTCAATCCCAATCCCAATTCCCTCCTTTGGCTAACAATTTTCCAATTTTCCATTTTGTGACTTTCAGTTGATAAATTCCACAGAACGATGAAAATAGTTTTTCTTTTTTAATGAAATTGAAAGCGCAGTTGCAGCGTTCAGCTGTCAATTTGTGGATATAAATCATTCGATAACTAATTAAAAGTTATTCGCATTTGTGGATAATTCGATTACAAAACTTTCAATTCTGTGCTATCGATTGAAAGCGATTTTGAACAAGAGGCGGGTAAACTGGTCAATAATTGTGTAATAAATATAAATAACTGAGTCACTGTGCTCACCATTAGGGCGTACTTGTGGTGGGCGTGGCATAAAACACACACACACATGCACTCTGAGATTTGACGTTGATTTTTATCAATGAACATCGAATGATGAATGACAATCGAAGCTGAGTTGACATTGTATATGTATGTGTTTGTGTGTGTGTGTGTTTGTGTGTGTGTGTGTGAGGGGGTAGGGGGAAAGGGGGGGATTTCTATTGTTACCCTATACTCATATAATAAATGTCAATGCTTAACTTTGTCTGCTCTTCTTTATTCTTATCAAAACCGAAGCCATTTTTTAACCGCTTAGCGAATCCTTTTCAGTGAAGATGCGGCCTTAAAAAATACTTAGATACCCGATAAGCAAGACAAATGGACACCAAATAAGGAGACATCATTGCGGGAATCATCGCTAAGCAATTGAGATGTCTTTTTTGGAGCTATCGTGCAAACATTGCGAAACTATCGTGTCATTTTATTTCAATTCATTTTGTATAAATTGTTTCAACTTTTTATTAATAATAATAGTTATAATAATATTAGTTATATAAACTATTTAAAATAATTAATTAATTACAAGATTTGCAGATTAACAACAACAGATCCAAACATAGTCTTCTTTGCTACGGTGATGAACAAAATAATAGAAACGATAATTTATTTTTGTATATATAAAATTGCTTGGAACATAATAATTTTTATTACTTTTAGCAATGTTTCAACATTTAATAAAACAGTGGGATTCTATATTCATGCGCAGCTGTTAATCATTTTATTAAAAATTTGTTTAAAATTTCAAAATGACTCTCGTATCTAATTTTTTTTCCATCACTGTATACAATCATTTTGTGAATGCTTTACAAGCCTAATAATCGATGAATCTATCGCAGAGTTACATTATCATTATTTTTAATTTTTTATAATATTTGCCTCTCAGCTTTTTCTCTAGATTGATTTTGACTTTTTTAAGACTCGATTTTCCAGCCCCTTCTGATTGTCCAGAGGCGTAGGCTAAAACAGAGATAGAGAGAGTTTTTTGTCATGATGTCTTGAGGTTTTTCCTGTGATTTTGATTTTTTCCTTGGCCTTTTCAGCTTGTCGACATTTTTATGTGCCATCGTCAAGCGTATCGCTTATCACAACTGATGTGGCATGGTACATGGTAAATGGTAAATGGTAAATGGTAAATGGTAAATGGCTTGTGGCAAGTGCCACAAGTTTGGCTATCGTTTAAGCCAACTTGCTCATTAGACAAGAAACTGTTGCAGCGCTTTGTGCTCGAATATTATGGCCTTTTGATATGACTAGACACACTCCCTGTTTGTTATCAGTGTGTGTGTGAGTGTGGGTGTTGGGGTGTGTGAGTGTGTGTAAATGTGGGTGTGCCGCACTTACACTTAATTGAATCCTGCGGGCAAAACAGTAAGCCGGAGGCATGCAGCATGTGGCATGCCAAAGCGTTTAGAGGGCAGCATCTTTGGTGTTGTTGTTGTTGTTGGAGTTACTCCATCTCCTCTCCCTCTCCCTCTATGTCTGTCTCTTTTTGTTGCTTCAGCTCCTGTTCAACATCCTGCAGCGCCTCTAATTCAATTAGCAGGTTCAGCGCCAAAGCAGCAAATGGCTCGTTAAACACGCTGTGTGTTTTTCCTACCTTCCCCCCGCTTGCTGCGGAAACTCCACTCCACTCCACTTCCCTCTCTCTCTCTCTCTTTCTTCACCCTCCCCTCTCCTTACTCCCTCCTCTTCTCCCTATGCCACTTCACTGCTCTACTTCGTTTTTAAAACATGTTTTATTAGATTTTCGCTTTCTTCTTTTTTATTTTATTTTATTTTACTTGTTTTTTTTTTTGCCCTTAACTGGCGCCATTTTTATGCAAACGGAAGTTTCCCCACACACACACACACACACACAGTGATGGAAAAAATAATAGAAACGAGAAACATTTTGACATTTCAAACCAAATTTTTAATGATATGATAAAAAGCTGAGCATAAATATATCATTCCGTTGTTGTGTTTAAATTTTGAGACCTCGCTAAATATCCCAGTAGAACCTGAAGGCATGTGGTGAACAAATTACACACAGCCTTCCGCCCTAAAACTTCAGGGGTAAAGCTACAGCCGAAAGTCTACTAAGGTTTCAGGGCGAGACACCTGAAATTTTTGAAGAAATTTTCTATCGTTTCTTCAGGGGTAAATTTTGCAGCAAGAAAAAAGTCCCTGCAGCCAACTTAACGTTGCCAACGCCTGGCAATAAATATCGAAATCACTTTTATGAGTTTTAAACCATACTTTTCAGTAATTCTGTATTGTTAATAGAATTCATAATAAATGTAATATATTAAATAACTTATTTTATTAATTAAACATTTTAAAATATGGTAAAATGTTGTTTTATTATTTAATATTTTTATCGTGGCAGTCATCGATAAATACAAAGGGCTGGCAATGTTATTATCGGCTATCGAAGACATTGCAGCCCTTCGTTTGTGTATTTTGTCAATGTGCAGAAAGTGTCAAAATAAGGTAAGTTTTAACTATAAATATATGAATAAATGTTTAATTTTATTGTATTTTCACCCAGATCGCCTGACTTAATTGCCCGATGACGAAGTTCATAGCTTTTGCAAGCAAGACCAGTCACACGTAAGTAAATTAAACATTTAACCAATTAGACAACAAATTTGTTTTAATTATTGTATTTTCTTATAATCAACTTGTAGGAGGCTCTTCAAACTGGAAAGTAAGATTGGCAAATCGCCCAACAATTAGGTAAGAATAAATCATTCTAATGCTCCTACAACAAACAATTAATTGATTCTAAATTTCAGATTGACCCTTCAACCGAATGCTGTGGCCAGGAGGAATTAAATAATAAGTAAAGTTAGTTTTAAGTTTTATTATAAGTGAACTAATATTAAGTTAAACATGAAGTGCATTAAAATAAACAAATATAAACAAACATTTTGTGTGCCTAAATTTTTGCCGCCGATTCGGCACAATTTTCTAATGGCATACAGCAAGGGAAATTCAGGGCAAAAATTCCCACCCCTGAAAAGACGATATAAAAATTTCAGCGGTGGCGGCCTGAAACCTTGGCGGAAGCTTCCGCCAAATCTTCCGCCAGCGTATACCGAATTACCCCGCTCACGCTAATGTAAAAGCGAATTAGAACTTTACATAAAGTGGCTGCACAGCTCCGCTGAACTTTCAGCTAGCATTCTTAATGTTTTTCGCTACAAAAGAGCCACTGGGATGTTAGGTATTAAGTAAAAATTATGAAACTAAATAAATTATTTGTTTCAAATCAATTTAAAAAAAAAAAACTTTTATTATTAGGTATCAGGTAAAAATTATGAAATTAAAAGAAATTATTTTCTTCAAAGCAATTTTAAATATACAAAAATGGTATCGTTTCTATTATTTTGTCCATCGCCGTATTTATATCTTCTCCATTGTGTGTGTAATGAGCAAAATGTTACAAATTGCCAAAACTCTGTCGTCGCGTTCTTCTCTTCGCCTCTCCTTTCTGCCTCTACTCCTCCCTCCCCTCGTGTCCGTCGCCTTTGTTCCCTTCATTTGTGTTTGCTTTTCAGATAATGCAGGGAAATATCTTTTGCACTTGAGCACGCAACGCACAGCGGATGTGGCCAGTGGCCAGTGGCCAGTGGCCAGTGGCCAGTGTTGCCCCATGTGAGTCCGGCGCATAATTATGAGCTATGCAAATAATGTGCCATCACCAAACGCAACCCCTCACCCCTCCATCAACCCCCCCTCCAGCAAACCCCTTTTACTTTATTTTATGCGCTGCTCAGCGTTGCTTTTTATGCTTTTTTTTTTTTTGCTCATTTCGTTTTTACACAAATAACTCGAGCAAATTGTTCACTTTGCTGACCAAATGTAAATTTCGGTGAACAAAGGGTTAAAGGCGTGTGTGTCATGGCGGACATTTACCGTAAAGCCAATAAAACCGCAGCGAAAACAGAAACTCTTTTAGAACAGAACAGTTCCGTTGTGTGTATAAAAATATGGTTGAAAATAAACCACAAAAAAGTGTAATATATATAATTTAAAGGTAAACTGTATCTATATGTTATCATAACTCTGTTAACTTTATGCCTTTGAAATCAATTTATCTGGCGATGAAAACAATGTGGGTTAAACAATATAATTTAAAAATCCTTTTAAAACTTAATTTACAATATTTACACAAAAATTCAGTAACATTGACAAGGGATTTATATCATAGAACTGATTTGATAACATTAGTAACATTTAATTGTAAGTTAACTGGATGTTAACTAACTTTTCTGTAGAGGATAACTCTTGCATTTTCATATATTGTTTTTACTCTTCCATTATTCAATATTTGAAACATTTTAGCATCGAAGCCTACAGAAATTATTTAAAAAGAAATAAGAAATTTAAATTCTCTATGGTAATGAAAAAAACATGATAAATTTCATATAGTCTGTTAATTTCTTTTTTAAGTAAACAGTCTGCTAATGTTCAGTTTAATTATGAGAAAATTAAATCTGTGGAAACTTGACATAAGTTTACATTTTTCAAATGCCATAATAATCAACTTAATTTGAGAAGTTTTTAATTTAATAATTTTCTATACTTTGCATATGATTTTGATTTTCCTATTTATTTCTAGCCTTAAAGATTTATTATTTCTATCTGTTTACTTTGCATACTAGTTGTTGCCGGTTAAGTATTGAAACAAAGCAGCTTGTGAATCTCAACAGCTGTTGCCAAGTCAGTCGCCTGCCTCTCTTTGCGCTTCTCAGCGAACTGTAGTTAAACGTCAACCCGTAACCAAACCCCAACCCCAACCCAAACCCCAGCCCATAATCGCCTTTGCCTCTGCCTGTTGTTAGTTGGCTTTTCCTCTGTTTTTCCACAGCCTTTCCTCTGCTTTTCCTCTGCTTTTCCTCTGCTGCAATATGCTCTCTCGTGCTGTGTGGCAACTGTGGCATCCTTTTCAGTCCTTTTTGATTTTTCGCCTCAGCATTTTCCAATTCCCGATCTCTGGCCCTATGAACCATATTTTCCAACTTTTTCAGCAACCATTTTTTTTTGTATTTTTTTGCTTGTTTCCTTTTGAGCATTTCGTTAGTTTTGCCGCCGGGTTGCTCATATTCCCTTTCGCTTTGCCGCTGGCCACTGTATTCCTGTTTTTTTTTCTTTTTGTTGTCCTGCAGCTGCAGCAGGACAAAAGTCCATTATCCTTTTTGGCGTTATCGGTAATCAATTTCAGTGGCCGCTCGGCGAGTTTTAACGCGCACAAAAAAAAGGCTAGAAAAAAAGCGAAAACTTTCAGCTGCTTTTTTTTAACAGCTTTTCGACCAACAATAGAGAGAGAGAGGGAGAAAGCAACAACAGCAAAGGACAACAACAGTTGTTAGTTGTGAAATATGCACGAGTCGAGTGCGCCGCTTGCCACGCCCCCTGATTGCCACACACACACAAACACACACACACACACACACATGTGGCACACACAACAAAAGCTGTTGAAGTGACGTTTGTTGCTGTTGTTGTTGTTGCAAGTTGATGCGAGTTTTGTAAGCGCATTTCACAGCACAATTTCAGCACAAATAATTCAATTTCAATGTATAAGCAATTTTCCTTTTCAGCAGTTGTTGCAACTGCAGTTCTATTTAGCTGTTGTTGTTGTTGTTGTTACAGTTGTTACAGTTGTTGCTGCCACTCAGTTACATAGTTGTCGAGTTGTTTAAAAAAACTTTTCACATTCGCAATTGGCTTCAAATTGGCTGCTCGTCGAATTAGTTTTGAGAAATGCCAATGGGGGAATTTCTGTCCGGAATTTTGTTGCAGCCTTGCCCCAAATTTGGAGCAATTGTTGTTGTTGGCGCAGAGTTGCCGCCCTCTCTTACAAATACATATATATAATTAGATGCAGTTATCTAAGTAGGCAACACAGTCTTTGAATTATGCAGCATGTTGTAGTTGCAATTTGAGCGGAAAAGTGAAAAGTGAAACTGTAGCATACTTTTCAGCGCTTACTTTGGGCTTTCACTTTTCAATTAATTCCTTTGGTCGTGGCGACCCTCGCTGTGTGGTCTTTATGTAATCCTCAGAGCAAAACCACAAAATGTAACTTAAATTCCGTTTGGGGTATTATGAATAAGTAACAGCTTTGGTAACTTAGTTATGAAAGGGCTCAACTGGCAGCTTTGGAAATCGGACCATAAAAGTTTTCCTAAGATATTGTTATTTTCGAATTTATACAGATATTGTGTTAGGCTTTGTTGAAACTGGAGAATGCACGGAGCTGTTAGCTATGATATCCTGTCCCAAAGTTGAAGATTTTGCCAATCTTGAGACAAAAATAAATAACTAAATACATAGAAACAAACAAATCAAAGATTTTTATGTTATGCAATATACAGGGGTGTCACAGAAATCGCTTTCGATTGAATTTCACTTAAATTTCATACAAATTAAAGTGAAATTCAAGCGAAAGCGATTTCTATATCACCCCTGATTATTGCCCAATGAAATATTTTATTAACAAAATTTGTCTAATTTTTGCATGTTTAAATAATTTGTTAGTTTATTTTTCTTTTTTTTTCCATTAGCTCTTATTTTTTTTTATACCAAATAGTTACAAATATTTTTATAAATGTAAGACTCGTTTAAGGCCCTATTCTCTTTCAGCAAAAAATTTTTTTCGACTTTTTTTTTTTGCATTCATTTATAGCTTGGGTAGTTGTGAATATGCCCCTAAAAGGATTTTTAGAAATACTTAAGGAGATATGGCCGTTTTTATCCAGCAATGTTAATGTTAATGCATGTGAAGTCAAAACTTTAAACGCGTTTATCTCGAAACCACGTTTTTCGAGCTGGCGGCCACGATTCCGCCAGTTCTACTGAACCGATTTGGATGAAACAAAGTTTAATCGACGTAGAATTTCACCATTCTGGCCCGTAGTAAAATAAAAATGTTGCGATTTTTTTTACTATTTTTTTTTTACACTAAACTACAAAAAAATGGGTCCAAATTCGATTTTTAAATTTCAAGTGCCGCCATTTTGTCAAAAAAAATCGGAAAAATTTTATTTTACTACGGGCCAGAATTACATCTATGCTGATCATAACCCTATATTTTTTTTTTTCAGACGCTCCGGAGACCCGGAATCGTGGCCGCCGTGACGACACCTTTTTTTTGCACCACCAACTTTGAAGTCTCATTACTTTTTGAACACCCCTCGTGTCGAGGCAAAAAAAATTATGTCTGCTTTTTTTATGTTTATGTAATTTCTTATTTTATTTAGCATTATTTTCTTTTTTCCATTTGCTTTATTTTTAAATGGTTCCCAATATTTCTATAGTTTTACGACTCGTTCAAGAGATATCTCATCACAATTAATATTTATATTTAGTTATGTTTTATAACTCGCAACTTAATTTGATTTAATTTAATTAAAACCTTCGTCATTTACTATAATTTATTATCTCATAAAGCTGTCATATGAGTGATTGATAGATGACTGAATTGAACATAAAAGTTTTCGATTTTTAGATATTTAAAGCCAGTAAAATTAGATGGAATCAAGTTACTTTGTGAAACAACTTATTTACATATACAAATAAAAAAAAAGTTCTGTGAAAATATTAAGCTTTATTTTGTTATTTTTCAGTTAACTGTTAGAGCATAAGAAATGCGCCTTGTTTTTGACTTGAGTGTTGCCTGTTTTTGGCTCACCATTACTTTTGAATGTGGTTTTTTGGGTTTTGGCTTTCACTTTGGCTTTGGGTTTCTATGTGGGTCACTGCAGTTGTTGGTCGTGCAAAACAGACAGTCAGACAGACAGACAGTTAGTTAGTTAGCGAGATGCCAAACCACGTGGCTAACTGGAACAATTGCAGGCAGTGCCAGCTAAACAATAATGTGGCCAAGAGCCGCAGGAAGCGTGGCGAGTTGCAGTTGCAGTTGCAGTGTGTCGATTAGCCAAATTGAAAATGACAGAGCAAAATAATAAAAAAAAATATAAAAGAAAAAAAGAGCTGCAAATATAGCCATAAAGTGGAGCAGCAGCGGCTTATGGATGGTGCAAGATGATGATTCTGCTGCTGCTGCTGCTGGCCAGGAATGATGATGAACTGGGTCAACAACAGCTGCTGCTGTCCCGTTGCAGCAATGGCAATGGAAATGGAAATGGAAATGCAACCGGGAAACTGGGCAACAAAATCTGCGTTTTTCAATTGGTACCACTTGACGTATGAGTAATTTTTGTGCTAAGCGGTTTATGTGCTGGGGCGAATCCGATATGCGATTTATTTTTGGTTAACTGCACATCCAATAAACTGTGACCAAGCGCACAAACAGAGCGGGAGAGAGAGAGGGGAGAGAAGGGGAGACGCTGAATGTGTAAATATTGACTTTGTAAAATCGAAATCGTCAAAAATGTTCATAAAAGTCCAATGGGAAAAACTGTTGAAAGCAGCAAATATTTGCAGCAACTAACAGACAACATGACAACAACAACAACAAGTGTACAAAAGAGAGAGAGACAGAAAAAGATAGAGAGAGAGAAAGAGTAAAACGAGCATGATAGACAGACATTTATCCCTATTGAAAATCACAGCGTATAAATAATGAAAGACGATTTAATTTTGAACAGCTGCAGTTTTGTCTGTTTCTGTCTCTCTCTATATATAGTAATAGGGGCGTGGGGGCGTGTCCGCCTCGTTAAGTGCTTAAAATGTTGGCAACAAGTTCACAAATTTAACGCTTGATTTAGTCGGGAGCAAAGTCCAGTTGCAATTCAGCTACTTTAATGCTAACAAGCAAAGTGCTTTTTATCCATAGCTTTCAACAAGTTTTGTTCATTTTAGTCTCTCTCTCTTTTTTTATGTGCTTCTCTGTTTTCAATTTCCCTCAATTTGCTTGCTCTGCTCAACAATCATTCTTCATTCTTCATCCTTCATCTCTGCTGTTTCCATTATGTTTACAGCAAACAGTTTGGATTTTATTGCTTTTCATTGGCTTTTGCCGTAAAGATTTGATGACGCTTTGCTTTGGCCATAAAGCGAATATGGCTTTTAATTATTGTTGAAACTATCTATTTAAATCGCGTTCTCATAATTGCCTATTAAACTTGACCGGTAACTTTTCGCCTGATTATTTGCTGACTTTAAAAGGCAGCGAAACAATAAAGTTTTCCCCTTTAGTTGACTTGACATTCATTAGAGAATAAAAGTTGTGGCAACAACAGCAACAAAAATAAGGCAACAGCTGAGACAAAAGCTGGCAGCTGAGTATCCTTGTATCCTTGTTGCATCCTTGTATCCTTGTTGCATCCTTGCAACATTTGGTTCGTTTGCTCGGACATCGGACAATAGCAACAGGCGCTGAATTAGCAGCGGAAGCTCCGTGTCCGGTCTTCTCTTGTCTTGTCCTCCTATCAACTCCTGGTTTACTTCCTCCTTCACTTATCCGCCCTAATCTACACAGAGAAAAAAAGCCGTACTATAATAAAGTTCAAATTAACTGGAGTCAGTTATTTTTGACACTTACAATTTATACTTGATATAAGTTCGAATTATCAATCAATTACTTACAATCTTGATATAAGAACAACGAATCTTGAATCAAGTAAAGCTCTAAAATTAATAGATATGAGTACAAGAAATTCTTAATATAAGTTCGGGACTTAGGTTCGACTCATAGATCACGTTCGTAAAAACTTGTATCAAAAACTTTAATTTTTACGTGTTTTTGCCATTCGATGCTTAGAATTCCCAAATGGTTCTGGCTTGTTTACTATGAGGATAATACACACCAAAATTTCTGTTTTTGAATTTTAATTGTTTTGTGCTCTGCTCCAGAATTTAAAAGAGTTGAATTGTAAGTACTTTAATCAATTTTAAAGGAAATTTCGAAAATTCAAAATTACTTAGTTTTCGTGCTTGAAATAAGATCAAAGTACTTGACTTTAGTTATTTCAATCTTATTGCGTAATCAAGCTCAAAATGTTGTGCTTTAATTACGAAATACTTAGTTTTTTCTCTAAGTGTAGTCCATGATGTATCCACTTCGTCTTTCTCGTCGTTTGCCTCATCAAAAACTCTTTGAAATGAGAGTTTTTATTAGTTTTCTCACTGTCGTTTTTTGCTCTCTCTGTCACTTGTTGTTATTGTCCTTGTGTGTGTGTTTGTCTGTGTGTGGTCGTGTTAATTAAATTTCAAATGCACAAAAGAAGCAACGACACCTCCATTGTTGCACTTCTCCATCTCCTCCTCCTGCTGCTCCTGCTGATGTAAGAATAGAATCTATGACTCCTTTTCATTCATTCTGATGTCCATTTTGCACTTTAATTGCATCTAAATGCTGAACATGTGTGTAAATGAAAATGTTTCTCATTTATCTACAACTATTTGTGGCACACACTGAGAGAGAGAGAGAGAGAGAGGGAGAGAGTGGGCAACACACGTTGGGCGCCAAAGATTTTATAGGAAGTTTTGGCAACAAAACTGTTGTTGGCTTTGCTTTGTTATGGTTTTAATTAAGTTTTTAACTGGCGCCAGACCAAAAATTGCACCACACAAAACTAAACATGCAAACGGAGCAGCCAAGAAGAGAGAGAGAGAGAGAGAGAGGGGGAAATGGCTGGAGAAACAGATGAATTCTTGCGTCTGTTGTAATTTACATGAACTGGACCTAAACTCGACTTGGCTTTCGGTTTCGGTTTCGCTTGGCTGCTGGTTTTGTTCTGTTCTGTTCTGTTGCCGACGGTTAAATTGATTAATGTGCCTTCTAAATGGCGCCGGGCGGCTCAGCTGTGTGAAAGAGAGAGGGAAACGTGTAAGGGAGAGGCAAATAATGCGGCCTAGAAACTGACAACAAAGTGACACAAACTGCAAAACAGCCGGAAATTGTTGCGCCAGAAAGTGTCGAGTGCAGTTGTCCTCACAACGAACGCATATGCGATGGGACAACTAAGAGAAGAGAAGAGAAGAGAAGAGAAGAGAAGAGAAGAGAAGAGAAGAGAAGAGAAGAGAAGAGAAGAGAAGAGAAGAGAAGAGAAGAGAAGAGAAGAGAAGAGAAGAGAAAGAGAAGAGAAGAGAAGAGAAGAGAAGAGAAGAGAAGAGAAGAGAAGAGAAGAGAAGAGAAGAGAAGAGAAGAGAAGAGAAAAGAGGATACCCCCCTCTCTGCTCTCCTGCAGATCCTTGAGCTGCTTTTTAGTTAATAGGCTACAAAATAATTAACAGCTTTCTGTCCCCGCATTGCAACAAATTTTGCCTTTGGCTTTTGTTTTTGTTTCGCATGAAAAATGATTTGTAAACGTCATAAATTTTGTCTCGTCGCCTCGTTGAAATTTCATTATGCGAAAATGAGTTGGGTTAATGTCCTTGGGCTTGCCAAGGGCGGGTTAAACATAATGCACACACCAAAGGACGTACAAATTATGCATAACCAACATAAAATATGAATGAAATAAGGAACTAGCAGACAGACTACTGAATACTCTATAGTAATTACACACAAATTAACAGATATTATTGAAGTAATTGTCCTTTTTAGTTTAAATTACTCAATTTATTACATTTTGCAAAATAAATATGTACATTTATTAAATATTAAGACTTAATGACAGGGGTGCCACAGAAATCGCTTTCGATTGAATATTCTGTGACACCACTGATAATGTTAATATTACTCGATAAAATTTCTTAAATCGAATATTAAGATACTTTGACATTCACAATTTATAGTTAATTTTACAAAATAATCCTTAAGCAACATTTATTAATTTTAATTACTCAATATAATTTTATTAATCGAACTTATAAAATGAATGTAAATTAGTTTCTTATGTATTTTCCTTATATTTATATTTAAAAATTTATTCTTGAGCAATATTTATTTATTTTAATTACTGAATACAATTTTATTAATCGAATTTATAAAAATAATATTAATTTTTTCACAAATATTTATCAAATTTATAAAACTTATATTCAAGGCTGCCACAGAAATTGCTTTCGCTTGATATTTCACTTGGAATTCGTATGAAATTTAAGTGAAATTCAAGCGAAAGCGATTTCTGTGGCACCCCCGATTAATTAGTTATGGTTAATAAGTTATATTCTTAAACAATATTAAAAATGCTAAATTGTTAATGTTAAAAAATGTTAGATTACAAATGTTAAATGTAAAATGCATTCAATTTAAAACAACTAATTAATATTATATTAAATCAGTTTTAAACATATGAAACCAAAA